>OW387134.1:65175342-65720462 GCA_936440205.1 Lepidonotus clava | reverse complement strand
GTTGACTAGTGAGGAGCTCCCCTTTGAATTCATATGATTCCAACAATTGCCAGGGTCTATTCTTGTGGGTCTGACCTCCTGTTGGGCCTCCCTAAGTGTCAGCGTTTTTTTTTAGATAATGTTTTTATTTGACGTCTTCAAATATATAGTAAACCTCTTACACGAACTAGAGACCATGAGACTATTGTTGACTATAGTCTTAAGCCCCTCGTACACATACCGACGCGACGGTCGGCGAGGCAACTAGGGTCCGTCTGTGTCGTCGCGTCGGTAGGTGTATGAGATCCCCCGATTGGAGTCTGCGACTAGCAGTCGGGTCGGGAAGGTTTAAACTTGTTTGATATTTCCCGACCCCAGTCTTAAGTCGGGAGCAACGTAGACTGTTCTCCTACTGAACACCCCCCAGAATTTAATGAGAATATCATTTAAACTGAATTACGAACATTAATTCCTCTCGACGTATCCTCCCGACTCCCAGTGACAGATTATCAGTTTTATAGGCTCAATCCCTGACTTCAAGTCGCGTCGGTATATGTAGAGGGGCTCTAGATACGAAACCATTATCAACCAAAAGCTATGCAACATTTTAGTCTCCATGGTAACAGTCACTACTTTAATCAACGAGAGTAAAAAGGTCCCTTCTACTCTCGTTGCTTTAATGCACATACATAATTTTCGATTTTCACTTCTGTCTTCAAATAATACTTTAGGCCTCACTTTTATGCTACGGTCGCAGATGTCGCGCGGCAAAAATGGAGACAGATCGTAAATGTGTCGCGTTGATCGCAAGATTTAAAAGTCGCACCGCGTCGCGTCGCTGGCAGGCTATGCAGACAGACCTGAGCATTTGAGTGAGATCTAAGGCTAAAGCCATATTACACTACGCGTTGGGTTAGGTTAGGGTTTGATCATGTTACCCAACGCGTCCCAATGCGACCCAACGCGACTCAAAAAAGGCAGATGTAATACGCTGCATGACGCGACCCGACGCGTAGTATATTATAATTATGGCTTTCACACAAATCAGACGCGTTGGGCACAGGGACCCGACGCTTCCCTTGACCTGTTGACCCGACGCGTAGTGTAATTAGGACTTTACAGGTACTTGGGGGTGATTTTTAATGAACAACAATAAATCTTAGATATTTGTTGTCAGCACAGGTCATGTCCTAAGCAGATCTAGTATTTTTTAAACATTTGCTCCCTAGCTACCTCGCCCCGCGCCTGGTGCGGATTGAGCTTAATAGGCTTTACAGAATCGGAGAGGCTAATCATACCCAAGGCTTTTTGTTGTTGTTGTTGTTGTTGTTGTTGTTGTTGTTGTTGTTGTTGTTGTTTATTTGTTTGTTTGTTTTTTGCTCAAATATATATGTATATATATATTTATGTAAAATTTCCGTGCAGGGTACTGCAAAAGTGTTGCATATAGCACGCCCCCCCCCCGCCCTTTTTTTTTTCTTTCTTTCAAATTCCTGGTTCCGCCCCTGGTCGTAGTCGTCCTCGGGTGGCCGTACGACCCATGGGGATCTTACGTCCCTCGGGCTTCACCCTCGGTGCGTGACAAAACTCTCTGGGTCGTACGGCCATTCTCGGACGCCCCCCGCTGTTATTTATAATAGTTCCCGACCTAAATAATGAGGAGCGCGTGGGGCTAAAAATAGCGGAGGTCGAGACGAGCATATAAACAGGCCGTACATACCGCTCCTCGTTCCCATGGTTTTCCACACATTTTACACGTTCTTAGTGTGAAGACATAATATAGAAGAACCTTTGGGTTCGTAGTGGAGGTGCCCGTGCAACCAATGGTTATGATAAATATTGGAGAAAAATAGGGGCTGTGCCCCAAAGCCCTTATATTTCTGTTTTTTAAGACTTTCTTTTTTGTTTCTTGTAAATTGCTCCATAATGACCGACAAAACAGGTTGACTGACAGACCTAACACAAACAGTACGTTGACTACTGAGGTGATGCCCCGGGGTGATGCCGATTGTACCCTACGGTAACACAGTGGCTATAAATGCACGTTGTCAATGTGCGGACAAAAGGGAGTTAATTCTAACAAAACAACGATATTCTAGCAATAAGCTATAATATTATCATTCAAGCTAGGCGACCAAGAAGATCAAGCAGGGCTTCTAACCAAACAGGGTTTCCAACCTGGCAGGGATGGTAAATCAAGTGGGGCCGTCAACACCCTCACACAGATAACAGACCCCCTACTGCTGAGCGGGGAAAGCCGACCTAACTGTTTATAAACTCACCGACATACTGTGTACAAACGTCCTGCTCATATAGGTGCCTCATATTCTACAACCAACGAATAAAGATAGAACACAACCTACGCACGTTCACAGCTCGACCTCAAACAACAGTAAAGTACACTAGTAGCGCATCCTTCCGACCAGAGAGAGTAAAGTCTCTGTTCCGACTGATGCAGTGTGATGCAGATCTATCTATACCAACTTCGCCGTGCCTGACTTACCGACTTTCTCCTCAATGCATGTGGGATGGATAATCCAGGTATAAAGTCCGCTTTGAGTCCTCCTGAGGTACGTATATATATTCAATAAGTTGGTCCGTCCGACGGTGAGAGGGGTCGGAGTCTGTGTGGAGAAGGTCTGTGTGAGCTGCCCCCAGACACTGAGTGAGCAGTAGGAGAGGTGCTCAGAGTACTGGGTCGGCTGACTCAGTAGTCAGACCATTACTATGTACTCCGATAGGGGTGTGTGAATCCTGTTCTGTAGGAAGGGGGGGGCACTAATAGGGAGTCTCAGGAGAGCCGACCAAAGAAACTTCACGCATCTAAACGTGTCCACAAGCTGCTCCAGAGAACGACCACCCATCTAAAAAATGATGCGTGAAAATGTAAAAAAGATGCGTGACGGATTCGTGGAGGAAAATGTCCATATAATTACATCTATAAAGTAGAAATATTTACATAAAACACTTCATATTAATATCTCTTAGAAACAAATTCCAATTAAATTGGAGCGTTTTTCACCAAAAAAAGATGACACGAATCTAAATTTTGTGTTATTTCACGCATCCAAATTTTGGAATCGTGGGCATAAGATCCGTGAAATTTCTTTAGTCGTCACCCCAGATACCACAACCCCACAACGCATCTCGAGGAGCGCTAACTAAACGTATGTAAAATTGACCTGGTTATGTATAGAGATATAAGACTCAGCCTGTAGAATTATGCATCAGATAAATAATGTTGATGATTAATGGAGCATTAATATTATGACGTCACATACTTCATGTATTATCAGGATGACCAGGGTTTGTCTTGATTATGATTTTCAAGTAGGTATATATGTATCTCAAATCTGACCATTCATTCTGTATGGACAATAGCATTTTCGTGATGAAAAATGTCTGAAAGTTTGTCTTAAAACGTAGATAAAAGATATGTTGTGTATACGTTAGGTCAATACCGGTTTAAGGTATCTGGAACTTCCTGACCGTAATGCATCGAACTATTATTCTGTTTTGTGTAATCCCCAATTGCACAGACTCCAGCCTGATCTCCATAATTATTCTCTGACCTTCTCCAGAGTTTTCCCCCTCTACCGCTTTTTGTGCAAATTCGAAATTTTTAAGGGTTACTCTCAATTTTATTTCAAATACTTATCAACAATACCAGGGGCGGATCCAATAATTTGACAGGAGGGGGCGACTTATAGCCAACGCAGGAATCTTCCATTAAAAAAGAAATTCTAAACCATGAATCCGCCACTGGGTATCAGCCATAGGCTATTTGTGTACCTCGCTGGGAACAAGTGGCAACGAAAGTTCCCAGCGTGGTACACTGATAACCTTTTGTTGGTACACAAGGACCCAGAAAAGTAGTTCTCCTCGTATATGTAACAAGTATTTTTTTTGCAAGAACGAGGTCATTATAAACATGTGTCAAACAGATACAAAGTATAGGTAAATGTAAATTTATAATTTTTTTCATCTTTATTATTGAATGTAAATGATATGTTGAAAATTGCTCCCCTGCTACTTTATATGAGAGTACCCCCTCACACACACCACCACTCCTCCCCTCACCCATTTGCCTGTGGGGACCTCCAATCAGAATGCCCCCGCTGACCCACTGTGGGCAGACACAACAGCTGGGTCCCACCTGCCCCCACCGCCCGCATGGGTAACGCGAAACCTCCGGGAGCTGGTCGGAGCTGGTCGGAGCTGTTCGGGGTTACTTGGGGTTACTTTGGGTTTCTCAGAGCTGCTCGGGTCTACTCGGGGCTGCTCGGGGATACTTGGAGCTACTTGGGGTGACATCAGGGCTACATAGGGCAATTCAGAGATGATCGTAGACTGGCCCATCGTTCTCATCCGCTGCGGGGGTCTACGCTGCTACGGGACTAGAGAAATGGGTTCAGTCTAAGCAAGGAGACTACCATCCTCGCAAACCAGGCCCCCAGCCGCTACCACTGTCAGAAGGCCATCTCCCCCGGAGTGGGCGCCCTTGAGGTCAAGGCACTGGTAGAGCGGCAGCGGCGACAGGGGCCTTGACTTGAGAAGATGGGAGACTACAGGAGATTGCAGTCTCCTTGGTGTAAGCTACTCGGGGATGCTCGGGGTTACTTGGGCAGGGGCGGATCCAGAGTCTGTCTTCTAGGTGGGGGGGGGGGGGGGGCAAAATATCTGCCCGCACTCCCCATGATTTACCTTGCAAAATTTCTCCTCGGATTTGTGAAAACTACGAGAGTTCTTTTTTGGTCTAGGGGGGACAATTGCCCCTTTTGCCCCCCCCCCCTGGATCCGCCACTGTTGGGGTTTCTCGGGGCTGCTCAGGAAAGCTCGGAGCTGCTCGGAGCTGCTCGGGGCTGCTCAGACCGAGTACCTGAGAGCAGAAGGTCGCAGCATTCAGCCATACATAGTTCAGTTAGCCTTTCACAGTTATATGAATGAAAAGTATATTATGATCAACTACTTACATATATTCATATTTTCTGTAATACTCCTGAAGACCAAGAGGATCCTTGGTGGATATCATGAAAATGAAATAAACACCTTAAAAACGTGATATGCTTTGTAAATGAGTTGAAATAGTTATTTCAATTGGGTGTTCTTGTTTCAGTACCCATGATAACCACGATCATGGTCACCCCCCGCCCCCTCCCTAGATACGGGCCTGAACTTACAATATTATAACCCTTGTTGCAGACCATTTCCAGATGATTGTCAAAGAGGCTATATAATACATTACCAATCATTATAATTTGATTAATATGATCATATTCATTTATGAGAGTCACAATGACAAGCTAATGTTCTTGTGGTCTATTCGGTAGGCCACCACCCCTGAAGCCCCATCCCCACTAGGCGACTTTTATACAGTCGGCCGCCGAGTGGGTGGTAAAATCGGCCGACTCATATGATCGCCTGTATGTATATCATAATGAAATATATGTAATTGATATGAGGCTGTTCTACTCTTAAAATCGGCCAATTTTATAGCCACTTAGTCGGCTGACTGTCTAAAAATCACCTAGTGGGCATGGGGCTTGACAGGACGTTAGTTCAGAAAACAGGCACCAGGAGTCTAGCCACCGACTGATATACATTATCAGCACTAAATATAACTCAAGATATATCTCCAGTCTAGTATTACTGATTGGTATAAGGAAATAACCAATTTCAAAGTAGCAAACCCGTAAGCGTAAAATATACATCAAAATAATTTCCCATATACACTACAACATTAAAAGGACTGGTGTATGTAAAAATTTTGTCTAAGGCTTCTTGTATAGCAAGAGATGACATCATCAAAAACAAGAGTTTATGAAGCATGCGATGAGCTTCATATTTTATAACTATCAATGGGGGGTGACATGTAACATACAGAACATCTATTCTTAAACAAAGCAATGAATACAACTCAGATGTGCAATGTCACTGAGGAAATTAAGGTTAATTCTTTGAACTATCAACTCTCATAAAGAATAAGATTAATCATTGCAGCATTCTGGTACATGACGTCATCAATATGATGGTATTACAGCTAATATAATCAGACCTTTTATCAACCTAATTATTTTTATACTAATTACAATTGTCATTGGACCATATGTCCGAAGTAAAAAAACAAATCATTCAGAGGTATATCCAAATAGATAGTCATTAAGTTAGACTTCTTCCTCTGGATATGAAATAGCAGGTAAACCCTCTTTATAAAAGAGAGAAATAGCTGTTAATATTACCCCTTGATATGCTTGTAAATCTGATATATACTTGAATAAGGTATGATCAATGTGAGCCCCACAAATAACATCTTCATAGTTTTTCTTTCATTCACCTCAATGAATCACACTTCAAGGCTATGGGAGGAAATCACAATTTGCTGGCGACTGTCTACTAGGGCATACCCACTAGACAAGTTGGTGTACAAATGGGCATTGGAATCAGTGGAATATGCTGGTTTTCCACCAATGTCTGCACGGATCTTTGCACCAATTTGTAAACATACATTGTGTGTGTGTATCCACTGCTGTAGCAGAGTCGACCAACAGGCAGGAGTCAGTCAACTCCCCAGGAGGGGGTTGCATAACTTTCCACCAGAAATTATCATTATACATACCCGCTAAAATGAAATAACGAACGGATTTACTCAATGTTGCATATACCGTTATCTTAAAATCCGTTAATTATTGATTCCGTTAAATAATATATCATGCATTTTCATAGTATTAACGGAAATATTTAACGGAAAATCCACTAAATTTCAATGCTAGCAGATATTTCTTTACGGATTTTGCAATACAGTGGTCTCCGTTATTCTCTTTGCAACACTTGGTCTCCGTTACAGATCCGTTATACATCCGCTCATGTTATGCAACCCCCTCCAGCCAAGTATGTGACGTTATTATAACAGTGCAGCAATGTGCTGGTTGGTTCTGTATTTGGTTCTTGTTACATGCTTTTGATGACTCCCAATTACATTGCTGCAATGTTCTGCCGTGACTTTGCACTGTGATGTTATTACAACATTCTGGTTATGTTCTTCAACTCAAACAAAATGTTCTCATAACATTCTGTTTTGGTTTTGTCCTAACCTCACCAAGATAGTATGTTATAATAACATTCTGATTTGGTGAGGTTTTAATCTTACCATCAATAACATAATTGTTATGTGCTTTCTTGGTAAGAAACAAACTGACTAAAAATAAAAAAGTATGGTCACAGAACATTTCTGTTACATCATAAGCTGGCTGGGTCCAGTTGGTCTACTGTCTAGCACCATTCCAAACAAAACATCTTTGGTGATTTGAGGCCAATCAGTGATTGCAGAAACAGTTGGCCACCTCACAATTCTCCCAACTGCAGATAGCCAATTTCTTGAGTTTTGCCTGCAGGTTAGCCTAGATCAGGATGTATGCTGGGTAATTTGTAGACAAATCACCAGACTTTAGTATAGGAATTTTCATCAGTTCAACATTATATCAAACAAGAGATCATTTTTTGTCTAAATTTGTATCTATATAGATTTAATAATTTCTAAGTATTTTGAAAATTCATTCATTATAGATGTATACATTACACTTATTTGTTTATTTTCTATTGTTTTTCTGGAGGTTTTGTCAAGAGATTTAGTCCAAATTGGCCTGCAGGTGCTTAAAATACTGCAAATCAATTATCCGTGGTAGGGAGAATTGTCATTAACGCATTTCACTATTATATTTAGGATAATTATATTTAGGATTCTGCAATAGTTGCCTCAGCTGTTCGTTGAATGGTTTATAAAACTTGTATAGGATGTCTCTTGTCTTGTTAAGCATACCGCCAACTTTTCTGGCCTTAGGTCTTCGCTTGTTTTGGACTGGCAGCTCATTTATCTCCTCTTCATCCTCAAATGGATCTGGAAATTCAATTTTAGTCATATTATCTGTAAGATGAAACTTTTTGTTTCGCATTATTTAGTGCTTTCAAATCAGAGAAAAGACTCAGAGTTGAGTGATGATCAATTTACGACCAAAGAAAATTCTCTAATCTCTTTTTTCATCCACGCATCCAAAAACCGCCCCAGAAAACATTCACACATCTAAAACATGATAATGTGAACATGTAAAAAGATGCATGGTAGATTCATTAGTGAAAATTTCCATATAAAGAACATATATATATGAAATGCATTATTATATCTATTAGAAACATATTGCAGTATAATTAGAGAGTTTAACCCTAAAAGAATTTCACAAATCTAAAATCTTGTGTTTTTCCAGAAATCCAAATGATGGAATCGTGGATATGATATTTGTTTTTGGTCGGCATACCTGATATGGGTAGAGGGGATGGATTAGGTAATGCAGGGCCCTGCACTCTATTCAGCAACATGCACAATCGATGCACTTATACTTACACTGTATAAATGTTGTGAATATGATGTTACACTACCCAGAATGGCACTAGATACCATATTGATGATCAATTTATCAAGGTCATTCAATATTCTGAATTTTTAATAATGTTTTATGCTACAATTACTAGAAATATCATCACTGATTATCATGGCAATAATCATCACTTAGAATTCATATATTCTGATTTTTTCCATAGCTACGTCGTCTTGATCACCACATGGTAATCACCAAAATATGATAACATGACCACATCTGCACAAGGTCTATAACGTCATCATTCCTTATGAAACTTGTCTCTATTTGACATCTTTCGTAAATGGAATCAGATGGTAACTACATGAATTTCAAACCATTGATTTCTATCTTTGACAGAAAGTGAGATATATTTTTAAATGTTATTCAAGGTTATTCAATATTCTGAAGCATTTTTGATAATGTTTAAAGGGTCTCATAATACCCTTTACAAACTTGCACCAGAATGGGTAATATGCTTGGTTGAAAAATCATCTTTACTGCATTTCAAGCCTATTCCATGGAGGGTATTAGCATGCCTTCACTATAGACCTTGTTCAGACTAGGTCATGTGATCATATTTTGGTGACCACCACGTGCTGATCAGAAGCACATGGGCATGGAATAAATAAAAATTTATGAATTCTAAATCATGATTATTGTTAAGTGTTATGCATTGAGACCCTAAAATGTATGCTAAATGATTAAAAAAGGTAAATAATAATGATTTTAAAGTGCCAAGCGATAATGGGCAGTAGTGAAGTCACCTTCACAACGTCTATTTTAATGCATATATACACAGCACCCTTGACAGAGAATATTGATTCAATGGACAGAATTAAATATGCTTGGAGACGAGTTAACATATTCTCAATTCTTACCTAAACTCAAAAAGTTGAAGATGTCCCTCAGAGCCTTTGCCCTGTCCTTTGAGTATTCCTCCATTTGTAAAAAGTGCATCTGATTACGGGGGAAGATATTTAGCCAGTCTTTAAGGTACACCGAGTACATACCAACATGAAGACGCACCTGTCATGCACAGAAACACATCATTAGTTTAACAAAAACATCAATGAAACATCTATTTACGTGGATACTACATTGATACAGTTACTGGTTCACTATCAATAGCTGAAGAGACAGACACTTTCTGAGTGATGAAAACATATTGAGAAATATTCATTCCTGGTTTGAACAATTTAAGGATGAACAAGTGGCTTGAAGTAAGTTCAGTTTGTACACTGCTACATCATTTTGGAAGAAGTATTTAAGGGCAATCGCGCCATTTGTTTGTGGGCATGCATACTGCGCAGCCTGGCTGTATGGGTGTGCAGTGGACCATGACCATAATGAGAGAAAATGCTTAACTATAGAACCCTATGGGGGCAAAATAGGTTTTTGCTCATAACTCTCTTGCTCGTCATCCAATTGTTATACAGTAAGTGACAAAGTTGTAGTCCAAAACGTTATAAATTCATGTATTTCATCAGATTTCATAAATTCATTATGGTTAATTTATTATGAATTTATTTGTAATAAAAGTATTATTTTCGACCTAGTTCTATTAATAGATATGTGGATTTTCTGAAAAAGTTAGTACGGTGACCCTGTATTTTTTATTCATGAAATGAAAGTTAACACTTCTACCAATTACATGTCAGCATTTGAAGAAGTTTTCAACTTTGAAATTTATGTTATAATCATTTTTATGAGAATTTAGAATTTTTGTATTCCAAAAAATCTATTTGTTTCAAATTAAAAAAAAATCTGTATTTTCCTTTTTCACACAATATTGCATAAATTGAGAAATTTCATATGCTGGCTTTATGTTCAAATGAGTTTTAACTTTATTTGAGATTTTTCATGAACGTAATAAAGGAATCTCTATAATAGTTAAAAGTAGTGAAAATACTTAAATTTGTGTAATTAAACAGATTTTCAGACGTACTTTACTCTAAAGTTTCCATGGTGACCCCCAATTTTTTTTGCATTCTTGGTTTACATATATGTTTAGCTTTCACCTCCTAAAGTTTAAAGAAAATGTCAACTTTAGAACTATAATGGAGCGATTGTCTTTAACAACACCAATCCATGCATTATTTGAGGTAATTCATATTTTGCTCTACAATCAAAGGCAGGATTATGTTAGTTATTTTGAATGAAAGATCAGATTGTGTTCTCTATCTCACAGTGCTGATTTAGCTACAATGTTGTAAATGTTTTTATGTACTTCATATTTATTTTTTTTAAAACTCTGAAACCAAGGGAAACAATTATTGCTAATTAATGCCTTGTCAAAGGATAGCTCGACCTTACCTGAGAACCTTGCGTCAGTGTTCGTATTGTCCTGTAGACGCAGTGCCTGACACTATGTTGTTTTAAACATAGGTTCATTATAGACACGGCCTTTACACATTGTCTGTGAAATTGTGATTGGCTCTTATTTTCCCCTTTGTTGAAGAAAAGATACTCAGAATATATTCTGAAAAGAAAATGAGTAAAATATAATTATGGGGACCATAACAGAATAATCCAGGTATATATATATATGTGTAATAGAATCCTCAAGCTATAATTGTCCTAAAAATTACTCCACAATCATTTTGGCATACAAAAATTGTATTTCCAAATTAATCTAATGATATGAACAACATGTTAAGGTATTGAAAACTATGAATTTAAAACAATGACTGTATCTGTGTTCATTCTTTTTGTTTCAATCATAAAATGCATTAAGGGGGAGAGAAGATAGGCCTAAAATCTTTCTAACATGAATAAGTTCCTGCACAAATAAAATACAGACATACAGGCCTTTCACTCCCTATTATACTTATGCTTGGTTCATTTGGTGAGGGATTTTGTTTCAAGAAGAAGAGGACATACATGCACCCCCTGGTGGTTTACATCAATACTAAACCTCTATGCTTGAAGAAGAAAACCTGACCTTATAAGCCTCATGTGACATATAACAGGGAGAATCTTTTCTCTTAAAGAGGAAGAGGCTATACCTTCCTCCTCCTCTTAAAGAGAAAGAGTCTAGGTGTATGGGGTGCAATTTTCAAGATGTGCTTACAATTTCATGTTCTTATTTGATAGCTCACATGTCTGGGGTATATGTACTATGCTGATTGTATGAAGTCTGAAAAATAAATCGGGTTAGTTCTCTCCTATAGCCGGGTCCCCATCGCGTGCGACAACTTGAGGGTGTTTTTCCACAGAGTGAAATATCATGTTAGTTGTCAGCTTCTCGGTGTTAACCCTTTCCATAATCGCCAACCAAAGCTTTTTAGGTGCCTTTGGTCACTATGGTATGAAACCTGCCTTAATGACTATCTACCCTTTCCATCCTCTGCTACTAGTGATTTCAAATAAAAACTACTAATAAAAGATGGAGGATTGAGGTGGGTTTCCACGGGACAACAAACTTAAGCAAATAATATTAACCCTTTCCATGCCCAATGACCTTCTGGCAGCATCATTAATTTCAGAGAATAGAAAGGGGTAACATATTGCATTGGATTGCCGCGGACAAACATGGAAACCCACCTTTAAAGGGAGCCAAAAGCAATGTAGGGTCAAAACTTTGCAAATTCTGTTAACTATTGATACATATTCTATGGCCATAGCCTAGGCCTCTGGTAAAATATAAACTGTGAATACAGACTTAAAATACATTAAAATACACTAAAACTCATCCCAGGTCAATTTTGGTGACCCACCAAAATTGATTCGTTTACAAACATTGCTGTTTTCAGGCATACATGGTATGAGTATTAAGTGAATGAGTGAATTTATAGTTGGTTATCATGCTTTATACTCTACCAATGGCTAAAGTTAGACTTTTAGAATGTATTTTCATAGTCATTTGAGTTTTTGTCATATTTGACACAATATTGCTTTTGGCTCCCTTTAAAAGCAACTAAAGTTGGTCCGCTGCCTTCTTGCAGCAGGTGGGGACCTAGCTTATTCCTGTGTGCCTTACCTGTCTATCGGGTTTCTTAAAATAACTATTATTTTTGCTTTTGGAAGAATATGTTTGATGAGATGTGCATTTATGTCAGCGGGTTGATCCGTAGAGTTACAGTTCTCTGGTATCTGTCTCCATCGGATGTTGTCCCACACTGTAGAGGCACTGCCATCACCTGAGAGGACAAAATTGGGGTTAACTGTTGACTGTTGAACAAAAATATCATAGTTTCACTAACAGGGGCAGACCAAGGAAAAGGAGAGCACCTATCTTAAAAAAGTAAATATCTAAAATTTGACCAAAAAGGCGGGGGCATGCCCCATGCTAAAGGCAGGTCCCCATGTGGTGACTAAACCCCAGCAATTAGTTATATAATTATGGTGGTCCAAAGTACCAAACCTGTCCTTTCCCCGGCGACTAGTGCTTTATGGGACAGTCATTGCAGGGGATGGGACAGGGTTTGGTACTTTGGATCACCATATACAACTAATAACCGGCAATTAGTCGCCACATGGGGACCCGGCTTAAGACGTAATTTGTACCATCGCCCACACTTTCTTTGACATTGTCAACGGTGGTGCCCCCTATAACCTGATAACTGTCTGTGCACACCTTTACAAAGGATACAGCAGTCAGCCACTTTCACTTTTTTTCACAGCATAAACAATCTATGATAAGTAGATGACATAGAAATTTAAATGCACTAAAATAAATACTTTGAGGCATATATCTAACGAAGGGTTTGTAGTATAGAATGATATGTTTTTTGAATTTTGTCTCTATTTGTATTGGTTCGCAAGTTACAGACCTTTTTCATTAACATATAGATGTTTTTTTTGTCCCATTAGATTTTGGTATTCATAATGACTTCCCAGAAATATAAACTTCCAAATATTCTCTTTGAATTAGGATAATAAAATGTTCATAGATAATTTACCTTAATATGAGTTCTGACCAATGCTGACAATTTTAATTGAAAGGTGTCTATAGAATGCTTCCCTTCACAAGTTTAATAATTCATTGTTTATATTCTGAGTACATGTGATGTTTTAGTAAACATGGTGCTTTGTTTCTGGCCTGACACCTGAATTTAGAAGGTTTATTGTGTGGCTTTTGAGGGCAACTTAAATAAAAGTGTTATTTTAAAGGGATAATTATGAAGATAAATATTCTTGCAGTCTCATAAAATATTTTCACTATTTTATATTTTATATTTTCAAGTCAATACTTCAATATCATAAAATAATGAAAATATCATTCACCTTTTCTGGACATAATATATTTATATGATAGATAACCCCCTGTTTAGTTGTTGCTATGCAAAGTTTGGTATGGATATAATCGCAGGTTCTGAAGATATGGGGGAAACATTAAAGCCATACCAAAACCGCTGGGTCACAACATTGTAAGGAAAACATGGTATACTTTTAGTGGCTCCCCCTAGTGGAATGTAACATACCTATCTGAGATGTTTTACAAAGAAAATTGCACTAGGGCAAATAAACATCATTCCTTCTGGTCAGTTACACACATTATTATGTTCCTTGCACCTACCTGTAACAATTTTAGAGTACCGTCTTTCTTTCCCATTGGTATAATCCTTTGTGATAGCATTGGCTGTTTTATCAAATCGCTTCACATATCGTTCAATTGTGCCATTTATCATATCTGAAAAGATAATGGGTCACTTTTTAAATTACGCATTTGTTTACTTATTCATTTATCTATTTTTCCCTTTTATACATGTATATAGAAATGCCAAACTTGCTTTGAAAAAAAGAGTTTATCTGCAGAAATCATCATAATAAACACATAGAAACACAATTCTTTCACTATTATTGATTCACTATTGTAAAGATTATGTCACATTGTCCAGTGATCTTCCAAAAGGTCAAAAACTCTTGTTTATGCCTCACTTTGTGGTGTGGGGTCATATTTACATTGCCTGCCAGGCAGATAAACCCCCAAATGATTACATAACCACTTAGGGTCGGCGGACCCAGTCTTAATTGGGCTCACGAGGGGTGGGTTCAAACGGGTCCCACTTCCACAGTTTTTAAAAATGGGGATTAAACTAAATATATATCCCTCTTTTCTGATAGATCTTTAGGATTTATACCTAAATGGCTAACTCATCCCTATTCCTAGTCACTGTTTCCCACAGTTTTTATTAATGGGGATTAAACTAAATATATATCCCTCTCTTCTGATAGATCTTTAGGATTCATACCTAAAAGGCTAACTCGTCCCTATTCCTAGTCACTGTTTTCCACATTTTTTGATAATGGGGATTAAACTAAATATATATCCCTCTCTTCTGATAGATCTTTAGGATTCCTAAAAGGCTAACTCACCATTATTTCTAGTCACTATTTTCCAAAGTTTGTAATGGGGACTAAACTGTGTTTACCTTCGACAGCCCCCTCCCAGCTGAAGGAGCATTCCTCTGGGTTTAATTGCCGGCACCCCTTTACATCACATGGGGGCCCCCACATGGGTGGATAATCACCGTGGGACAATCCGGTAATTATACACGTAAGGGGCCTACCATTAAGTATGTATGCATGAAAGTGGGGAGAGGGGGGGCTAAACAAATTTAAATACCTGTATGTTCTAATACAAATCCAAAGTGTCATTTTGCCCAAGGGGTGGGGGGTTGGGGGTGTCTGAATCTTTTTTTTAAAAGTGCGTACGTACTTAATGGATGGCCCAATAGATCACATGAGTGGATAATCTGGTATATATACACGTAACAAAAAGTTGTACAGGATGTATACATGGTAGGAAACAGTCAGTGTGGGGTCTGTTATGGTAGAGGTAGCCTGACCCACTGCTATGGCCGGGAATGTCACATGAAAATGTAAAGGTGGTATTACACTACACGATATGAGCTGAGGATATGACGATATTGCAGAGAAACCACACATATTAGATCCGAAATATTGCACATCTTTAAACACCCCACATTGAAAATTTCAAAAAAAATGTCGCTTTTGCATACATATTTTCAGTAATATTGTGATGAACGGCTATTCAGCCAAAAATACATAGAGGTTAAAATAATAGAAATAAGGTAATAATGAAAATAGATGTAAAGAACGAATATGTAAAGAACGAATAACGAATATGTAAAGAACGAAGAACGAAATAGATGTAAAGAACGAATATGTAAAGAACGAATAACGAATATGTAAAGAACGAATAACGAAAACGTAATGGAACGAAACCCGGAAATATGTAAACCGGAAGTGAAATGTAAACCGGAAACAGAATATATAAACCGGAAGTGACGTCAGTTGTAGGTCACGTGACCGAAGGCAGCCAATCAGGGCTGACCTCTCTAGTATATAAAGGGGCGGTGAGGCCCGAATAAACAGAGTTCTTTAACAGTTCTCCTGGTGTCCAGACGTGTCCTCTTTCCTGAAACAACCACTAAAGATGAGCCGAATAGAGTAATTAAGCCGAAGTTAGGACAAAACAGCCGAAGTCCGAGATAGGTAGTCGAAACATAGGGTAAGGGGCCCGAAGGCCCGAAGAACGAGGAACGAGGGAACGGAGTAGGGCACGAAGGCCCGAAGTAGTACCGGAAACCGAGGCGTAGTATGGTACGAAGACATGGGGAGCGGAACGAGGGAGCGAAGTCCGCGGGGACGAGGGCGCGGCGTGCTCGGCCCCACGCTACCAAACAATAGGCGACCGTCGGCCCGTCGCCCCCGCGGACCGGAACTCAGGGGTGGACCGCCCCCCGGCCGACCCGTACCCCTACCATAATTTCCCTCCCCCGCAGTCCTCCGTCGTGCCGATTCCCGATCGATTCGCTCAGCCCCCCCTCGTGCGCGAGGCACGACTCTAGAAACACATCTCGGTTCTTGGCCCGGATTCCCCGTCCGCCCCGAGACCCGAACAACCCCCACGTTCCTCTGTCGTAAGAATCGGCAACCCCGACTTACCAGAGAACGTCACACTGGTGGCAGCGGTGGTGCTGAAATAGGCACATACGGACTTGTGGATCTTGAGTGTTTCATCGGTATTGGATACTCATGGCGACTGCGGCAGTCTTCGAGCAGATGGATTCTGACGTCGCCTTCAAGGAAGGTGGGGAGGAGAAAGGAGGTGCGAAAACCGAGACCAAAGGGGAGGACACGACCATCATGGGTAGGCAGTTTAATTTTATGGGAACGTCCACCCCGACGGATGAGCAGAATGTGCGGGCTCAACAACAACAGACCGGTCAGGAAGGAGCGAGTTTGAAGAAGTTCAGTTTACGACCAGAGAAGTATGACGGTAAACCGGATTTCGAGGGATGGATCAACCAGTTTGAGGAGTACGCAACATTGGGACGCTGGACGGCCGAGGAAAAAGCGGCGATGCTTTTCCTCTCGCTGACGGGAACGGCACGAATGTACTTTGTCGGACTCCCGGACAGGGAACGACTCCGTTACTCGGCGAGGGTGGATGCGTTGCGCCGGAGGTTCGGTCAGGAGAAGGACACGTGTAATGCTCTGCAAGAGTTGGCGGGCTTGAAACGTGTAAAGAACCAGACAGCGAAGGAGTTGGCTGATAATGCCCGGCGACTGGCATCGAGAGCCTACTTCTCCAACGACTACGCTAGCCAGGAAAAAGCAGCATTACATGCGTTCCAGGCTGCAGTTGGGGAAGACCTTCAGCTGAAGTGTGCAGAGAAAGGATGCAAGACACTAGAGGAGGCGGTAGAGGTGGTAGAAATACAGGAACGATACTCACGCCGCCTCCTGCGGGCAGTGAAGCCCGAGGAGGACGCCAATACACAGATCATGGCCTTAAACGGTAAGTTGGAGGAGATGATGAAAGAATTGGCAGAGGAACGGGAAGCTAGAAGACAAGCAACGGCCCGGAGGGAGGCGTTTAAGAAGCGAAAAGAAGATTTAGAGTGTCATCACTGTCACCAGAAGGGCCATTTCGCAAGAGAGTGTTCTCAGCGTCAGGGAAACGGACAGTCGCCGTCGCAGTAAGCGCGGGGCCCCCTTCGGGCGCGGCGAGAGAAGTAGTAGGCATGGGAGAATGTGGACTTTATGTGGCCGGGACGGTGGGAGAGAGTGTCGTCCGTTTTTTGGTTGATACCGGATCTATGATCAGTCTGCTGTCGGAACGCCTCTGGAGAGAGTGGGGACGAAAAAGGGAAGAACTGGATGGATATGAAGGACGTCTCTGCTCGGTAGATGGTAGTCCGTTGCGGTGCTACGGATGCACGAACTTGCCAGTGAAATTGGGAACACGCGTGTTGAAGTGGACGTTCATGGTGGCAGACATCGGTAGAGATGAAGGGATCCTGGGAAACGACTTCGCGGTGAAATACCGGCTGACAGTTAAGCCCCACGCGAGTGCCATCTTCCTGCCCGCCGAGGGGGAGGGAGAGGGGGAACGAATCCCGGGAGTAGAACAGAGAATGGATGGGATTCGGGCAGTTACCGTCGGAGGACAGGTCGTGCGAATCGAGAAAACGATGGAAATACCCCCACTCCAAGTGACCCGAGTAACAGTAGTAGCGAGAATGGACATAAGACAGGGTGGACAGCTGGCTGTCATCACCGGCGCTGGATTACCTATGGGACTGGAGGTGATCCCAGGAACGGTGACATTGGGAGAAGAAAATGAAGTTTGGGTGGCCAACCGAGGGACCGAGAGCGCGAAATTGGAAACCGGCGGGGTACTCGGAGAAGCCACCTTCGTACAAGAGGTACGAGGAGTAGGAAGTGAAGCAAAAGAACCCCCAGGAGCGCTCGTTGAAATGATAGGGGAGGCTAAGAAAGACCTGACCACGAAGGAGGGCGAAGAGCTGGAGAAAGCCATCATGGCCCGGGAACAAATGTTTGCGACCTCGAAACATGAGCTAGGACGGACAGATTTAGTACAACATCGAATTAAAACGGGGGATCAGATGCCGATCAAGCAGAGGGTCAGACGGTATCCGGCCACCAGGAGAGAGGAAGAACGAGCACTGGTGGAGGATATGTTAAATTTAGGGATTATCCAAGAGAGCGGGAGTGCGTGGAGTAGCCCGACCGTTCTAGTCAAAAAGAAGGACGGAGGAACGAGGTTCTGTATTGACTACCGAAAACTGAACCAGGCTACGAAAGTGGACGCCTATCCGCTCCCGCGGATAGAGGACAGCCTCAACACTTTGGGAGGAAGCCTATTCTTCTGCAGTCTGGATCTCGCAAGCGGATATTGGCAGGTGGAGATGGCACCGGAGGACCAAGAAAAGACGGCCTTCGTAACTCAAGGAGGATTGTATGAGTTTAAAGTGATGCCATTCGGGCTAGTGAACGCCCCAGCCACCTTCGAGAGACTGATGGAAAGAATCCTCAGAGGAATCGTGTGGGAGGAGTGTCTGGTATACTCGGATGACATACTGGTCTTTGGACCAACGTTTAAAGTGACTCTGGAAAGATTGGTACGGGTTCTGGACCGACTGAACGCTGCAGGACTGAAGTTAAAGGCGCGAAAATGTAAGCTGTTCCAGAAGAAGATTCCGTTCTTGGGGCACGTTGTCTCGTTCAACGGGATCGAACCCGACCCCGAAAAGTGTCGGCAAGTAACCGAGTGGCCGGTCCCGCGGGATCTCCACGAGGTACGAGCCTTCGTGGGATTATGTTCGTACTATAGAAGGCATATAAACGGCTTCACGGAGTTGGCTGCCCCCTTGTATGAATTGGCAACGAAGGAGGAACCATTCGTGTGGAGCGCGAGACGACAAGAGGCATTTGATGCGATGAAGAAGGCGCTAACGGAGGCCCCGGTGTTGGGATTCCCGGAGGAAGAAGGACAATGGTGGCTTGACACAGACGCCAGTGACGTGGGAACGGGAGCCGTGCTATCACAAGAGCAGAAAGGGGAGGAACGGGTGATAGCTTACACGAGCAAAACCCTGGAGTCAAACGAACGAAAGTATTGCACCACGCGGAAAGAACTGTTGGCGGTGGTGCGAGCTTTGAAGCATTTTCGGTGCTACATCTATGGTCAACGCGTGATAGTCCGGACGGACAACAGCGCGGTCAGTTGGCTGCAGAGAAGTAAGGAACCGATGGGGCAGGCTGCTCGGTGGATTGAGATTATCGACTCGCATGATGTGTCGTTCCAACACCGACCGGGCAGGAAGCATGGGAACGCTGACGCGTTGTCCCGGTATCCGTGCAAACAATGTGGAGAGGAGCACGAGAATACCGAAAAAGTGAGAGTAGTGACGCGGGCCCGGGGGTACGAGCCCGGATGGTCCCCGCAGGAGATGAGAGCAGCGCAGAGGAGGGATCGAGATATAGGGCCGATTGTCGCACGGATGGAAAAAGATGCGGACCGGCCAGGTTGGGAGGCCATATCTCCGGAATCCCGGGAAACAAAGATCCTATGGAGGCAATGGGAACGATTAAGCCTCAGGGATGGCGTGCTGCATCGGAAGTACTGGGAACTAGAAGGACATGGTTGGAGGAACCAGTTGGTCGTTCCCCGAGGGGAACGGGCCAAGTTGGTAAGGGAATACCATGGAGGCGCGGCAGGAGCGCATTTAGGAGTCGCCAGGACGACGGCCCTGTTGGAACAAGGGTTTTACTGGCCGGGACTCCGGGAAGACGTGCGGAAGGAATGTCGAGAATGTGATTGCGCGTTGCTGAAAAAGGGAAGAGGAAGACGGGAGCCGCTACATCAGTACATAGTAGGGGAGCCGATGGAACGGCTGGCCATGGATGTTTCGGGCCCGTACCCAGTCACCAAACGAGGAAATAAGTATTGCCTGATGGTGGGATGCTATTTCACCAAATGGTTGGAGTGTTTCCCGATCCCGGATCAAAAGGCAACGACAGTGGCGAACAAACTGGTTGAAGAAGTAGTAGCACGGTACGGCGCGTTTCGGGAACTACACTCGGATCAAGGCACGAATTTCGAATCCGAGGTGGTGGCTCAGGTCTGTGCACTATTCGGGATACACAAAACAAGAACGACGCCGTACCACCCCAGGAGTGACGGGTACATAGAACGAAGTTTCCGTACTTTGGGGTGTTGTTTGAAAGCCAGCTGCCGAGCGACGGGTCGGGAATGGGACGAGATGGTCCCACTCGTGATGATGAGTTATAGAGCAACGCCGCAAGCCAGCACGGGAGTGACACCGAATATGATGATGCTGGGCCGACAGACCATGATGCCGCGACAGGCGATTTATGGGAGACCTCTAGGACCAGAGGAGGAACCCCGACGGGTAAGCGACTATGTGGAAAGCCTGGAGGAAGGGCTAGTCGCGGCCTATCGGGAGGCCCGGACGGGGCTGAAACGAGCCGCCATCCATCAGAAACACGAGTACGATGGGAAGGTGACTCGGCGGGAATACCACGCCGGAGAACTGGTCTGGGTGCACGATACGGTAGTGGATAGGGACAAAGGAACGAAGTTGCGATTTCCATGGATAGGCCCTGCACTGATCGTCAAGGTGCTTGACCGAGGACGGGTGGTAGTACGGAAGAAACGAGGGAAACCGGGGGGGGTGGTCCATGTGGACCGCCTGGAACCCTACCGAGGACACGCTGCGCCAGCTTGGATGGTAGCTGACCAGCAAGGATACGAGGCTGCACAGTAAATGCTTGGGGTGGGGCGCGCTAGGGCACGTAAGGAAACGGGGTACCCCCTTTTTGTGATGAAGTCGTTTTCGTGTCTCGATTCCGCAGGTGGAAGAGGACCAAGGGAACGACCAAATCGGCGCTACACAGAAAGGCTTTGGCCAAAAAGGACTGATCAACCTGGGGCCATTGAGTCGGGGCGGTGCGTTGACCACTACAGTAGGAGTGCAGGTCGTTAGGCTGTAGAGATTCGCTACCTAGCTGAAGATTGGTTCTCTTGCGGATGTAATATAGGTGGGAAATGCGGGGTTGGAACGAAAAACGGCGTTCGGGAGCCACGACGGCCCGAATGTCTAAAGTAGTCCCACGGAGCCGCTTTCCGGTCAGTTCGGAGGAACCACAGCGTGGAAAAGATGGTTGGATTACAACAGAAGACAGACCCGGTGGCAAGCTGGTGAAGACTTCTGAAGTAATGCCGACTTGGTAATACCGCTTTACAACGTCCAGGAGACCGGAGGAGAGTAGATGCGGCACTCTCGGGAACGCCGGAGGAACGAACGGACGGCTGTAAAAGGCGAGGCCTGAAACGAGGACGGGCTTTAAAGTAGGTCGTAAAAGGAGTAAAAGAGGATAAAGAGAACGGGGCGGCGGCGAAGAGATGATAACGCCGAGCCCCTGTGTTCTCCGGGAAGTGTGCGGAAGCACTGTGAGGGCCAAGATGAAAAAGGCAAGAAAAGGCGACGAGGGATGAAAGGACCGAGGGCGTCCGGTGGGGCAATAAAAGGCCTAGGAAAAACGCGTGGACGGGCGAAGGGCCGCGAGGTAAAGAAAACAGGCGAGGCGGTGACCAGCGGCGGGCCCCGGGGACCGGAAAATAGTAGGGGGCGCCACCGTAGAAGTGGATGGTGAGTCTGACGCTAGGGGTCGCTAGTGCGGGCCACGCCCACTTCCGCCTGCGGCGGCTATAAAAGGCAGAGCGCTCGCCGGAGCAGGTCATTCTGGTCAGCCGACCAGGATTCATCGAATCGCAGACGAGCAGACTGAGCTAAGGAGAAGAAAACAAGAAGAAAAGCAGAGAAGCGAGACGAGCAGCATCACCACGAGACAAAAACGGAAACGGCTGATGGGACGAGCTTCAGGATTGGAACGAGCCCCGAAAGCCCGGAAAACAGACACGATGAGCGGACAGTGCTGGGAAGGACATTGTCACGGAAAGGAGTTTAAGCACTTGGCCAAGCATATTAAAGGCCAGCACGATGGATTACGGAAGCAGTACTACATGTGCCCGGTGTGTTCGAGTCGAGCCTATTCGACACACCGGGACTGGAGGAAACACATGACGGACTCACACGAAGGGAACCTGCAGAGGGGGATGCCGAAGCAAGACCCCCTTCTGAGGCTGGAGTATGCTGCGGCGTTCGCCTTGGACCCGAAAGGACGACCGCCGTACACCAGTTTCGCTACTGGGGATGAAACGGCGGCCCGGGTAGCCAACATGGAACGGGACTACGCGGTGCGCCATCCGGAGGGGTTTCAACCCCCTGAGAGGGCGGTGGATAAGGAGGCACCGGAGAGGCCGCGACGGCAGATCCGCATCCCTTACTACCCGAGGGCGTCAAGAGGATCCGAGGACAGCGACGCCGAGCAGCTGGAGCAGGTAGCAACCGAAGAAGGATCAGAGGCCGACGAGGCCGGCGAGGGAGCCCAAGCAGCCAAAGCAGCAGGGAAGGGACCCCTGGCCGAGGTGGCGGAACGATCGACACCCACGCGTCGTTCCCCTCGGAGGGCCGCGAAAGGAGTACGGAAGGAAGACACCGAGTCGCCGCGAAGCGCGAGCCGGGCCGTGGTCAACCCGAAGCCACTCCTGACACCAGACCAAATATCAGGGTTAGTACAGAGCCGAATTAAGAAGTTAAACGCCCAGGGAGAACCACGGGAACCGAGAGGACGAGGACTCCCAGGCAGAGGAAAAGGACGGACATCCACACCCACCCCGAAGCCGGGTTGCTCAGGAATACCACCGGGGGCTGAGGTGGTGGAATTGGTGAGCTCGTCCGACGACCAACGACCGAAAGTCAAAGAAGAAGAGGAGCCGCTCGCTTTCAAGAGGCCCCCGACGCAGGGATGCCCGACGGAGGAGCCGTCGCGAAAGAAGAAGTGGAAAAAGGTCAAGAAAGTCCCGAGAGAATTGGAGGAGGGAACGAGTTCGGACCAGTCGGAGTCAGGCAGGAGTATGTCGGCCCGAAGCGATCGGTCTTTGATTATCGCTGAGTCTAGCAGCACGGGAGAGCTGGGACCATCACAGCCTGAGACCTCGACAGGAGTCAGACGGACCACGGGACTAGAACCACCTTGTAGCGACGCACAATTTACTATGATGACAGTTCATAAGAAATCGGTGATATACGAATCACGACACCCGAGGTACCCCGGGTATTTAAAAGGAACAATGAACCGGGAGGGATCGTTCAGGGGTTACCACGAGGCGATATCCGACCGGGAGCTGGAGGACAGCATTCGGGAAGCACAGGGAGGCCGGCTGGTGGAAAGAGAAGCATTGTACCTAGGGAGGTTTCTACGCGAGATGGCAGAAAGGCAGGGACTCAAACCATCGGGGCGAGTGGAGAAAGTAAAGTATGTTCGGCATGCGGCCAGGCCGGAGGACACGGCGTCGACGGCCTCGACACAGCCGCTGTTCTCTACCCCTACCCCGACGAAAGCAGATTCACCCCTGGAGAAGATGGTATGTAAGCAGCCGATAGTGCCGCCCCCAGGATTGAAACGAATGAGAGACATTACGGTAGCACCAGACACGCCAGAGACACGGGCGGCGGTTGACAACCTGACTCGAGCCAGTTTGGGGAGCTCGTTTTTCGGGTCGCAAGGGTCGGACGAGACCCCGGGACCACCGTCGCCCGAACGTATGGGATCGCCGCCAGGACCGGATACCCCACTCAAGGACGAGGATAAACACGGGCGGGCGCTACAACCGCGGGTTGTGATACACAGATTACAAATACCGGCTGCCCAGTCCATGGACGCGGAAGTGGAAGACTCAGAGGACATGGAGTTGGGGCAGACCGAGACCAGAGGATACGAGCCGGAGAAACAAGAATTGGACGAGTCGGGAGCGGATTCAGTGTTCGGGTCTATAGGAACGGAGATGCCGACGGCAGGACCATCTAGGGAAACACCGAGACTCAAGTTATTACGGACACAGGCCGTTCACCAGGTCTTACAGGGACACTTTCCGGTGACGGCGCGAGCGGTACGAGACTGGGACGCGGAAAAGGCCATTCGGGTGCAACTGACGTGGCCCCCAAGGGAGGTGCGAGGAATGACGGCCAAGACAAGAGCAATGGCTTCGGCGTCTATGGCGTTCCTGATGGCACTAGAAACGGGCCGCAAGCCAGAGACATTTGAAGAAGCGATGGCGCAGTTCCCGACGGCGGCACTGGGGCCGTTGACCAGGGAGTTCCCGGGGGTCGACCAGCTAGTTAACGAACACAACCGGACCGTCCAATTGGCTCAGACCCTAGTGATGCACAAAAACGAGGATCAACTGGATGACTTGTTGAAGGCGACAAGAGAGGCGGAAAAACAGAGCGGAATGGTGGATCAGCTTCTCGAGCTCCCCGCTAGGGAGGAGAGACTGTTGCTGCCGATCCGGCGCCAAGAAGAAGGGTGAAGTAGATGCTGCTCGGGGTCTTGCACGGAAGAAAAACAGCGCGACGGAACCAGAGGCGGAAGATGGCGCGTCGCGAGTCGGGTGGGGAGGGATTACGGGGCGTTGGCTCCTCACCCATAGTGTCAAACCCCCAGGGAGAGAACCGGGCCGAGGCGGAGGTACCTGAGCCGCACAGGAGGCCGAACCCTGGATAAAAGACTCTCCTGGAGACCGCTGGACGGGCCCGAAAACTTTACTTAAACTCATCGGGAACGGACTGGCGGGCTCGAACATTCTTATCTTAATTTATTCTTATTAGTTTCTTTATGGGAACCTTCTTGCGGAAGTGAACGAAACCACATGTGTTAGGAGGTGTTGAGTGTAATCAGCGAGCTGGAGGGTCCATGACTGGAATGAACTTACCAAGCCTGCGGGGCGAATACGGGACGGAAGGAGGCGCTAGGAGGAAAAACAAGTTTGTAGCTGTTCCTCTTCTTCCCTGGAGCCCGCTGCGTTGGTTGGGACCGAGCAGGTGGAACGGGATCGTCCGGTCGCGGAAATGGATAACGGGCCGGGCGGCCCGGGAGCGAGAGTGAAAGTTGGGAGGCGGAATCGAGGAAAGGAAATCAGAATGGACGGATAGTGTTGTCATTGTAGTCTTTGAGTCGACGGTCGTGCCGGGGTAAATAAGGTACCGGTGGGCCGGCGACTCGCCGCTGGAGGAAAGGCTGGCGCGGGCCAAGACTGAAAACCCTTCTCCCGCGCTGCCTTGAGCGATCTGGAGGCGAGGAAGAGACGACCTCTGTCCTCTAGCGGCACTTCTACTTCCTGCAACTTTGTCTTCTTGATTTTGGATGGATCGATCAGAATGTGGATGAACCCGGATTCATGTACCATCATCTTCTGAGTTTCCTTGTCTTCAGCCTCTTACCGCATACGAAGAGCGGCAAAATGGAATTTTTCGACCTGAATGCTGGTTTTATCGTGCCAGAGTTGATGCAGCGAGTCGTGAAAGGATTGCGGCGAGTCGTAGATGTTTCCCGGAGGACCAAGGCACGAGCAGGGACGATAACTTAGGGGCCCTGGCTCGTGACCGACCGTAATATATAGTAAAAACAATACATGAACGAGAAACGAAAAAAATTTAATAGACTTACTAAAACTTATATTAATCTCTTACCTGCTGTAACGACAGAGACTCCTTCCATGTCGTGTTTCCTGATGTCTTCTTCTCGAGGAACGAAACAAAATAGTCTTTGAAACATATAGGGAAGTAATCTTTGCAATATACAGGGAAGTGGTGCTTGGAACGTCGGCCGCGGATGCCTTGATAGACAAATCAAGAGGTCTGCAAAGAGCGACGAGGAGCGATCCTTCTTGGAGTTCGACATCGGATGAGTTCTTCTCTATATATGCTATTTTATTGAGAATGGGCCCGTTCCGGATCTCAGAGGTTGACGTTGGGTGCAGGTCCCAGTTGATGTCGTCCATCTTCACTTTCTACGGCTTCTTCTTCTCCTTCTCACTAATATCTTCAACTTACCAACTTCGAACCGTCGAGCAGCCCGGAACGGCTCGGAGCTGTTGTCTCGGCGTTCGTCATAGGCATAGTGTCTCCATGCAATGTGACATGGCACCGTGGACGACTGTGGCCTTACTCCAAAATCAAACCAGACCGGATCTTAAACTTACCTCTATTAACGAACTATTTGTTGGTATTACAGTCTTACGAAAATCGTCTATAAGCACGGTCCTCCGGGAGGACGAAGAGAAAAACTTAGTAAAAAGAGCGAGGCCCGAGAGCCTAGGAAACGAACGAGGGCCCGAGTGCCTGAAACAGGAATCCTCTTCTTAGGAAAATCATCTCATCAGTAGAACGAAGGAGCCTCCCTCTCGCCCCAAAGAGGACTGTCTTCCTGCCGTTGCTTACGGGGGGGGGGAGGGATGAGAGGCACCGGCTCCTGTCATCAAAAAGAAACTTCATCAAAATTATCTTCTTAATCAGGTCTCCGTTCCGGTTGTTGTCATGCCACTTGGGCCCGGAACGGTGACGGAAATACTTTACTATGGTGGACTCTCTCCGACATCTGAAATCCTGAAATCTTCAAATGTGTCGACGTGGTCGAGGACGGAACATCTTGATGCTGGGTTAACCACGAGGACATGTGTCGTAAAAGTCAAACTTCAGTTCCTGTACGGAAAACGGACACTTCATCGATAATTAATGATTCTAATCTTCTCAGTCTCACCTTCACCCGAACTCCATCTCAAAGCTTCACCGTGACAAGTAGCACGAAACCCGCGACGTCGTCTGCTGAAGCTTCCACTCTAAGCTTTAATGAATGAAGTTAAGTTCCTTTCCACATACAACGCCATCTTCTTCTTTGGGTACCTTGGCCTCTGGCTCGAACATGTTGTCCTTGCCAACCGTGAAAAAGTCACTGGGGGGCTCTGAATGCCGAGGCGACCGAGGGTGCGAAGTCCAAAAAGAACATTCTATCTACAAAAGCTTCAGTCTTTCTTCTTCAACTCATCCTTAAAATCATCATCATCACCTAAGAGAACGCAGAGAAGAGTAACAGTTACGGAAGAACGAGGGGTCACGACCGACCGGGTAGGAGAATCACGACCGATTCTCTACCCAAAAACAAGGGAGAACGTCTGGACGACGGTAGAACGGACCGAGGGTCGAGAGGACTAAGGGTCACGACCGACCCTGGCCTCTGGGTGGGAGAGTCGCGACCGATTCTCCACCCGAACTAGGGGAGAACGTCTGGACGACGAAAAACGAAGGGAACGGGGGCACTGCGGGTCACGACCGACCCATGGCCCCGGGCAGGAGGACCACGACCGGTCCCTCTGTCCTAATGAGGGTAAAAAGGCGAGGAAAAAACGCGCCGAGGGGCTAAGTAAATAGAGCCCAGAGGAGAGGAGCGGGGGCGACGGGGTCACGACCGATCCCCAGTCCCGGGTGGGAGAGCCACGACCGGCTCGCTCATCCTAAAGACGAGAAAAAGAGGAGGTCCTAAATAGATCAAGGATAAGAGAACTCTGACGAAGATAAAAAGAGAAACGAATTATATGAACTTTTATTAAAGAAGAGAGAAAAACGAAGAAAGAAAAACGAAGAAAGAAGAGAAATAATAATTAGCCGGATAGGCCCCGGGGGCCCTCCGAAGTAGACCGGGGAGGACAGAGGGTGACACCTCCTCCTCTGCCGATAAGGAGCGTAGGATTGAAATGTTTCTGGTTCTAGAGTATGTTCTGTTGTCGTTGCTGTATGAACTGTGTTGAAATTTTGTATAACGTGTTTTCCCACCTTTCAAGAAGGTGCGGGAGGGTGTGATGAACGGCTATTCAGCCAAAAATACATAGAGGTTAAAATAATAGAAATAAGGTAATAATGAAAATAGATGTAAAGAACGAATATGTAAAGAACGAATAACGAATATGTAAAGAACGAAGAACGAAATAGATGTAAAGAACGAATATGTAAAGAACGAATAACGAATATGTAAAGAACGAATAACGAAAACGTAATGGAACGAAACCCGGAAATATGTAAACCGGAAGTGAAATGTAAACCGGAAACGGAATATATAAACCGGAAGTGACGTCAGTTGTAGGTCACGTGACCGAAGGCAGCCAATCAGGGCTGACCTCTCTAGTATATAAAGGGGCGGTGAGGCCCGAATAAACAGAGTTCTTTAACAGTTCTCCTGGTGTCCAGACGTGTCCTCTTTCCTGAAACAACCACTAAAGATGAGCCGAATAGAGTAATTAAGCCGAAGTTAGGACAAAACAGCCGAAGTCCGAGATAGGTAGTCGAAACATAGGGTAAGGGGCCCGAAGGCCCGAAGAACGAGGAACGAGGGAACGGAGTAGGGCACGAAGGCCCGAAGTAGTACCGGAAACCGAGGCGTAGTATGGTACGAAGACATGGGGAGCGGAACGAGGGAGCGAAGTCCGCGGGGACGAGGGCGCGGCGTGCTCGGCCCCACGCTACCAAACAATAGGCGACCGTCGGCCCGTCGCCCCCGCGGACCGGAACTCAGGGGTGGACCGCCCCCCGGCCGACCCGTACCCCTACCATAATTTCCCTCCCCCGCAGTCCTCCGTCGACATCGAGTGCCGATTCCCGATCGATTCGCTCAGCCCCCCCTCGTGCGCGAGGCACGACTCTAGAAACACATCTCGGTTCTTGGCCCGGATTCCCCGTCCGCCCCGAGACCCGAACAACCCCCACGTTCCTCTGTCGTAAGAATCGGCAACCCCGACTTACCAGAGAACGTCACAATATCATCATATCGCTTAGCTATTGGATTTCAAAGTCGTGAAGTGAACTAGGGCCTTAAGGGCGACTTTAATTACATCTTACTTTTGTTTTGGAAAAAAAGAATCTTTTTCTATGGCACAAAGACGAAGTAAGTTATTGTCACTCCATTACAAATATGATATTAGTGCATATAATGTATTACTAACATTGGTTTGTGATAGAAAAAAAAGCCCTGGTTTTCTTCGAATGGTATTGAAGTAATTTTAAATTTCATGTGATAAGTAATAACTTCTGCTCAACATTTCCCGTTTTTAGACATTTGAGAGAAGGGGCTTCCCACGACTTGTTTTAATGATTTCAAGGAAGGTAACTGCTCCGCAAACAGCTGAGAAATGGCTAATTGCACCCACCGTCTATTGTTTTTGTGGTATTTGTGGGTAAGCTCAAGACAAACCTAAGACAAACTACCCAATAAGCACCTATGCTACTTAATTCCACTGTTAGCTTCATATATTGATGCATACACAGGTAGAAAGCCTTAAACAGAATGTATGACCAGCCTTCCATTTAAGCTTTCAGAGGGAGTCCATCACCACTGCTCCTGAGGGTTGTGACCACAATCGTGACCCAAACTATATCTGAGTGCCCCCACCATCCCCGGGCTATGTCCCATCTCTCGAACTAACTGCCCCCCCCCCCCTTCCCAACACATCCCTGGGGGAGGGGAGGGGGTAGTGACTCTTTACTACCCACTGCCGAACTACAAGCCCTGCTTTTTGTGACTGACCACTCCTTACTTTAAGTTGACCGCCCCTTATTTTCTTTTATTATTATTTTTCTTTGTCGGGGGGCGGGGGGTATCTATAAGATAAACTTAAACTAAATTTAAGGTTATTGCCCTTATATTTTTCTATTGATGTTGTTCACCACTCCCCTTTTTGGTCAAAAATGTGGTTGACTGCCCCTCAATTTTGACATTTACGAACCTTGCTTCACGGGTCCGTTTGGCAATGGGTACCTGTTCAAGCCCAAGTGCACCCCCTCCTCCTGGATACACACCCTACATGAGCACCTCACGCCACCCGTGACGTCACACACACACCCACGAACCAAATGCAGCCCTAGAGATGGGTAAAAATACATGTTTGCCTGAGGGTTTTCTCACAGTGTTTCTTTGACCTGACTGTCGGTGTGTATCTGTCCAAGCCAACAGGACACGTGTATTCACCAGTTTAACACGAGCCAAAGCTATTTGAAACTGTGGTCTGATGCAAAATGATCTTTTGTAACAACAATAACTTTAAGATCAAACTTTAAGATAACTTTAAGATCAAGTTAAATTCTGTAAATTGATGTAAAAAGGAGCACTGTAGGAGTATAAACTATGATAATAGCAGCTTATTGATAGCAATCTAAATAGGTTTATTTTGAGGGTGAAAGCGTGCATTATAATGTGCCAAGTTGCTATGAGAGGTGTTGTTAATTTGCTACCTTGAGTTATAACAATAGGTATTGTGCAAAGGGCCACTGATGATATGGTGATCTCCTAGTAATGTCCATGTGTGTCAATATTACTAATGTAATGATCTGATCTTATCAAGCACATTCACTCTTACTTTTTCCTGATCAAATCTGTAACAATGCCTTTACATTTTAGTGTCATTCTGGAAACCTTCTGGGGTAGTGACACGCTCTATATTAAAAGCATATTGCTTTTACTTTGACATATTCCTCTCATGTAATTCTAGTGATATGTAAAACATCTTGTATATCTTAATAAATTATAAGTTCAAATTCATGTCTGAAAATATAATTAGTTGATTTTAACTATATATGGATATTTTAGATGATCGCGCCCCGCATGGCCAGCATTTTGGTTTTAACAATTGATACTGATAGTGTAGTAAAAGATCATAACCACATTGAGTGAAGGGACCTGCAATCCCTTCTATTCTGACCCAGTTGGTGGATATATCATTGTAAGTTGAAACTCTGAAACTTAGAAGGTTGTGCTAGCTTTTAAAGTATGTCACTTATAGAATGATACTGTTCCTCTATTCAGTACCTTCAGTGTCACAGTATCCCCTTACTATTGTTTTGTAGATGAAATATACTACAAAATCTGTGCTACCAAATGCCAGCTCTAGATTTGCTTTTATTTAAAAATGTTCTCCTGTTTGATTTCATTTTATATGTGTTTTACTGATGTATCAAAATAAAATATTAATGACCCAGAATTTCAGAGTCAAGCAAAGCTATCACATATCAACGTCAACTGTGTAACATGCGGTCATATCACTGCCATAGTTAGAATCACACATCTATCCCAGCTCTATATGAACACTTTATCAGAATATAACTTGGGACTGGTATAAAATCCTCCTTTTCCATTTTCTGTCAGTTCTGTTTTGTTCTGCTTTCGTTCGTGTTATGTTATTTTGATGGCACCCAAAAATGTCTTTAGAACCTAACATTGTGACGTCTCACTGTAATGTTTTTGTTACATTCTTGTAATGTTCTTTCACATTATAACAACATTATTGTAGCATTCTTTATTAGTAAGGTCTCAACTTCACTAAAATATCATGTTATTCTAACATTCTTCGTCTGTAAGTCTCAACTTTACTTAAAATAACATAACTGCTATGTGAAAATTGGGCAGGTTACAGACTTACCAAAGTGTAATGGTTGCAGAACATGCTTACGTCACTGCTTGCCTGGGAATGCTTTGAGCAACTAACTACGGCAACTAACGTTAATCCCATGGCAATTACAGAATTAGTATATAGTATATCGTTGGGCGACTAACTAATTGCCGGAATACTAACAAACTAATCGCCACGATGGGACCCTCTTCCCACCAAACTGGAGGCGATTATAGGTCACTTTAGTACCCTAGCCCAGCAATTAAGTACAAAAATCACCGGTGATTAGTGGGAAATATTTTTCAGTGGGTTAGTCACTGGACATGGCAGCACCAGTGTCTTGTTTGTCGTTGGGCAACTAACTACCTTAGTCGCTGGGGACTAAAGGCCATGATCCACATTGCGATTTTGGGCCAATTTTTTAACCGATTTTGAAAATCTGTTTGTTAAATAATCATTTTCCTTATACAACATACACGTTTCCAAAGAGTTTAGAATAAAACATATCAGAAAAATTGTATTTTCATCATTTGTGAAAAATGCATGAGAAGAAAATTGGTCAGCCCAAAATCGCAACATGTATCATGTCCTTAAGAAAATCTAATCGCCCAAATGGGAACCAGGCTTTACTTACACTGTCTTCGGGTCCAAAAGTGGGGCTCCTTGCCTTGAGGATGCTTCTTCACACTCCTCCAAAGGTCTGTCGTGCCACACTTAGGGAAACCTGGGGGTAGAGACAAATTCATTATGACATGGGAATTTTTAGTTATTGGATGCTTTACACCCGACTTAACTTCCGGTGTCAGTGGCGGATCCAGAGAGGGGGCATGGGGGCACGCATTTCTCCCTTTTTCCATAAAGTTTTGCATTTTGTAATGTAAAATGCGACCAAAAATTCGACCAGAAAAAAGTTTACAAGAGCACATCAGCCCCACACCCTTTTTTTTCAAAATCCTGGATCCACCAGTGAGGGTCATATGATGGGTGGTGGTGGTGATTGAATCTTTGAGAAGGTAGAGACCGTACCCCTACACTTTTACCAAGACAAGGGTTCTTTTTATACTTATTGTACTGCATATAGTCTGTGGATTGATGTGTAAGTTCATATTCCACTTTACCCCATTTGAAATGCATTTGACTTTCATAATTGACAGAAATACTATAGGAAAACTACATGAGGATGTGGGATGAGGCAGAATGCGAGCTGGTAGTAAGAGATTTGCCTGCATGAGTCCGAAGTGTGAGTGCATGTACAATTTTTACTACCAGTGAGTATTCTTCCTCATCCCATCATCCGAATGTAGGTTTCCTTTTATCATTTGTCTAATTTATATAAATAGTGCAAATAGCCAAAAATGTACAAGTATTGAATAATTCAATATGTGCTGGTGTCACAGATTACCTACTGCCTTACCCGCTAAGAAGTAGTACGGGAGGCAGCGAAGCCTCATTCCTGTCACCGTCTGCTCCTTCCAGCATGGGTTCTTATAGTCAGGGGAGTAGTCAGGCCTCTGCTGCAAGGTGAAGATATCAGAGATAATTTGTTTGTTTGCTGGTGTAGTTTAACATCCCACCAAACCTTCCAGACTCCACAAGGTAATGCATTTTAGTTTTCTGGGTGATCATATCTATGAGATGATTTAGGAGAAACCCACCACTGGGATCACTACCCTACTCTTTTGGAAGTGTGTCAAGGGATGGATCTTTTATCTGCAATGTCCCACAGAATGGGGATCACCGCCCCACCTTTGATGACACTGTTAGAGGCAGAGGGTGATTATGAGAGAAACGTGAATACATCCTGTATACAGCGAGCTGGCCGTCAAACATAGTAGCCTAGTTTGTATTTAATGACTCAATTTAATGTATACTGAACGTTTTGAAAAAGTTCCCTGGTGGGGAATGATGTAAAACAGAAAAGCCTATATTGCTGCAACATTGATGTTTCAATTGTAAATCAATGTTAAATAACTTGATTTATACTCAGTTTAATATACAATAGCCATACAATGTAAGACATTGAACCAGTAGTCAGACCTTCAATATTGATAACTCAACATTGTAGGATTGAATAGATATTGGGAAATAAACTATTGATCATTAAAAACGATAAGGTTGATTGCCGGTTCAATCAACTATCAGTCTTGAATCAACATTAATCGTTCATTGGATAGGTAACATTCCTTGCATCGACGATATTTAAAAAATATATTCAAATATGTAACCTTATATCGACCTCTGCTCTGACTACTAAAGAATAATCATATTTACAAATGTAAATAATAATAATAAGTAATAATAATCATAAAAGTGGTATTATCAATGCACCGACTGAGTCTGGGAAAAGGTGGGGGGTGGCTGAGTGTGGTTGAGTGGCTCCTACCCTTTGAATTGTTCATTGTCATTGGGAGATCTTGTCATGAGTACACACACATATATAACAACCAGCTTAAGAACATTTCTTGTGAGAGAGGTTATGTATTAATAAAAGTATTAAAAACCCTTGGAGTTGCTTAAAACATAATTGTTCAATCATCCAGTCACTTATAAGCCAAGGATAATTGGTCGATCATTTGGTATCGGATGGAAGTTGCTCTAAATATTCATGATGCAGGGGTATTGTATCGTGTAGCACTACCTCAAAGCATAATAAACAATTATATTTATCCAGTTGAAATAATAATGACATTGGTGTTTACCAGTGCAACTTTATCCGTAAAGCTTCTACAGGTATATTGCATATTGGATGATGTGTTAGAAACTGTCAAATAGGGTAAATATTTGGAGCCTGGTGTTGGGTTGTTCAATTGTGTTGAAAAAAAGCCTTTTGGTGCACTTTTCTGACAGTAAAAAAACAGTTGCCCAGTCATGAAAGCCACTGTGAAAACAAAAGACACAAGCTGCAATGCTGACTATGAATTTGTGCATTACGGGCAAAACAGACATACAAGTCAATGCGAATACTTGATCTGCAATTGTTAAATCTGGAGCATTAATCATGAGTGCAAAAGGTTACTTAACATATTAAGTCTGACTTCCAGGTCCAGTCTTAAGTCTGACTTCCTGGTTTTATAAATACATCATGTTCGCGAATTTCCTGCCTCAAAAAAACCCCATTTCAAGTAAAACGTGAATTTTTGAAACCTTAATATGACCCCCTTTTTTTCAGAAAACACGAACTTAAATGAAATGCAGATCATCCTCTATGCAGTCATTCGAAGTAGATACTGGTATACACTATTGAAAATATTATATATATAATTAGTGTTTCTTAGATAATATTACAAATTTGATAGCAAATACATCACTAGCTACTCACCGCTTGTCAAAAAGGGACCCTATATCTAATTTTCGCGAATTCTATTGATAAAAATACCCCTTTCAATTTTCGCATGCATGCAAAGTCTCTTAAAAACTACCTCTTTTACAACTCTGATGGGTAATAGGTGCGCCAGGGAGTAGGGTACAGCTAGGGCCGGTATGTTGACATGCTTTCGATATTTCCAATACATATGATCATAATACATTCATTTTCTTCAGTACCTATAGAGATAATTCTTTCTAATCTTTTACCAGTTTGAGGATGTGTAGGGGAGTGCCGGGCGGCCGTTCGTCCTTCAGTTCCCAGGGTATGGGACCCTGGCCATCGGGGAGCAGGTCCTCCTGGCGTTCACAGAGCGTCCGACCCTGGAGCTGCTGCTCCCCAGCCTCCAGGGTGAGTGGGGTCTGGGAGTAGGTAGAGACCAGCAGCACCAAAGCAACAGCGGCTGTCAGAACCACCACCACCAACTTGGATGCTGCTCGGAATAAAGGAAAAGATATTGGTTGAGAATCTCCGGCAATGAAAACATGTATTGTATACCATGTCATGCATATATATCACACTATACGTATCTGTTGGCACCACATGTAAGTGAAATAGAGTTGTTCAATAACAAAAATGTTGTAAGCTATATCATGTTGTTATTTGACGTTTCACCTGATACCTGGAGGAATATGCAACCGATGTGAAGATGTTGATAAAAAACGCATAAGAACAATGAATTATGTGCTATGCTTATCTTAAAACGTACCTTAATCTTTATACACAAGAATGTAACAATTGTATGAAATTCTTTACTATGATTGGATAAAAACAGGTGCTAACTGAGTGATGCCAGGATAATGACCCAGCCAAGTTCCGACGCAACAGAACCGTTCTGCAACCATACTTTTTGGGTCTGTCTGTTACTTAATAAGATGGCACATAACAGTTATGTTGTTGATGGTGAGGTTTCAACCTGGCCAAATCAGAAGGTTATCATAATGTTATTTTTTGGTGAGGTTAAGACTAAACCATAACAAAACGTTATAAGAACATTCTGTTTGGGTTGACAAATTCAGTACAATGCAATGTCACAGTAGTAGGTTGCAGCGACGTAATTGGGAGTCATCAAACAAACATAACAAGAACCAATACAGAACCAACCAGAACGTTACTGCAGTGTTTAAATAACGTCACATCCTTGACAAGTGATTCTGATTCTTATCATTCCTCTATTTACCCAAATATAAACTGCCCTTTAATCACATCAACAATGTTTTTACCTCACTTGAGTTACTCCTTGTTGTTTCTCTCCCCTAACTTACTCAAAGGTATATGTTGCCCAAGTTGCTTCAAGTTGTCATTCACCGTCACAACAACTAGTCTACTGGACTTTAATAGTTTAGTTTAATTAAACTTGAAGGTACAGGTGTGATGAGGAACCATTTCGCTGGACTCATGAAATTGTAGAATCATTACTGCGCTACTTGGTGAAAAGACAAATAAAGGCAGTAGTTGGGTAGAAATTGTTGAAGAATTAATTTTATTTTGAATAAAATAAAATTATAGTAGTGAGATATAAAATTGCTTTTGATATTTTGGTAATGTTGATAAAATGACATTTTTAAAGAGAGTAATGAAATGAATGGTATAATAATATTGGTGAGGGTGGGTGGGTCAAATTTTGTTGATGGAAGGTGGGGAGGTGAGGTCAATGGCGTAAGGTACGCGTTAGACTGAAGGAAAAGGGGGATTCATGTCACGAACGTTGCTATCTTCAAGCATAAGTGACATGAATATTATGGAATTCAAGTAAAGTTTTAGCTAGTTATCATGATATATATTGTACCAATGGCTAAAGTTAGATTCGTAGAATGTATTTTCCAAGTTATTTCAGTTAGGAAAATTTGGTTATATTTTGACCCAACGTTGCTATTGACTCCCTTTAACTCGGTTTAAAAATACTTGTTATTACAGAGGAATTGAACTGTGGGATAGTTTACCTGTTACTGTTTAGCTTTAAGAGACCAAAGCACGTACTGTTTAAAAATGCTGTTAAAATGTTATATTGTGTATAGAAGTGACTCATCTCATTATCATCATTTATCCAAGGAAGAACGTCTGTATTTACGATTGGATTTGATGAAAAAAAAGATATATACATATATCTACCTTATATCCCCCTCAGTATAACACTGTTGCGTATAAAGACATTATTATACCTTAGGGTGATACAATTTTAGTAGTTAAGAGTTTAACTCAGGGCGATACAAACCTGGTTGATAACCAGCCTTGTATCACACTGCAGTGTGATACAGAAACTTTTTATTTTTCTAAAATTCATGAAAAAATGAAATCATTAAGAATTAAAAAATCGAGCTTTTGCATTATCTACACAACGTTCCTAGCTACATTTTACTGCTTACTGTTTGTGGATTTAATGGATATCAAAAGAGTTATATGAAAAAACATTTAAAAAATGTGCAGCATCACAGTCCCACCATCACTGATTGCTGTGCATCCTTCCTTGGGAGCTCAGATCTAACAGAAAAGGTATAATAAATCCATAACCAACCTCGAAGGGAGTACTTGGGCAGTTATCACCCCTCGCCGGGACCCCGATATCAGCCCTCGGCCGGCCCTTCGGGCCCTGGCCTCAGGCTGATATCGGGGTCCCGGCTCGGGGTGATAACCACCCTCGTACTCCCTTCTTGGTTGGTTATATGTATTTATCACCGGCACAGTCAACGAGCAGTGCATATAAGGGTCAGTGCATATTGACAGGCTGTACATACCGCTCCTTGTATTAATGGACTTAAACATTATTTGTATTTTGCTTGGGTAATAAAATATAGAAGACCCGGTCGTCCTCAGGTGGCCGTGCGACCCATGGGGATTGTACGGCCACCCTCTGACGCCCCCCGTGGGTCTTCTTATACTATTATTACATACAATTGGAACTGCCTTTCTATTTTGTGTAAAATCTAATATTGCATGCACTATACCACTTACCTTTGAGAATCCGTTTAATGTAAGTCATGTCCATCACACGTCTCGTGACGGCCCGGTAGCCCCGGCATTCTGAACCAGCTGCAGAGAGGAAATACATTGGCATGACTGTATGGAACATTTACAGGCAGTCATTCATTTTGCATATCCTTGTGTAACAGGGCTGACCCGACGTTCGCTCCATGTGCGCCTCAGTATCTAGATCGGGTACAAACCCTCCCTGAGTCCCCATACACCCAGTGCTTTTGGTCACTGAGCAACTGTCATCTGTTCAATTTATCATCCGCACTGCCGAGCAGCGGGCCGTACAGAGGCCAGTGAGTATAAGTATATATATGCTGTACGTACCGCTCCTTGTCATAGCTTCTATTCATAGTTGTCATGCCTATTATGTATTTTGCTTGGGTGATAAAATATAGAAGACCCTTAGGGGCCGTCCTGTAATAGTAAAACCCTCAAAAGAAACAGCCCTTCATTAATTTTGTGTACCCTTGTGTAATTCATATCTCATGCAAATTGCTGTACATGCCACCATTATCACGTTACAACAAATCTTCATAAAAAACAAATGATCAAATTAATATTATTGCCTAAAGAAACATTCTCGTTTAAACCGCTCGTGTACTACTGATGCGACCGTTGTCGATCCCTAATAACCCCGTGTGTGTCGTCCCGTCGGGAAGTGTGTGAGGTCAAGGGACGGGGAGCAGGGACGGGGAGTCGCGTTGAGAGGGTCTAAACTTGTTTGATATTTCTCGACTCCAGTCTTAAGTCGGGAGTACCACAGACTGTTACCCTACCAAATCCCCTTCCCTCATACTTATGTTTTTTCTAATTGGAAAAAGATTGCAGCAACCGCTGTATATGTTATTATTAAATACCTTTATGTATATAGTTTACTTACATGGACCATCATCAATGATCAATGTAGTTTTATAAATTACAAAAAAAAATATAGAGATAAAATAAGTCATCCCTAGTTGGCTAGACGCTAAAACCATGAGAATCTAGGTGAGGTATTTGGTGAGCTTCTCGATAGATTAGATGGCGGTGGGAGGGTGGGAGGTGTTGTATATTTATTTGTTGCAGGGGTGCCTGGCCCCTACCCTCAGGGCCGTCGAACCCCCCCCCCCCCCCCAACTTCCACCTCCGGCCCCTTGAACGTCCATATGTGGCGCGGCCGTAACTGGCCTGCCAACATTTGACCACCCCTCCCTGGTTCAAAGCTCTAAAAAAATACGGTACTGTGGCTGGAAAAATTGTACAATTTATACTATGTAGATATGGATGTTGCTTTCCATTTGAAGACCTAAAGACCTAAAGTTGAGAGATGTATAAAATATATACAACATCTCTAAAAAATTAATTAATTTAATTCATTTTTTACTATCTAAAATGAAACTAAAGTGAAATACATTTGGGTTTACATGGGTGCACCGAAATCGAAAATGGAACAATCGGCGATTTATAACAGAGTAACAGAAAGGAAAGTATAAATTTCACCCCACAATAGTAAATAAGATCTGTCTGTGTAAATTTAAATTTTTATTATTCTTTTTGATCTTCTATGTCTTATTAATATGGTTTGCATTTATGAATACATAAGAGTGATTTTGTGATCATCTTATCGCGTTAACATCAATCATTCATTAACTTTATGTACTTGAGTATTTTAAGATTTACTATCTTTCATCATCACATACAATGTATCACGAATATTTCTATTTAGTTGGTCGATAACACTGTACGCAAGAGGAAGACCAGAATACAATTTTTTTCATCTAAATTAATAATCTTGTTACATTAAATAAAATCTCACCTTAGAGTAATTCCCACTCTCTCAGGGGTGCAGGGTATGAGGTGGCTAGTGCTTTAGCTTGGTGTACAGACGACTATCATACCTCCCTGCGTGTCCTCCCAGTTGCACGAGTGGTAAAACCATTTGCTATTCTCCATGTTCAAGGCCAAAACCAGCCAACCAACACTAATTGACGAGGGGTCTCAAGGTGGTGCGCTGCATTCAGGCCCATACTTTTGAAACTTAGATACCAATGATGACATTATTATACTGAGCTAGACGGGATGTTATTTGTCTTCGTTTATTTCTAGGGGAGTAACATTATTAAAGTTCGTATTAGTTCACTTCCTATATCGGTTCGTTTCATTGTTATTTGACTGCATGATGTTTTATCGTTTATCAATCATGCTTCACTTATTCGAAGATGTCAATAAAGTGTGTTATATTAAGATAAAGGGGAGTTCTTAGTGATTAATCGTCGAAGTAGCTAGCTTTGTCCAGATAGATGTTATCCTGTACCATAGTTCAGTTCTTAGTGGTAGAGATTCTAAGTAAAGGGGCTCAAACCTATACAAAGAACCGCGCTTGGCAAGAGGTAAGTTTATTATATCCATGACAATATTCCGAAGGTACAAGTATACAGCTCTCCATCCATACCGTTTATTCCTTTCATTTCACAATTCTAACACATCAGTAACGATCCAACCAGGTATAACTATGGTTAAGCTTCCCCTTTTCACAAGGTATATACGCTCCAACACTGTTGAGAGAGTCACCTCTCGTCTACCGGTGACGGAGACCATTGGTAGGATCTCCGTCACATCCAGTACTTAGTCCGTAAGGCTAAGCCCAAGCTGTCCCAATCCTTACTATCACCTAATCGTTGTACATGTGGTTACTACCATCTCAACACTACCCGTGTGATCCGTATGTCTATCTTGGTCTGCTCATCTGTCTCAAGTCTCATACCGCTTATATAGCAACAGCCAAAGGCTTGTCGCTATACCCATTTACACTGATACTTAACGATATCTTCTTTATCTTTCATACTTCCCATTCTTATCTATATAAACTAGTTCTACTTCTAACTATTATACAAACTAATGTTGACGGCGAAGCCTGCTATCCTCAATATCTTTTAGCTAGATGTTTTCGGTTCATAACGTACCCTTACAGGTTTCCTTCTTCATTTGTCGTACCTGTGCGTACCTGCAGGACGTGAGCTAGCCCCGCTGCAGTCCCTACGCCTGGGGACATTGCCACTCTCCATATACTCTAACTAAGCCACTAAACGATGGCGCCGCCTGGCGCCAAGCACACGTATCAGCGTTACACGTTTTACTATAATATTCTTGCCAATACAAACGAGTTTACAATATTTTATTATTAACTTCTACAGTCTATTCTAGTTCTTTTGCACTGGACCTCAGTGCAATACATCATTATATAAGTAATATTTTTGCCTACTTAGTACATACCATATTTGTGCGTTCATTGAACTGAATTTAAAAACCATGTGAAGCTACACTGAAACACGTTCTGTCCCACCTACTCAATGGAGTCCTTTCCGCACCTAGCGCGGCCGTCACGGTCCAGTGAGGTAGGACAAACAAACCTATGTGGTGGCAGTAGTAAGACAGCTGATTGGTGGGAGGTAATTACATAATGCTGATAAGGCCCCCAGGGATCCTTCCCATTGGTCAGAATTAAATAAAAACTTTTAATATTAAAAAATGATTATAAAATACAAGGCTTATGTTCACAGTTATGATTCACATATGAATGGAAAGATCATGTTCTTCACTATACATCCATTGTGATTGTATTCTTCAACCTAGTGTGTATAAAAAGTTACACACAGTTTAAAGTGGCCAATTTAAACATTCTCAAAGAGAAAACCCCTGGCTTGTCTGACCAGCATCTAGCTCTGGGGCCCAGTTGTACACTAGGTGGCGTGGTCTGGAAAATCATTTATCCTTAAGTCGGCTCTCTCCCAGCAGATATAGGCTCCAGGGGTTAGATAGTTTCCCAATCCAATCTGTGCTAGGAGACGAGAAGTTGGCAGTATTACCGGAATCCCCGAATGTTCAGGCGGTTTCGGTTAACTCTGGCTGGCTGTCTTATAATAAGACCAAACTTCTAGCATTCTTATGATTCTAGGAATGTTATGCCCAGGCTCCAGGAGGGCCGACTCAACACAGGGAAATGATGCTCCGAGGGGGATTTGTTCTATGCCCTAGGACTAATATCAATTAAAGGAAATATGAGGGATTTCATGAAAAATAGTGTTAAAACTGTCTTCTAAATAAAGACTTACTGTACAATTCAGCTAAACTACTCAAAAGATTCCATTTCATTCAAAAATATCCTTATTTGGAATGTCAGTGGATATTTCTAAAATTTACCAAACAATGGCAATTTTGTTGCCATGCAGACAATAATTTTTGTGATTACTTAAAAACAGTGTAACATCATATTGGAAAATATAACTTGAAAACATTCCAACTTTACACAATACCATTTTTAGATCAAAAGTTATGACCAGAACAGTAATTAATAGCTCTTTATGATTTTCAAGAATTATGTTTTGTTATTAAATGCCTCATTAAATACTAAATAATTCATGTTGTTGTCATTCCCAAGAACATCGATGTTCCTATGTTTTATACCCTGTAATGTCTTTGATAATTGACACAAGATCACAAGCTTGGTATCGTTTGAAAGCCTATCCTTCCTTGCATTTGTTCAAGGTTCAAAATTTCAGGTATTATTACTATGAATTGTAATATGTAATGTACAATAAACCGTCATTAGTTTATAGATCCAACCCATTTCAATGATGCGGATGAAATGACCTTCCGTTAGGTACGTACGGGCTGGCTTAGTGAGGAATAGACCGTGCGGCGCTAAGAGGACTGACGGGGCAGAGTGGGACAGAGCCCATCAAGAGGGGTCCGGGCGCACCGGGGAAATGGGGAAGGGGGCAGGGGGTGGGGTTATGTTATGCATTCCAGACCGCGCCACCTAGTGTGGAACTCAGCCCTACAGGTGCTGGTCAGACAAGCCTGGTGTTATTTTCTCTTGCATGTGTGACTCTTTTAATAATGGTAGGTACCCGATTCAAAACTACAGCCCTCGCCCCCATCCAATTCTCCGATTTTGCGATATGCCCCCGATACGCCCCATATATGCGGTTGTTACTCGATGTAATTCAATTAGTTCCGAGCATGTTGGTAGCCCGGGTGAGCATTGTTGTGCCCGGATATAACAATACCGACTATGCGGGTTTCACCATCTTGTTTGTTCATTTTTATAAGACTCTCATATTGGCATTGTTTACGAAATTTTATTTTCTTATTTTTTATATCATGTTTGATCAAAATTCATGTATTCGGAGAGGGGGCTATTTCCAACTGTATCATACTAATCAGACCTAAAGATATCCATATGAACAGTCTAATTTCCATTTAAATATCAATTAATTTCATTGTATTTTAGAGTGTTCCGGTCACGAGCAATGTAGTTCCGGTTTCTCTGATTGGCTGAATCGAGACCCTCATATGCTGTATATATATGTGCGGACGCGGCCTCTCTAAAAATCTGCATATATAATTGAACCTTATACTGTGACCTACATTTTATTTATTTATTTTTTTTTTTTTTATTTATTAAACCATACTCATTACATGTAATGATCTTCCGTATAGGTGAATAAACAGTTTATATAAAGAACATCATAAATCTTACTTAACTAGATTTACTACTCTACCTCATACTCATGTATATCTGGGATCAGAATCTACAGAGTAGAGGTGTAGCCAAATGCATTTTGTCCAAGGATCTCCTCAGACATTATTATAAGTCACTAGCATAATTAGTGCTCATAGTCAGTTCAAATGTTCAAATGTTCATTGTTCATTGGATAGGAGTGGCATAATACTGTTTCAGATTGTTTTTAAAATCAAGTTTGGAATCAAGGTTTTGAATTCTGATTGGTAGGTCATTCCATAATTTAGCGCCAGTATAATAAGGCGACCGACGATAAATGTCACATTTAACCACCTCAGTTTTAAATTGAGATTTATCAGCTAGTCTAGTTTTCCTATTTGGCACCACCATAAGAGAATCATTCAAGTGAAGGCTATACATCATAGTCATAAGCTGTATTTTTCGCCTGAATTCTAATGTATCTATTCGTGCAAGTGCATGTAGGTTTACAACACTTATGTCTGTGGGAATATTGATATTGAAACATAATCTTAAAGCTCTGTTCTGGAGTTTTTGGAGTTTTTCAACGTCATGTTTTCGGCACATGGAGAACATGAAACATACATATTCAACAAGGGGCAGTATAGTCTGCTTATATACCAGCACGCGAGTTTCAATATCCAAATAATGTCGAATTTTTCCAAACTGGAAAATTTTATGAGAGAATTTTTTAAAGACTTGGTTAAAATGTGCATCCAGATTCATACACTCGTCCAAGATAATTCCAAGGTAGTTATATTGTTTGCATACAGAAATCGTTTGACCGATTACCGTATAATCAAAGTCAGGTATACAATTTAATGACTGTCTTGTACCATAATAACAAATTTTAGTTTTTTTGACATTCAAATTTATACAATTTTCCAGGCACCATTTATTGACATCCTGAAGAGCCTGTTGTAATGAATTTTGTATATTTTCAGGATTTTGATCATTTGTGAATAAAACTGCATCATCAGCATACAAGATCACAGATACATTTGGTACAGAAATCATATTAACCAAGTCATTTATGTAGCATAGAAAGAGTGTTGGTCCAAGAATAGAGCCTTGAGGGACCCCACATCCAATTTTCCTTGTCTGTGATTTAAGATTGTTGAATTTTGTGAAAATTTGTCTATCTGACAAATACGATTTAACCCATTCAGTCAATTGCCTACTAATTCCCATATCTTCTAGTTTAAATACTAGTCGTTTATGGTTTACAGAATCAAATGCCTTTGCCAGGTCCACATAAAGGGCACCGGTTATATTCTTTGAGTTAATATTGTCGGATATATTTTTGACAAAATCAAAAATTGCATGTGAGGTAGAAAGCCCTTTCCGAAAACCAAATTGTTGGGGGTGTAAAATTTCATTTTCTGATAGCTGCATAGCTAAATGTTTACAACATAATTTTTCCATTATTTTACCCACCAGGGGCACAATGAAATTGGTCTCCAATTAGTTGGCCTGGATAAATCACCAGATTTTGGGATAGGGGTTATCCCAGCAATTGCCCAGCTCTGAGGGAATATATGATAGGTCAGCGAGATGTTAAACATGTATGTCAATTGCTTAGTAATTGTCTGAAAAGCATCTTTCAAAATAAAAGATGGAATAAAGTCAATACCAGAGCCTTTACTAGTACAGATTTCATCAACTTCCTTGGCAACATTCATCTATTCACTTTTAATTCATGTCTTGATTGGCTACGGTCTTTACCTTTCGTAATTTTCGTCGTAATTTTCGTCGTTGGTGGTTTTCAAAATAGGTTACATGCCGTCATAGATTCCGACAGATCTAGTGCAGGATAAAAAAGAGAGAGAGAAAACCGTGTCCATGGCCCCTACCCATTCCCACCTCTGTAATTAAACCACTGGCGGGTCCAAGGGGGGGGGGGCAATTGCCCCCCCCCCCCCCCCCCCAAACCTAGTTGAGAAAACTTTGGCATCTCAAAATTGAAAGTTCTTTGTAAATCTGTTATGTTTAATTCTCATTTTTATAAGGGGGCCAGGTTTTGCGCCAATTCAGATCGAACATGCACCTTTCAATAATTATATTATACTAACAAGCAATCATAAGAATCCGCCGATGTCAAAACCGATCTGTTGCCCAACTGTGTAAAAGTTGTTAAACTCTTTTAGTAGTTTAGGTATCCATTAAAAGGGGAGTGGAGGGCTCAGGACTCCCTCGACCCCTCCTCTGGATCTGCCCCTCTAAATAGTAAACTAATAGTCCAACTACATGTTGTAAACGTATGATCCTTCCTCCTCAGACGGCAGTCCGACTTCAATGAAACAAGTATTGCCCCCCTTCTCATTATTATACCAATAGATGGGGTCCACAGTTTACTGATTCACCTCATAAGTTAAAAAAAACTACATTATGTGTAATGTACAGAGCACCTTCTTGTTTTAGAAAATTCAATCCCATATAGAAATAGAAATACTGAGTCTTTTGTAGCTGTCATGGAACTGAACAATCTGAATATGCCTATCAAGCCAAGTTGGAATAGTTATTTATCAAAACTAGTTTATTATAGCAACAATCATACCGGCACCTATGTACCGTCCATATTCAGGACTATTTAACTATACTGGGTTGTCTCACTGTACGTCATCAGCCCGGCACATTCTTTCAGACGTTATTGGTGCACGGAGTGATAACATATGGAGATTTAATAAAAAAAACAAAAAACAAACAAACAGAACTGACCTTGATTGTGATACCAGACACTTGCCGAATATCCCGTATCAAACGTGGCCCTTATGTCGACTTTGACAAATGCCCAGATTCCACATCCCTGCATGAAGATGATTTGAAATTGGAATAGTGTAGTGCATATGATCTCCCTAAGTATCTATTAGTGGCTTTCACTAAATATTAGTGACACGGTATTGTAAGTTTGGTGACACACTTAAAGTCACAGAGGAAATCATACAATATTCAATTATATGTGTAAATGATATTCATCAATCTGGATGTATGAAATTGTCCAGAAATTTGAAATGAATAACTGTTTGGCTTGATTGTTTAAGATTATCATATACCCAAATTATGGCAATATTAAATATAATACTCTCATGCTGGGTAAAAAAAACTGTCTATAAACTGTGTCGTATGCAAACTGAGATATTTACTGAGCTAAATCAAAATATCCCCCATTTTAGAACAAGAACACAAGAGACTCAAATGGGTTTCAGAGAACTAAATCTTCTCTAGATATCTGAAAGTTTGTATTCTTTGTATTGTTTTATTCAGTTGATCCATTAAAACAATTGCAAAGCATAATAGACGGCCCTTTGCTCCCTTTCACGGGTTCTTTTTAACTGAGCCGGCCCACAGTCTCCCCCTACCGCCTAATAAACGAACTAATGTACGTGGCGCCACCTGGATTAACTCTGTATACCGAAAGTAATGCTGCAGGTCTCACGGAACTAAATGTGGCGCCATCTGTAGTGTCATATACCTTTCTGTCCCGAGGTGAAGGGGATGCCAGTCTCTGAGTGGCTGAAAATGGGATAAGATAAAATGATAATGCAGAATTAAAATTCACATGATATCCCCTACTATTTCTGAGTTATTCCATAAAAAAAGAGTCCATGATTAAGGGTTTTTGGCAATGCCAGTAGGGTTTTAAAATGGGCCCTGTGGTCCATGAATTTGGTCGCTGCAAAACTGCTAAAATGAGGGTAGGTCAACATCTGGGACTCTTGCTAAAAATTTTCATGGTCAACCTACCCTCAAATTTTGATATTTTGTGTCCCAAAGAGGTCCCAATAGGTTACTGAGTCCCATTAAGCTGTTGCAATGTTTGGGATATTTTGTTTTTCAATATGCGCTATATTAAACTATACAGGAAAACATTTAGTTCCGTGAGACCTGCAGTTTATACAGCAAAGTTGGCTAAAATGAATTTAGGTCTTCTGAAACTGACTTTTTGGGTTGGTTTACACATGATTACTGACCGGTATTGTGATTTTTTAATATCATCATTTTTTGGTAGGTTTTAAGCAGAAATTTAGGTTTTGGGGTCAAAAATAGGGACGTTAGTGCTCTGCGACATCTGAAAAATATTGACATCTTTCAATTTCCCCATTTTCTCCTAAAACATGAATCATGGTATAATTCTCATCTCATTTGACTGATTTTGAGTCATCTTAGACCTGGGTATTGTGTCCTAGGGCTGGCTTGAGTTTGAAAATCGGTCAATTTTGGTGTAGAGCAGCACACTGAAAATGGCTGGATAGAGCTGAAAGTTAAAAAAAATAGTTACATTCACTTCAAAGTGATTGAACCTGTCCTCTACATAGGCAGGAACTATAATATATACATTAGATAGCCCTCCTTGTAAAGCTTTCAACAAAAAAGTCAGGGTAAATTGCAATTTTTGTCCATTTTCCTAGTTCGGTTGGAGAATTTTCCAAACCTTTGACCAATCCACACAAAAACTGGGCTAGGTATTCTGTCAATGACACTTGTTCCTAGCTTAGGCTGGTCATAGCAACATCTCTGCCAACTTTCATGTCTTTGCCTTTATTATTTCTGTAAATCAGGGTCATCTGACTATGTTGATGCAGTGCCCAGAAAAGGCCTCGTTGAACGCCGGTCATTTCCTATAGACAGGGCCTCAGGGGAAATGGGATTTTTGGAGGAAAGACTGATGCTATGAAGGTAAAACTGCACAGTATTCTCAGAAATAGGTGTGGGAAGTGGAAATAGGGGTTTTTATAGGCTTATGAAGCAGTCTTGTGCCCTTTGCAGTGCAGTTTATACAGCAAAGTTGGCTAAAATGAATTTAGGTCTTCTGAAACTGACTTTTTGGGTTGGTTTACACATGATTACTGACCGGTATTGTGATTTTTTAATATCATCATTTTTTGGTAGGTTTTAAGCAGAAATTTAGGTTTTGGGGTCAAAAATAGGGACGTTAGTGCTCTGCGACATCTGAAAAATATTGACATCTTTCAATTTCCCCATTTTCTCCTAAAACATGAATCATGGTATAATTCTCATCTCATTTGACTGATTTTGAGTCATCTTAGACCTGGGTATTGTGTCCTAGGGCTGGCTTGAGTTTGAAAATCGGTCAATTTTGGTGTAGAGCAGCACACTGAAAATGGCTGGATAGAGCTGAAAGTTAAAAAAAATAGTTACATTCACTTCAAAGTGATTGAACCTGTCCTCTACATAGGCAGGAACTATAATATATACATTAGATAGCCCTCCTTGTAAAGCTTTCAACAAAAAAGTCAGGGTAAATTGCAATTTTTGTCCATTTTCCTAGTTCGGTTGGAGAATTTTCCAAACCTTTGACCAATCCACACAAAAACTGGGCTAGGTATTCTGTCAATGACACTTGTTCCTAGCTTAGGCTGGTCATAGCAACATCTCTGCCAACTTTCATGTCTTTGCCTTTATTATTTCTGTAAATCAGGGTCATCTGACTATGTTGATGCAGTGCCCAGAAAAGGCCTCGTTGAACGCCGGTCATTTCCTATAGACAGGGCCTCAGGGGAAATGGGATTTTTGGAGGAAAGACTGATGCTATGAAGGTAAAACTGCACAGTATTCTCAGAAATAGGTGTGGGAAGTGGAAATAGGGGTTTTTATAGGCTTATGAAGCAGTCTTGTGCCCTTTGCAGTGCAGTTTATACAGCAAAGTTGGCTAAAATGAATTTAGGTCTTCTGAAACTGACTTTTTGGGTTGGTTTACACATGATTACTGACCGGTATTGTGATTTTTTAATATCATCATTTTTTGGTAGGTTTTAAGCAGAAATTTAGGTTTTGGGGTCAAAAATAGGGACGTTAGTGCTCTGCGACATCTGAAAAATATTGACATCTTTCAATTTCCCCATTTTCTCCTAAAACATGAATCATGGTATAATTCTCATCTCATTTGACTGATTTTGAGTCATCTTAGACCTGGGTATTGTGTCCTAGGGCTGGCTTGAGTTTGAAAATCGGTCAATTTTGGTGTAGAGCAGCACACTGAAAATGGCTGGATAGAGCTGAAAGTTAAAAAAAATAGTTACATTCACTTCAAAGTGATTGAACCTGTCCTCTACATAGGCAGGAACTATAATATATACATTAGATAGCCCTCCTTGTAAAGCTTTCAACAAAAAAGTCAGGGTAAATTGCAATTTTTGTCCATTTTCCTAGTTCGGTTGGAGAATTTTCCAAACCTTTGACCAATCCACACAAAAACTGGGCTAGGTATTCTGTCAATGACACTTGTTCCTAGCTTAGGCTGGTCATAGCAACATCTCTGCCAACTTTCATGTCTTTGCCTTTATTATTTCTGTAAATCAGGGTCATCTGACTATGTTGATGCAGTGCCCAGAAAAGGCCTCGTTGAACGCCGGTCATTTCCTATAGACAGGGCCTCAGGGGAAATGGGATTTTTGGAGGAAAGACTGATGCTATGAAGGTAAAACTGCACAGTATTCTCAGAAATAGGTGTGGGAAGTGGAAATAGGGGTTTTTATAGGCTTATGAAGCAGTCTTGTGCCCTTTGCAGGTCTCACGGAACTAAATGTGGCGCCATCTGTAGTGTCATATACCTTTCTGTCCCGAGGTGAAGGGGATGCCAGTCTCTGAGTGGCTGAAAATGGGATAAGATAAAATGATAATGCAGAATTAAAATTCACATGATATCCCCTACTATTTCTGAGTTATTCCATAAAAAAAGAGTCCATGATTAAGGGTTTTTGGCAATGCCAGTAGGGTTTTAAAATGGGCCCTGTGGTCCATGAATTTGGTCGCTGCAAAACTGCTAAAATGAGGGTAGGTCAACATCTGGGACTCTTGCGAAAAATTTTCATGGTCAACCTACCCTCAAATTTTGATATTTTGTGTCCCAAAGAGGTCCCAATAGGTTACTGAGTCCCATTAAGCTGTTGCAATGTTTGGGATATTTTGTTTTTCAATATGCGCTATATTAAACTATACAGGAAAACATTTAGTTCCGTGAGACCTGCCTATTTTGCATTTCTTTATTTTTTTGAGAATATGACATAAAACCTCACATCTTATATACAATTCAAAAGAGAAAATGTAGCCCTTTCTATTGATGTATGACATATCTATGTCGCCTTTATTCCCACTGCTGATATCCAAAATTGGCAGCAAAATCGTACGTGGAATAGCCTTTGGCCTTCTCATAAATCTACATCAAATAAGCGTAATATAGGCCTACCGACAAACGAGCAATCATTCTACACGTTGTAGAGATTTTTTCTAAGTCTTTCAAAATCTGAGGGGGTTCGAGACACCCTCAGAAACCACCTCCTCCCCCTGAAAATTGGTATGTATTATGTATACGTAACAGGGTTCCTTGCGGATAAATTAACAAAATGCCAAATTTCATGCATTCTATTTATTTCATGTATTCTAAATATAGTCGAGAAGAAAAAGGTGAAAACGTCAAGGTATTAGTGAATTATTCGAATAGGGAAATTTATTTTTAGGAATCCTCTGAATTTTGAGATATTCAATACTCCCCTTTCTACGTCACAACTATGGGAATTCCCTCTACAGGTAGCTTTGGATTCCACAATAAATAAATGGATTTAGATGGGTATTTTCAGCAATTAACGATAGGCTTTATATGATCAAATCTAGATCTACATAATTTGTGTCAGAGGCCAGTCTCCTCAATACAAATTCTATTGGAATTGGAATTCCCTTTTCTGACCAGATGGGGTTCCCCAATACCTGTCCGTGTGACGTCATATGATTAGGAATTCCTATTGAAAACACGAATAAAATGCAAAAGCAAAAGGCTTCAAATTTATATATAAAAACTAGATTTTTCCTTTAAATGTCCATACCACTGGCAGAGCAGTATTTTAAACCGGTTACATTTCTTTACAAGACTCAGCAAAACAGAATGTTATTACATGTATTTCATAACATTTTAGTGTGGTTGAGACCATACCAACAGTGAATGTTATAATGACTTCTTCCTTATAGTGATTGAACGTAACTGGAATGTTACAATAACATCACATTAATATTACAATGTCACAATGGAAGGTTCTAAAGATGTTATTGGGTGTCATCAAAATAACTTAATGAGATCCAAAACAGAACTAAACAGAACAATACTGAAACGTAAAGATAACGTTACATGCTTGCCTAGGCATGTTTCTGGGTATATAATGTAAAATTAATGATGTATTGTACTGACGCGGGTGGCCAGTCCATGTTTGGGCAGCATAAAGCCAATGTTTCACTTTGACAGTAGTGAAATGAGGGAGGAGTCACGGTGTGACGTACCACCTTATAATAATGTGTTCCGCTCTTAGCTAGCCAGAGTAGCTGTAAGCACTGTGTGAGTAACATCCAGTGAAGGTTGGACCTTTAACCTGCAGTCTAGGTTCTGGAGTGAGGCATAGAAATTGTGTTAGAGCGCGGAGCGTTGACTGAATGTGTTTGAGGGGACTCTTACCCTGGGACTGATCATGGTCAATTGAGTTCTTGTCACGGAATGACTATACATTGGATAATAAACAAACAAATCCTTTCACACGAGTGTTCACGTCTTACATGATGCGGGAACTATAATTATGTATTGGACGACTGCAGTCGACGAGGAGGAGACTGCGAATGGAGCTAGCTATTATCTATAGAATTAAATACCACTTACGCGCACTATCATTAAACGGATAATTAACCTCCTTATAGTTCAGTATGGTAGTGTTAGTAAGTAATGTCTACATTGTCTAGGATGAGATGAGGTGATGTGGAAGTTAGATTATTTTGATATCATCTGTTAATTTTATTTTGTATCCATATCTAATATAGTTATTTCGGAATGTGCATACTCCTGATATAATATTATCCGTATTGCATTTTTTACCCCAGTATGTTCTGTAAGTTTCATTATCTTTATAAAGGAGACAAAACATTTGTAGTTTTATGGTTTTTATTTGAAAACAAGCTTTTATCAGTAAAACGTGTCATAAACAAAGTCGATGAGTTAACCGGGATTGTTCGTTACTCCATCTGGAAACAGAAACAAGAGAACATAAATAATCTGAATTAATTCAGAAAAAGGTGAAGTAGAGGGTAGTAGTTAGAATCTTTATAGTTACGTGTTATTTTGACTTGAAACAAACCAATGTGGACAATCGGTAGTTTGTCCAAAAAAGAGACTTATATTTCACAACTTGAACCAGTTACCTCTAAGACACTACCTTTGAGATTCTATGACATTGACTCGAGGTAAAGAGGTAATTTATACATGTAGGGAAAATATGGAAATTGAGGAACTCTACTAATCGATATCTATTAGTCCTTAATTGTGATAATTATGTTTGAAGAGAAAATCTGAAAATTCCCAAATTATATATATCAGAGTTACAGTTGCATTAATCTACTGTTGTATTAAAAATTAACAAAGGTGGAGTAATGTTAAATATACAATTTTAAAAGATGCATTCCAAGAGATTGAAGGTACTCCCCAGCCAAGTTAAGACGTAGCAGAAACGTTCTGCAACCATACTTTTTTAGTCAGTCTGTTACTTACTGAGATGGCATGTAACAATTACATCATTGATGGTAAGGTTGAAACTTCACCAAATCAAAACGTTATTATTATATTATTTTTTGTGAGGTTAGGATAAAACCAAAACAGAACGTTATAAGAACATTCTGTTCAGGTTGAAGAAACTACCCAGAATGTTATAATAATGTTACAGTGCAACATCAGAGTATTACACTGCAACAACATTATTGGGAGCCATCAAAATAATGTAACAAGAACCAATACGGAACCAAACAGAACGTTGCTGCAACGTTATAATAATGTCACATGTTTGGCTGGGTCAAAGGCCCTGTGTGACTGATCACATACCTGTGAACATAAGTGAGAGTGGCGGCTGGAGGGTTTAGAGGTACTCGATGGCGAAGTGCTGGTTGTCACTGCCCTTGTAGTCCCACATGCACATGTGTGCGCCGCTGGAGGAGTCGTTGTCCTTGATGTCCACGCACTTGTTGGGGTCGCGCAGGTTGACCATGCGGTTCTCCAGGAAGGAGAAGCCCTGGTTGGGGTTGTTCTGGTCGAATGGGCTCATCACAAGGTCCCCGGCTGAAAAAAAACCATTTCAAATCATTGAGCAGATATTCACAAAATTATTGAGCAGATTTTCAGAAATAATAATCTGTTTACACAATTAAATGATACCATAAATTACAGGCTGTATGTGTCGGATTTTCTTTTATCAATAATTGTAAACGGGATTATTAAAAGGTCATTAGCTTGCTGGGAGAAACATTGAAATATATATACCTGAACGTCAGGTGTAGAAAAACATTTAAAATGTTTTAGCAGAATTTAAGAATTGATAATCCATTTACATGATAAGGGCTAGACTGCAAATTACTGGCTGGTTGTGGAGTATATTTTCTTAGATTCTTTTTAGGAATACGTGTAAATCTTTACAAGAGTTCATCACATGGTCAACAGCGCATCAGGAAAAACATTAAAATGGCTGAATGTCACAAATACACAATTTAATGATCACGGTTCAAGAAATTCAGCCTAATCTAAGAATAAGGAGGTTGAATTCCTTTTGATATTCAGGAAATTTCAAGTATTTACTAGCTAGCTTGGATTTGCTTTCCTCCGGGTTTAGAGAAATATTCACTAGGCAAGCCCTCATTCTATGAGGGGCAGGGGCTCATCATGAGAAGAAGCACTATGACCCAGCAGTATGACTTACAAGAGGCATCAAGGACGAAGTCGTTGAGCTTGGAGCAGATGACGCCGAAGTGGTTCTCGTACCAGAGCTGGTTGTCAGCTCCGGTGTGCTCCCACATGACAACGTCAGCGCCTTCGTCACGGCTAGCCCCGGAGATGTCGAGTACCATGCCGTTAAGGCCAGCACGGATCACAAAGTAAGCCTGGTCCCTGGGTGGGGGAGAAGAGAAGGGGTTAGGACGAGGTAAAGTTAGTTCCCGAGATGTCGAGGACCATGCCGTTAAGACCAGCCCGGGTCACAAAGTAAGCCTGGTCCCTGGGTAGGGGAGAAGAGAAGGGGTTATGACAAGGTAAAGTTAGTCCGGAGATGTGGAGCACCATGCCGTTAAGGCCGGTCGGATCACAAAGTAGGCCAGGTCCCTGGGTGGGGGAGAAGAGAAGGGGTAAGAACGAGGTAAAGTTAGCCCCCGAGATGGGTGTGGGAAAAGAGAAGGGGCTAGAACGAGTTAAAGTTAGCCCCCTTTAAGGAGCACAAAGTAGGCCCGGTCTCTGGGTGTGAGAGAAGAGAAGGGATTAGGACAAGGTAAAGATGTCGAGGACCATGACATTAAGGCCGGCACGGATCACAAAGTAGGCCTGGTCCCTGGGTGTGGGAGAAGAAAAGGGGTTAGGACAAGGTAAAGTTAGTCCCTGAGTGTAAAGTTAGCCAGGTAAAGTTAGCCATGTCGAGTACCATCCTGTTAAGGCCAGCATGGATCACAAAGGATAGGGGCATAGACTGAGGGGTTATAATTGGGTTATTGAGATAATGATACAAAATGGGTATCTATTTTCAACTAGTAAAACAATTTAGATATAAAGGTTAATGCGGGTGACCAAAAGGGCTGTAGTGTAGTTTAAACGACTACTAATGTAACATAGAAATTGTCCATTGGATGTGGGTACCCAATACTGGGTTAAGCTTCCTGGTACGATACAAGGACGTGAGATTTAAGCAATATTTGAAATAGGCCCATCCCAGTTTATACGAACATTTAAAGTTTACCAAATAGCGTACTTTCAATATTGCCCTTGTGCCTATTCCCGAGAGAATGCTGCATAATACAAAATTAACCAAACCAATATGGTTGACTGATCTGCTTAACATTTTCAAATGCAGCCCTATGAATTTGCCCTTTCCCCATAGTCAGCCCATCCCATAATGTCCAACCCTATTTTACTTTGAAATACAACATTTTGATTGGCTGGCAAACCTGAGGATTTGATATGTAGACTATTTTAATTATATCTTTGTAAACCCATAGGACCAGGGAGATAATTTTTTTTCCAAAAAAAATGTATGCTGATCTGAGTACGTACTGGTAGTTGAAGCTGAAGACCTGGTTGTTGCCTCCGTTGTAGTCCCACAGACAGACGCGGGCTCCCTCTCCGTCGTCACTGTCGGCAACATCGATAACCTGAAAACACGTCATTACGTTATCACATTGAATGTACATGTGGCATGCGCTTGGCATTCCAATGGGAATTTATTATGGTATGAAGGGACGGATCCATTAAGGGGGAGGGCGCATGGGGCGTTTATTTTTTGGGGGGTGGGGGTGGGGGTCAATATTTTATATAAAATTGGCGTCCCCAGTTGGGGTGTTTTTGCTATAGCTGCCCTCTTCCTAGAATTCCTGGATGCGCCCCTGGTATTATTTCAGTTTTGGTAAAACACCAGGGACCTTAAGTTTCCAAGTACTGCAGTGAATCCTGCATTTATCAGTATGTCCGAAATATTCTTATTGCCCTTCCAAGGTCATTAAAATAATTCAGACATATTATTTAACCACTTTTTAACCACCGTTGAGATCCTGAAGTCTGTCAGGGTTAAAGGGAGGGTGCAGTGCGCAGACGCGTGAGAAGGGTGTATTCCTTACCTTGGTGGGGTTGTTGAGCTGGTGCACGCGGTCCTCACCACAGATCATCTGCTGCTCCGAGCTGCCGGGGTTGTACGGGTTGATCACAAGGTCTCCATCTTTAGGAATAATAAGGGGACACATTTTAGTATAGTCAGAAAGATATTTAGCAGTGCCTTAGTTTGACATGTCATTTATTGATTATAATACCTAGTTTTAGGTCGGTGACAATGGAAATACGCCATTTCTCCGAACTGAGCAAATGGTTTTTAAGGAACTTAAGCCCCATACCCACTAAGCGATTTTGACATAGTCGGCTATTCTATCAGGATAATCGACCGACTTTAGCAGCGATTCATATCAAAAGTGTACATTCCAATATTACATACTGACTGGTGATCTGAATCCGTAACGATTTTTTACGGTGATTCTGCCAGTCACCCATCACCAGTTGCCAGGGAAATCGCATAGTGGGTATGAGGCTTTAGATCATTTTCTAAAAAAAAAAAATCTATGCTACTTGGAAAGCATAAAAGAATGGCAACTGTATTGACTGCTAAGCTGCCATTGTGTTGGTGGCTTATAATAACCTTTACAGAATATTCTAAAAAAATCGCATGATGATAATAACACACCGGTCCACATTCTTAACTTAGGATGAGTTTGCACTACATGTACTTATATCAAAACCCTAACCGCCTTAGTTCTAGCTATTATTGAATCAATGACTGAGTCAGAGCTAATATGTTATATTGAAATAATGTTATAATCAATGCTGGTATATTCTATATTACATATCAGTGTAATGAATAAGGAAAAATAGAGGGAATTAGCCAAATCTGTCCACATAACGATCACTGAGCAGATATTCATAATTATATACATCAATTCATGGCAGTGGACACTTTGCAGACATAGTTCATAAGTATAAACCCTTCGCAGTCCTCAGAGGGAGGATTTTATTGTATTTTGGAATGGAACTGCCTAAGCCGGGTGCCCGACCACGGATAGCCATTCTCCTGAGTTTTACCTGCAGGTTAGCCTAAAACAGGGTGCATGCTGGGTAATATGTTGACAAGACCCAAGGCTTTAGCATAGGATTTTTCATGAATTGTATCATTATTTGTAGATTAATATTGTGAAAAACTAGTCATCATTATTTTTTAAATTAGTATCCATTTCCACTAAAATTTCCTGAGTAGCTTGACAATTCATCCATTGTAGACGGATATATGACAATTATTTGCTTATTTTCTATAGTTTTTCCACAGATTTTGGCGACAAAATCAGTGCAAATTAGCCTGCAGGTATTTAAAATACTGTAATTCAGCTATCCATGTAGGGAGAAATTCAGGATGTTCACATTTTGTGACTTATAAACCACTGCGCAGACTCGGGAAAAGGGAGTATATACTGACCGTCGAAGTCGAGCACGTAGTCGTGGTTGAGCTTGGACCTGATGACCCCGGCGTAGATGTCCTGGAACCAGAGCTGGTTGTCCTGGTTATTGGGGGTCCACGTGAGTACACGTGTACCGGGCTCGGCACGAGCACCCTCCACGTCCAGGACGTAGCCGTTCAGGGCAGAGGCGATGCTGAAGTAGGTAGGCATGCTGCAAGGAATTAAAGGAATTGTGATATAGGTTATTAGTCTGACTGGTAAAGTTTTCTGACGTAAGTAGGCATGCTGCAAGGGAAATTAAAGGAATTGTTACATGAATCATTAGGCTGATGTGTAAAGCTTATAGAAACCTGAGTGAGGGAGACATGCTGCAATGAAAATCAACAGAATTGTAATATAAATCAGTAGTCTGACTGGTAAAGCTTATAGAAGCTTGTTGGAGTAGGTAGGCCTCCCGGAGGGGTTGGGGGTTGGGGCACTTGGTTCTCAAAAGTGTACCTACTGCCAAACAGACCCGCATAGCGGGGGAAGTGATTGTCAAAATTGAGGGATGGTCAGCCACCTTTAAGGCAAAAAGAGGGGGTGGTGAACTACTTCTACAAAAAAAACATTAATGGGTAATCAATACCTAGCCTAATATATGACTTTTAATTATCCCATACAAAAATCTTATACCTATATTATCAGCAGTTTTCCTAAGACATTTTGGTGATTTGCCCCCGTTTCATGGTATTGAGATCCCCTGATTTTAGAGTGCACTGATCTGCAAACCCTCCAAAAAGGGGTGGTCAACTAAAATTTAGGAACGGTAAGTCACAAAACGTTGGGGCGGTAGTTTGGCAGTGGGTAGTAACCCCCCCCCCCCCCCCCCCCGGTAGGCCAACTGCAAAGGGGATAGAGACATTGTGAAGTATAATCATAAAATTTGAAATAGACCTTTGCAGATTTAAATCTGTGACCAGGTTTTGGTTATCGTCATGATGTCATGTTATGACTATGAGTGCACAGTCCATGGTCAATAGGAAACAATGCTACTATTCACAGACCTGTCTCGCCAATGAAACCCCGATATTATTTATCTTGATTATACCATCTATAACGCGATACACCTTTATGCTTTCCAAAGAAAAAAAATACTTTGACATAAGTTTTATTGTTTTCCCTTTTGGATCACAGCAGTTTTTATATTAAACTCGACGATTTTCTAGGTACCTATGCGATCTACCTATGAACGATAGGAATGTGTGTAAATATGCGTAAGATAGGAGGTAATATGATGATAAACCCTATCACGGTAATATATACCAATGTGGGCATCGTGAATCACGTCGTGTCAATGCTATGTGGGGCCCAGGATCTAGGCTCTAAACCTCCTTTATCGCTCACAGCCACCACAGATAGCGTGGCGACTAACAAACGAAGCGTTACATAATATCTTCAATACTGACGAGAAGGCTGATAAAATGGTACATAAATGAAGACTACAAAACGTATAGAGTAGAATTGTACCCCGGAATTGTGCCCAGAATTAATAACTAGAAACATCACACATAACAATTCATAGGAATCAGGCAGAGACCATTATCATTTTAATTGTTTTGAGTTGATAAGGATGTTCCCAGTGCTCTACCTTATCATCAGAACTGTGTCCTTTTCGACAAACGAATGGGGGACACAGCTGTCAAGGGAAGGCATTAAGTGGCATCTGTCTGAATATTCTCTATGACTCTGATGTGTTTCTGTCCCATTACCTGTAAACATGTGTGTTAGTTTTCTCAATAAATTTAAACTACTTTGTCAGTAATTTACATAATCTTAGTACCTAGCAGCTATGTATACTCCCTGGTCGCTTCTGATAACCAAGTAATCATGGAATACAAGGGAATCTGAATCGAGAAAGGAGTATGTCAGCTATGATGGTAGGTAATGAGATAAGCCACGTCACGTGATACTTGTTTGGCCAATCAGGTGCCGCCACCTGTCCTTCACCAGGTGAGGCCCGCTCTGGTTGCCATAGAGACTAGGATGAAACGCAGTTACTTGTTTTTTCAGTCGTTAGAGGATAACATCGTTCTCTTAAACAGCCTGTTACAATCTAACTGTTAATTGAGGGAACTCTCGTCGGATGTTAAAAGCCTTAAGGCCCGGCCACACTTACCAACTCAACTCAACTCGACCGTCGCAGACATGACGGCGCCATTATACCCCGACGGATTAGTCTTAGCAAAAAAACTCAACCATGCCATAGGGTACAACTCGACAGTCCTAGTCTGAAGGCTATATGGTAGATAAGCATATCTACTGTACACCCCCCTAAAGGCCCGGCCACACTACAAGGCCCAACTCAACTCAACTGTCGTAGCTAGTCGGGACTTTAGAAGTGAAGACAGTTCAGTCTTAGAGAAAAATATCAGCCTTGCCACACTATATGACTAGATAGTCTTAGCCAGTTGTAGTTAGTTATATATTAAATAGTGATTCTGTTATATTATTTAGAAGATTTACTTAACCAAAACTCCAACAAAATTCAGATTTTACAGATATGTATTACAGATTTTACAACTCATGGGTCCCTATATAATAGCTATGGCGAATCATAAGCCTGTATTTTGAATGAGTGGATTAATACGAATTAAATTTCAACATTTTTTGGAAGTCAAGAACAAAATGTGATTGCCCCCTAAACAACTATCCCCTTGATTTGATTGGGCAGTGTCTCTAAATACCCTTATAGACTTGCCTGTATAGAACTGTTATTATAAGCGCAATTAGTCTGTAAATGGTATATAAGACTGTCCAGTCGAGTTGAGTTGAGTTGCAAGCTATGCCACACACTAGGACTGGGGCCAACTCCCTAAGACTGTCCACGACAGTGAGTCTTACATCTTCAACATCTCAAGATCTAAGACTCAACTCAACTGTCGTGGAAAACCTTAAGACTCCAGTCTTAGGTGCCGGCCACACTGTAAGACTGACCCCAACTCAACTCAACTCAACTGTTGAGTTGAGTTGAGTCGTGTAGTGTGGCCGGGGCTTAAGACTCGACAGTCCAGTCTAAAGCCCCGGCCACACTGCACGACTCAACTCAACTCAACTGTCGAGTTGAGCTGAGTTGGGGTCAGTCTCAAAGTGTGGCATAGGTTTACGACTGGAGTCTTAGTGTTTTCCACGACAGTTGAGTTGAGTCTTAGATCTAGAGAAGTAGAAGATGTACGACTGGATCGTTGGGTCTTAGGGGGGTGTGCATTAGATTACTATATATAACACATAGCCCTCAGGCCAAGACAGTCGAGTCGCATCCTATGGCATGGTAGAGTTTCTTGGCTAAGACTAAACTGTCGGGGGTAATTGGCGCCCTCCAGACTACGACTGTCGAGTTGAGGTCAGTTGGGCAGTGTGGCCGGGGCTTTACATCTTTGACATCTCAAGATCTAAGACTCAACTCAACTGTCGTGGAAAACACTAAGACTGGAGTCGTAGACCTATGCCACACTCTAAGACTGAGCCCAACTGAACTCAACTAGACCGTCGAGTTGAGTTGAGTCGTGCAGTGTGGCCGGGGCTTTAGACGCTTGAATGTTTAATTTTCCCCGCCATGAAATTCGGAGCATTATATCCATTTAGATCTTCCCGGCTATCAACAACTCATGAAAAAGGGCATTGGGAGGCAAGCATTGCATGCAGACATTGCTATTAGAAATAACCCACATTTCATAGTGCTTATTTCTAAATTGCAAGGATTTGTAAATTCGAATGAAAAACGCTGTAAATTAACGGTTTGACCTGTGGTCAAGCGGATGCGGCGTCTACCTGTCTACCTGCAGGGCAGATTAACCTTGGGCCGATAACACCTGATTGTCTTATCCCAAGGGCAAACTGACCATACGCTAACCAAAGTATGCTCGGCGTATTACCCCTAGACCGGTGAGGGGCTGGGCGCTGCCAGAGGGCCCAGGGACCTGTTTGCTCCTGATAGGGAGAGATTAGGAGTGTAGGAGGATTAGGTAATAATCCCAGATAAGCTGGGAATTTCCTGGTTATCACGCCGTATCTGACACGCCGTATTATAACCGATCTGCCACCCACTGGAAGTGCGCAGCCCACCAACATACGCTTTTTTCAATTTCTGGATCCGTCCTTGTCCATATGTACATGAAGACGGAGTATCAGTTTATCTGCTTATGAAATGTGAAAATACAGAATACAAATCTCTCAACTTGTCCACTTAATACTACATGAATGTGTGGTGCGTGTGCTCCAATATCACACATATTGCATGGGATTAATGTAAAGTTAAGCAGTGGCGAAATTAGAGAAACAAATCATTGTTTTTGTTGTGGCCAAATTTCGATGTTTTTCAATGTTAATTTCTGGAAAATATGGGATGCGCCTCTCCCTCTTTCTATTAGCACGCCCACACGATTTCCAAAAGCTGGATCCACCAGTGTTAAGAATCATCAAAGGCTGTCGCTTGCATGTGATACGCAAATGAGATGCTATTTGAATTGGAGATAAAAACTATTGGCACGTGTTATATCACCCCTGATTTCTCCAACCATATACGATGATATTATGATCCCGATGGAAGTAACCACGGCAACGAGTGAAAAATCAAATTGTAATCCCTGTATCAAACCCTGGCCGTATTTCTTCAAGGATCCAACAAATACACATGTCAAAGCGGGGAATGTGATAATCCACAAACTCTCAAGTGTTACTGATAGTATGCGAAGAAGCGACCAGTGCTATTTGATTTCAATAGAGAATTAAAATGCATCAAAATGACCAGAATATCATGAAATAACAGGCTAAACTATCGTTGATACCTTTTGCATTCCTATAAGTAAGATATTTCAGAGAAAGAAAAAACCTAATCTACATCCGAGGAATCGAACGTTAAAATATAGTAAATTGAGCTAACCGTATACAAAAGATATAAAACATCATGTAACCTTCTCAAAATTTCAACTAAAGTCCCACTTTTGAAAAGTTAAATTACTATCAATTTTCAAGCTTTTTTTCACCTTTTTACAAAGTGAAATACCCAATGTAAAAACTTATGATGAAATAAACAAATGTCCGTTATACGTGTACGTTGATGCTTTCTTAGTGACGTGAAAGATGAAAACTGGAGGCACCATAACAACACTGTGCTAAGGGTGAAACAAAGGAGCGCTGGTGTTTCTTACTTTACATGTCGTCAAAGTTAAATAATTACAAATATGATAGTTTTTCACTTTTTCATAAAGTTGAATAACTACTTATATGTACATATAAGATCCCAATGAGCGTTGTACATGGTGACACCTTTTGAATAACATGAAGGATGAAAACTGCAAACATGATAACAACAATTCGTAAAGTTAGAAACCTATGGTGGCCGGTGGTACTTACTTGGCTGGAGTCGTCAGGTGAGTGGTCAAGCGTCCACCTGGCCTTATATACGGACGCTGGGTGGACCTGTGGGCGGGCCGTGACGTCATCATTCACTGACCAATGGCCGCCTGACCGCGTCCACCGTATATTATGGGATTTATGATTAATTTGGTCATTTTTTTCTTTATCCATGTTTTTATTTGATGTTTGTGAATGTGTGTGAATGGATGAATTGTTATTAGATGGTAGTTTATCTGGTCATTGTTTTCATCTTTATCCTTGCTCTACTTAATGTTTGTATGGTTTGTGTAAAACCTTATTGTCATCATCATGATGTGTGTGTGTGTGGGGGGGGGGGGGGTCTGGCAGTTCTTTTTCAAATAGGCGTACTTACCTGTACACATCCTGTGTATACTTTAACCGAGGTGGGGGGGGGGTGTGGCGCGTCTGACATTATTGAAAATTCGCGTAAATTCTTGATAGAAGGCCCCTTGAAATTCAGTTGGTTTTGAAGTGACAAGGGGAAGCCTAAACTGATTTATAAATCAGAGGTTTTACGGGTTTATTCACTCGCGTCCCAGACTGTCTGAGTCTTATCTCCGCTGGCCGGGGTCATGACCTTTCATATGAGGGGTCTGTTTTTGATCAAACGCGATCGCAAATTTTCGCCCAAATGCGATACCACGGATAGGACATTTACCCTATTTGATGTTTCTGCAGGTTAATTTGGAATGATTCTGTCTACAAAGTCACAGTGACAGCAAGTACTATATATAGAAATAAATGAACACTTGCTATAAACCTACATGTACTCATACATATCTTATGTACCTCTATGCTGTAATGAATGAATGATATTGAATATATACAGATACAAAATAAGAAAATATTTATAGATAATTTCCCATCAATTTAAAACACAAATTATACCATGATTATTGTAAATTTCTATACTTAAGCCTTGTGACTTGTTATTTCCGTAATGGCATCCTGATCTAGGATTAACTGCAGGTATAAATTAAGAATTTTGGCTCTCCGTGGTTGAGTGAATTGCACGGGCGGTTGTCAAAGATTTAAACGTTTGAATATATTAGCCCCTTGTAACGAGTATATCATAATAATACCTGTAGCACATGAAACGTTTATAATTTCAGTTTGCCCCTATCTCTTTCCCCCTCTTTCTTTAATATGTTAATTGCAGCTTCATTGTATTCATATGGTCTTCCAGTTGGGTCACAATAAATAACGTTAACATAATGCGCGGCCTCCTACACCAGAAATAATTGTCAAACTCGCCAAACAGTTCATATCAAACTATTATCTTTATTTCTTTAGGTCAAAATGGTTCCAACTCAGTGGCAGATTTACGGCTTTTAAATGCAAAATTCTCCGACCCGAAAAGTTTGACATTTTTACAAAGTCTGCGGATCCGCCCATGGATTCTTGCAACATGGCAACAGACAAAACGCACGGGTCTACAACTGTCAGTGAGTGACTGATAAAGACTAAATCCCAGCATACCAACGGATTAAGGCAGTGTAAGCTTATGCAAAGTATTTAATGATAACCAACGGAACGGACTTTTGTAAATCTGCTTATTATACGTGGTGTTTGTCTGGCATGGACCGCAAGACTGTTTCCGATTTAACTGTCCGTATCACTTGTATCACCATATGGTTGTTCGAGGTATGTCGCCAACTCCAGTGCAGACCCACATCACTCATTTTAAGGTCTTGGAACCCAAAATGAATTGTGAATTGTGAACTGTGAATTGCGAATTGGTAATTCATGAATATTTAAAGAAAATTATATCATGTGATGTAGTAGAAATAAAACATTAAGGCAGGATATACAAAGAAGATTATCGAAAATGTAGTTTGTATTAGATAAGTTATGGCTGGAGATGAGAGAAGACAGGATTTATCCTACTCATCCCAGGGTAAATAAAGTTGTTAAATAAAGATACGTATACATGTACGTATGGAATGTATACATGTATGCATACGTATGTTTGTATTGTTGTCTGGTTGCTTGTGTGTATGATTGTATGTCTGTGTGTATGTGTGTGTATGTTTGTGTGGTTTTATGTATGCATATATATATGACTGTATGTTTGGCTGTGTGGATAAGTAAGTAAGTAAGTATGTATGTATGTATGTATGTATGTATGTATGTATGTATATAGGCTCACGCCACCCATTTTATAGATATCAATCTGAAAATCTGCCACTGATAAAAGAGCTTTAATTTTAAAGAATCTGATATGACATAGAATCGAAATTCTATCACTAATACAAGTGTAATCCTATGTATTAATATCAAATTTGAAATATGGGCCCTAAAGCATAAAGTTAGCCAATTTCAAATATTGTGATTTCAGGAGCCGGCAAAGAGAAACGAAGAGAGTCATACTAATAGACAACTGGAACTGTGTTTCATTTCTATCTGCTGTCAATGCCGAAACAGATGTTGAACCCTTCATGTCCGCGGTGGTCTTGGAGACATATGGATGAATTATTCCAATGTTGATAATGAGAATAATAATCTAGTAATTGCTTTCGTAAGACTTCAGAATCGAGAATCCCCTCAAACATTGGTTTCTTAAGCTTGGCATACATATTTGTAACAAGTCCCTCTAGGATTTGGACTCACAGGATAGGTGTTTGGAGGGGGTTGCTAACCATTACACTATGAAGCCATGCAGTAGTTGAGAGGGGAACTAAATAATGGTGTCATGACCTTATTTACAGCTCCTTCTAAAAGCTGTTTAACAAATCAGCAACCAAATGGACTAGCTTGTAACAGCCTATTGTTCTGGTTTTTGGTATGAGTTCAGCGTGTAGACTGTAACATGCAAAAAGACATCATTTTAGAAGTAGTAGGGTAGTAAATATTTAGTTTATCATCAAATAAAGATGTTAGAATACGCTCAACTCGATTACCGATATCTTAGTATTAAGATCTATTATCGGCAGGACTTTCAATTTGGTTTAGATTATAAATATAGACCTTTATTGTGCAAATAATTCCTCCATGATTCCATTGGTTGCTGCACAATTTGAGTTCTATACCAATAACCAGGCAGAGTTCAGAATTTTCCAAACCATGGATAGCCAGTTTCATGATTTTTCTACTTGCAGGTTAGCATAGACCATGATGTATCCTGGGTAATATGTCGACAAAACTCATGGTTTTAGCATAGAAATATTCATGAATTCTACTATCATTTGGAGATTAACATTGTACAAATCTACCCATCATTATTTTTTGAATTAGTACCCATATACGTTTATAATCCCTGAGTTGTTTGAAAATTCATTCATTAAAGACGAATAAATAGTAATTATTTGGTCATTTTCTATAGTTTTTCTAGTTCTTTTTTTTTTTTTTTGTTAACAAAAGTGCTCCAAATTAGCCTGCAGGTCCTTAAAATATGGCAAATGAGCTATCCGTGGTAGGGAGAATAGCAGGCATCTACAGGTAACGTTCAAACCACTCCTCTCCTTTAGTTCTAATAACTGTAATCGGTGGGTGACTCGTTCAGCCTTGATGAGTGTCGTGTATAGGACTCTAAGCTTATCTGGGATATAGAGATAATGATATTTGTCTAGATTACAAGGACCTCCTGACTCGAGTGGGAGGCTAATACTCGAATTTCCGTATTAGAGAAACGATCTGATATTCAGTGGTATGTGGAATATTTAGTGGATATTATGTTTGATTGTTTCAGAATTACTGGAGAAAGCAATATTTTCCCAGTGACGATGCTTCCGAGTATCTCTGTGAAACTTTAAATGGTTTAGGTCAAGCACATTAGTACATAGCAAATTTCGTCCAAATGCTGGAACCAATATTATAAGGTTGATTTACTTGAAACACTTTAAATTAAGCTGTGGCGGGCTAAGATATAGCTGGAACACCCTTAGATTTTGGTGCTACCCTTTCGGACTTTTGGCTTTACATGGCTCTGTTATTCAGATAACAACTGTTCTATGAGTGGGTAATACGGACATTTTAGGCAGGCGGCACTGCTGCAGGGTGCTGTGGCAGCCATGCTTCGTGAATATAACCCATAGGCACAATGCTTAATAGAGGCTTTATAAAGGGCTGCCAACTGTCCCTTTTCCCGGTTGTCCTGTTGTTCAGTTATTTTTAATCTGAATTCAGAATAGGTTTACCTGGTCAATAGATTATTAAAAGTGTTCCTTTTATGTCAATTCTTTCCCAATATGTCTAATGGGCCGGCCACAGTTGGTGTTGTGGTTCACTTAGGGATGAGGTACAGCAATAATGATTTCCAGGTTTTAATCCCCTGCTGTTTGCCCGCCTTGTCACCTTCATCTCATAGATACAATCACCAAAGACAGAGTTCATCCTCATCTGTTTTCACTGTGAATATGACCTTAGTTGTCGAAAAGGTGTAAAGCATCCATTACTCACTTGATTACTATATAGACCTTATGCAGACGTGGTCACGTGATCACATTTTGGTGATCAACACATGGTGATCAAGACCATGTGGCTATGGAAAAATTAAAATTTCATGAATTCTGAATGTTGATATAGATAAATGAGACTAATTCTGGTATTTGTAACACAAAACTGTATCTTAAATACTTCAGAATTGTAAGTAATAACAATTATAAACTGATCACCAATATGGCGGCTAGTCCATTCTAGACAATGTCTATATATTCATATAAATGCCCATATGAGCCCCACCTGGTCTCCTCACCACCACTAGAGGCCTCCACTAACCACATACTGCTGAACAGTACCTCCCCCTAGTGTTGTCCACACGAACCTCCCCCACCTGAGCTCGGCCTGACCCAAACCAACCCTTCTTGCACTCCCTTACAGTGTAAACTGTTATTCTTTTTAAAAGAAGATGATAACTTATGAATGGGAGATATGAGTAAAGAATAGCATATTTCAGTATTGACACATATATAAATGTAACTTGTAGGGGAAACGAGAAATTAGTGTCCACACACAGGCAAACACACATGGACACACACACACACACACACACACATACACACACACACACACACAAATATGCCCATAGGATGGTCCCTGGGCCATCCATTGATCTCAATATTAATGAGAGCAGCGAAACAGCACATAGTTATGGTGTAACACCTGGGCACCCTCACCAATAGTTTTTTCACTTACCACTTCTAGAAGCTGCCACTAGTTAGGCCCTAATAAACATAACACCCCTCCTGCTAGTGTTGTCCACACGAAGCTTCCTCACCCGAGCTCGGCCTGACACCAACCAGCCCTCGCCACACTCCCTCACAGTGTAAAATTGTAAACTTAAAAAAGATAATTACATAGGAATGGGGAAATGAGTCAAGAATAGCATGTTTAAATATTGAGACATACTGTAACAATGCCATGTAAAGGAAGTGAGAAAACTTGCAACCACACACACACACACACACACGAACAAACAAACAAACAAACAAACAAACAAACATAGCCTATACCCAAATGAGCCTACACTTGATCTCCTCACCAATAGTGTCACCTACCACTACTAGAGGCCGCCACCAGTAAGACACCCCCTAAACACTAATTCCCCCTAGTGTCCTCCACAAGAAGCTCCCCAAGCTGAGCTAGCCTTTACCTAAACCCGCCCTCGCTGCACTCCTTTACAATGTACACTAATATTCTATTAAAAGAAAATCATAAAATATATAAATGGGAGGTATAAGTACAGAATGCCTTATTCCAATATTGACACATAATTATGTACAAATGTAAAAGGGGGGGGGGGGGGCTCAGCATAAAGTACTAAAACGGTGTGCATTTGCACATATGCATGTGACAATTTCCCCTCTTTTTTAAGTCTATGCATCCAACAAAAGGGTTCAGGATCCCCAGGACAAACCCCCCCCACACACACACACCCGGGATATCCCCCCCATCACCATATGAGAGCACAATTGGTCCCCTCATCAATAGTGTTACCAACCACTACTAGAGGCCGCCACCATCAACCACACAACCCTAAGCACTACCTCCCTATCCTATCCCTACCCCTGACTTAAACCAGCCCTGCCAGTACTCCCTATAGTGTAAACTAATATTCAATTTAAGAGATATGAATGGGAGATAAAATTATGAGCATATTTCAATATTGACACATGACACATGTTGTAGAAACGACACATGTACACACACACATGCACACACACGCACACACACGCACACACACATACACACACACACACGCACACACACGCACACACACGCACACACACGCACGCACACACACGCACACACACGCACACACACGCACACACACGCACACACACGCACACACACGCACACACACGCACACACACGCACACACACGCACACACACGCACACACACGCACACACACGCACACACACGCACACACACATTCTATGCCCATTTGAGCCCACACTTGGGTGCCCTCACCAATAATGTCACCTACCACTACTAGAGGCCACCACCAACCACACATCCCTAAGCACTTCCTCCCCCTAGTGTCCTCATTTAATTTGCTGAAGAATGCTTGCATATGGGTGAATGACACATCATAAGATTCCAAATTTAATTCTCTATTTAAATTTAACTCCCTATTGAAATAATTGAAATAAAATGTAAACTGAAAATTCTTTTTAGAATTACATTGATGGAAGTCAGGAAAAATTGAAAATTTCGGCAAATTTTGGAGTACACTCCAAACATTCCAAATTATTTGGAATGTTCAGTTGGAATACATTTCATCCAGATTCATATTATATAGATTCCTAGCTTTAGATTATTGAAATTGATCAAGAATTGTTAGAATTATGAGGATTTCTTTGAAAAATGTTGAGGCAACTTAATGTTTTTGATCGCAATTTACTGCAATTGTTTGAGGTCCACTAACCACACACCCCTGCACACTACCTCCCCCTAGTGTCCTCTACAAGAAGCTCCCTGAGCTTGGCCTGACCCAAACCACCCCTCCCTGCACTCTGTTAGAGAGTAAATTAATATACTTTAAAAAAAAGATAATAACATAGGAATAGGGAAATGAGTAAAGAATAGCATGTCTAAACATTGAGACATAATGTTACATGTAAGGGAAGTGAGAAAACATCCACACACACATACACACACACCACACACACACACCACACACACATACACCCCACACACACCACACACACACCACACACACACTCACACACACACATACACACACAAAAAAAACACATACACACCACACTCACTCACACACATACAAACACATACACAACACACACACCACAGACATACACATACACACACTACACACACACAACCCACACTTGTCGCTTGGTCCCCTCACTAATAGATTCAATAGGGCATGTGCGGCCAAACAGGTATACAGGCGGGCCACCCTGACCAGCGGCCACTGCTACCTGGAGTTAGCACACTATGTAGTCTGGTGGCCGGCTGGACCCACTTCCAGCCGCTATTGGTGCGCACTCCTTATTACCACTAATAGCGGCCACCACCAGTAAGACACCCCTAAACACTACCTCCCCCTAGTGCCCTCCACACTAGGCTCCCCCACCTGAGCTTGGCCTGACTCAAGCCTTAACCTACTATAGTTCACCCTACACTCTGCTACTTACGGTGTAAAATGATTTACTTTAAAAAAGATAATAATATAGGATTGGGGAAATGAGTAAAGAATAGCATGTTTGAATATTGAGACATAACGTAACAGGTAACACACACACAACACACACAACACACACACGCATGTACACACCACACACACACATGCACACACACACACACATGCACACACATGTAAGGGAAGTGAGAACACACACACACACAGTGACACACACACACACACACACACAGTGACACACACACACACACACACACACACACAGCCCACACTTGTCACTTGGTCCCCTCACCAATAGATTCAATTACCACTACCAGAGGCCGCCACCAGTAAGACACCCCTAAACACTACCTCCCCCTAGTGTCCTCCACGCGAACCTCCCCCACCTCCCCCACCCTGACCCAAACCTTCCCCGCGCTCCTCATAGTGTAAACAGCGGCCCGGCCATGGAGGAGCGCCGGCCCCAGTCTACCCCCCTCGGGGGGGCCTCCAGGGTGTTACTACTGGGAGTACTGACCCTACTGACCACCTGCCGGACCGCGGGGGCCAAGGCCGTGGGGCCTGATATTGGTAGGTGCATTGGTCTGTCTTGGTAGAGTGTGTGGGAGTGGTGTAGTGTGGGAGAGGTATTTCTCCGGGTCTGTGGACGGCCGCAGAGACCGGGGAGGAGGGGCTGGTAGTGACGGGGAGAGGCGGGGGAGAGGCCGGCAACACAGGCTCAGACCGCCCCGGTGACCACCAACGGGCCCAAGTATTGAAGTAGGGTACGCACACAGGGTTGGATCCAGGGGGTCCTGGAGGGTATTTCATAAAAAAATCTTTGAAAAAATCTTTGTTGTATAATTTTCTTAAAACACAAAGAAATATTTAAGAATTTTTCTTAGCTATTTTCTTAAAAACGCTATTGTAGAACTTCTACTGATAACATGATAAATTCTTTGTTAGTTTTCCTTGTAGTATTCTAGGCCTTGGATTTCCCTTTCTTTTTATTATGGAATCTCAGAAACCCTCCCTCTGTGTCATTAAATGGATACCAAATAACAACTTAGATCAAACAAAATATAGATTAGGGGGACCTGAAATAACATGTGACTAAGTTGAGAAGTCTAACAATGATTTCCTTATGAAAGGGTTTCACAATGAATTCTTAAAGTTAGAATTCAAGAATTCTAATTTACCATTATGAAACAGAAATTACGATCTTTGTACCACATTTTTGGCACATGGTCCTTATGAAATACCCAGGTCAAAATTATTTCTTGGCAACCCATAAACCATTGGAATTCCAGTGTCTGAGATCAAATTTTAGGTCATCTCAGACTTCCAACTACTCATAAGTCACTCACAGGAGAATAAGAACAATACTTTATGAAAGGCTTAAACGAAGAATTCTCAATTTTTTCTCAAACAAAATCACAGAGCAAAGAAATTGGAGTGAGGAGTAGCAACAAAGATTCTATGAAATAAGAATTGTTCTGAAATTACCTCCAGGTCAGTGGTGGATCTGGGGGCGGGGTAGGTAAGGGAGCGCACGTCCCCTCTTTTTCTGTTTTTTTTTTTAAGTTGGTATTCTGTAATGTTAAATTCTAGGGGGAAAGCAAAAAGGTGGGGGTGAGCCCCCTTCTCTATTGTTGAGCCCTCAACATTTTCAAAAAGCTTGATACACTACTGCTGACCCCCCACCCCCCATTTTCCCCCCGGTAAACACTTGGACTTGACAAAGAGAAAACACGCCCCTAAGCCTTCAGAAACCCTGTATCCGCCACTGGACACACACTTCTAACACTAACAATTTACCAATTACACTAGTTCTCTTGGGCACAACACAAGAAGTTGCTTGCTACTGTTTACCACCCACTTGCGCAATCATGTATACCTACATGAAGCCGGAGATTCACTCTGGTAAAGTTCATGTATCATTATCAGCCTGTTTGTGGTCTCCTAGAATAACAAATTAAAAACCACCGAAGCGGAACGTTGAACCCAGTGTTCAGGTTGGTGGCCCTATGGCTGTCGTTCCAGTTGAGAGGATCATAAGCACGCTATAGACATACAATGTATATATAGCCCGTGACGAATTGATATACTGAATGCATTCTAGAAAGATTCTTGGTCGTCATATGAAAAGGGTTTAGTCCTATTTGGGGGTTTAGGGGTTTAGGGGAAGGATTCCATCAAAGGAGTTTTCTTTGCTATTGTCAGCATGGTGCCCTAGATATCAAGTTGAGAGTTTAGGTCACGATATATATATATGTTGCAAACTACATAAGTACATATCAATTTATTCTTAACTTGATATATCAGACATGTGCGTATACATGCAGTTTTTAAACCTACCTACCCCCAAATGTTAGGAACCCTTCTTGGCCTAAAGAAAACATACATGTAATGTGTGAGAATGTAAATGGAATGAAAAATGCAATGTAAAATCTGCTCAGGGTTAAATGGTAGGGTTAAAGGAATGTAGAAGTGTATGAAGTGGGATCTGTACCCCACTCAGCCCGGCAAATCCTACCTTTTAAAACCTCTGACAAGGGGCACCCCTGGACGGGTCCCTGTATTGGGGGTGGGGGGTGGCTCTGTAGGTGGGCCCATATAGTATATTAAATACATGAAGCAGCACCTGCGGGCACGCACGTGGTGCTAGAGAGGTATTTCATTCAGGTGACCCGGGCTTCAATGTAGGCATGTCTGGCTCAACTCATATTAATTGTGCAAAGCGGTGAAAGAAGGGTTAGGGGGATCCCTAGCTCTAGAACTCTATACACAGCTTTCCAAGCTGTGTATAGAGTTCTAAAACACTCCTACCATTTAAGTTTCAAATCATTGCATACACAAAATGCAGGTGGTGTGGCCCTACTTCATGACTGTATACATGTACTTACTATCCCTACATGTGCATTAGGTTATCCATTGCACATATTAATGCTTCATAAATGAGTTGTAGGGCAAAATCAGATTCCTAAATTTTCATTCCAGCCATGTGCAGCGATGTTTGTTTTTTAGTTTGTCACCTATGTCACAAGTCACTGGACAGCCCAGTGGATCATGCAGTAACCAGCCAATAACCAGCTATGTGGTTTGATCACATGACCTGGGTCTTGGGCATAATATGCTTAGTGCATCACCATAGATTCGATCATAGCACTTTGTGCAAGTCACACATGTCAGCTGGTCCTAATATAGCTGAAATACTATACTGAGCATATCTTAAACCCCAACAATCCTCATATGAATCATCCTGATTTGAGAGCCCCAGAAAAGGGGTCAACCCTGGGCTAGATCCCTGTACGGGGATGTGGGGGAGGGGGAGGGGCTCTCTGTAGGTGGGCCCTAATACATATCAGGGGCAGATACAGGATTTTCGAAAGGAGGGGAGGGGGGTCAGCATAAAGGCTAAGTACTAAAATGGCCTGCATTTGCGCATACACAAGCGACATTAATATTTTCCCCTCTTTTTGTAGTTTAGGGGTGCACCAAAAGGGGAGATCAGGCCCCCCAGGACCCCCCCCCCCCCCCACCTGGATCCACCCTTGCATATTAAATACATGTACTTTCACCTGCATACACGCACGCAGTGGTATCAAGGCATTGCCTCCCGTTGACTCATGCGTCATATACCCCTTTCTCCACCCTGTCAGATATCTCTCTGTGCATGTCTGCTCCATCTCATATTAATTGTGCAAATTGGTGAAAGGGGGTGGAATGCTCTAGAAGGTAGCACGGGGGACTTCTGTGGTTCATTGTCACCCCATAGATTCGATCAAGTCAGGAACGTTGCTTGTATTGATATAGCCGAAATACTGCTGAACGGACCTTAAGCTGAAAGAATCATCGTACATGCATCATTCTGCATTAAGAGCTCCAGAAAAGGGGCAACCCTGGGCCAGATACGTGTGTTTGGTAGTGGTCTCTTCCTGCATGTAGGTGGGCCCTAAAGGCGGTATTCCACTACACGACATGGGCTGCAACATCAGCAACATATGATTATATTATAGAAAAATTAGCATACATATAGGAATGATATAATGGCTAAAACTTGGCATTTTGGAGCATGCCACATATATGTGTAACACATAATTTTATTTGTAATATGTGCAATTTCCTTGGGGGATCGTCATATCGTAGCCCAAGTCGTGTCGTGGAATACCCCCTTTATACGTGTAGTAACACCTGCATACACGCACATGGTGCTGTCGAGGCATTGCCTCCTGTTGACCCATGCCTCAATACCCCTTTCTGCTCCCTGTCAGATTCCCCTCTATACACGTGTAGCTGAGCATTCACAGTATAGCATGTCTGGTCCAACTCACATAAACGGTACAAAGTGGTGATCATTTGTAAGGCCATGATTCGACTGGACATACCACATCCTCTTTACTATATAGTACTGTGAGAGGAGACTTGACAAACTGGTACTGTTATGAAATGAAATGCTTAAATGACACTTTCATATTGGATATTTCAAATGTCCACCATGTGACATTCAATTAATATCATTATTCGATGTTGTCTTCACCCTCTAGTGTCTATACATGCTTATACATTTCAACCACTTGGGACAATTGCCATACACGAATAAAGGAACCAACTTACAGCCACAATTAGATTCAAATTCACTTTTAATATACTAGAGTATTATCTTTCACTGTTAGACCAGTACATAATGGTTAGGTTCTGTATAGTAAACGCATCACATTTAAAACGCCGACTTACATTTTATGTTAATTGTGAGTCGCAATACATGTATTATGAAAGGCTGCCCTCGTAGAGTCATTCTAGACCGGTAGAGAGCAAATCACACGCCTGATCAATTGTATACAAATATTATCAATTTTTAGTCTATGGGGCTTTCCATTAAGTACCGATACACCCAGGGGGGTGGGGGCTGAATTCTTTTAAAAAAAATGTGTATGTACTTATACTGCTGTTCAAATCCAATGTGTACTTGACCTAAGTGAGGAGGGGTGTGGTTGTCTGAAACTTTAGAAAATGTATGTGCATGTACGTGCTTAATGGAACGTCCCTATAGTTTGTGCAGTTGGTTTTAGGTGCATGTGTACTTGATATCGTCAGGCCTAGCCTGATGCAGTATCGCGTTATTCGCTGCCTGGATAGGGATGTGGGGCCCGGGGGGGGGGGCATTTTGGCCTCCAAAGGGTACCCACTGCCAAACGGACTCATGAAAATTATGCGAGCGTCGAAATTCATCCGGTGTGTGTGTGTGTGTGTGTGTGTGTGTGTGTGTGTGTGTGTGTGTGTGTGTGTGTGTGTGTGTGTATACTAGTTCTATAGAGAAAAATTGACTCGAAACTTAGCCTTATTCATAACATTATTCCACATGCAAAAAACTTATGATTTTTTTTATTATGAGATTTCCTAAACAATCGTGGTGATTTTTCTATAATTCATGATATTGCGACCGTGATCTTTTAAGGCAGGCAGTGATCTGCATACCCCCAAAATAAGGGGTGGCCAACTAAAATGCAGGAGTGGTAGTGTGGCAGTTGGAAGTAACCTTCAAAGAGTCAGTGCCCCCACCCCCCATTTGTGTGAGACATACACAGAAGTGCACTCATATTTAAAAGGGATTTTGATGCCTGGATGTCATCCTTATGAATTACAAGTTGCATTAGCGCCAGGTGATTCTCATTTGTTAAGGTCTAGTCTAGATGGCAATGCGATAAAGTAAAATATTATGTTAGAATCATTCATATTACATAAATTTCCCTTGTGCAAATTAGACATCGAGTTTACCTTATATCATGTTGTTGTTAATTCTGTGACTTTTACCCTCATTTTCTAATTCCCCCAGCACTGTTCTATCTGACATTTGCCTCATTTAGAAGTGGTGGTGGGTCACATGATGGTTATCATTACATCTTATTGTTTGTGTCAGCTGTACAGTACAGCGTGCTGCCTCTACAAAATGGCATTTCCCACACATCGAATCGTTGCTGCTAACGTTACAATGTGAGGTCCGATGGCTGGTCTATTTAAATTCCATAGCTAAATAGGAATTTGTATGAGATGATTGGAACTGTATAGATGCTAGAGCATCCCGTATGCACCGATTGGGATTAATAAAGGTGCATTTAATCCTCTCCATTGCGGCGCTAGAATATCAAATATTTACTTGTCCCGCAGTGACTATTCAATTCATACAAATACAAACAATACCCGCCACCTAATGCATTTTGTTTTGTGGAGAATTTTCTGTTTTTTTTTTTTTCAGATAAGTCTTATCTTACAGACGATACAAATTGTTGAATCATTTGCATAACAACAGGATCTTTTAATTAAGTATCAATCTGTTTTGAATAATGTATACGCTAATCTTTCGAGATCACGTGGATATCAGAGCTTCAGGTTAATCCCTTCGCTCACCACTACTATAATTTCCCATACTCTCAATTGTGACATCGAAGCGCTATTGAACATTTCTTGACAGAAGACGCGAAAAAACACCTAAGCAAATAAAAAAAACAGAAAAGAAAAGAAAATGACAATGTGTTCTGGGAATGGTAGTCATAATATATGAATTTGTTAATAATCATTTTCTTCATTTGTTTGGACAGAATTTCCAACACATTATCATTTTACTTTGACAATATGAAATTCTGCGCCCGACATGGAAAAGTAGACGTGGGGATGCATGTCGGCCCAGAATTTCAGACTGATTTCTAGTTTTTGCATTCGGTGTAGTCTGGTTGGATGTCAAATGAGTCTAGACCCCTAAAATCGACAGGGTGACATGACCATTTCTTAAAGTCGATAGATGTGACGTGGATCTTAGTAACATGAAGAAAAACATAGATGATATGGCATAGGGCATTATAAATAATCATATATATGCAGGGCTTTTAATATCCATATGAATATAAAAATTGCGATACTTTGTATATATTTTTTTTTTTTTTAAATTGTTTATTAAGTAATTCACTTCAGGGTTGCCCCTGGTTTTTGGTGATATCACAATGATAAAGTGTAGTGAATAAACATTTAAGGTGTAAATTTTGAGTATGTACATTAAGATCAATACAGTATATATTGGACCTAATAAAGTAGATCAATATAGAAACAGTATCTGTGTTTGATAAGATTCATAAATTCATTGACAAAGGTTGCAAATTGTACATCATGGCATAGTTCATCCCAAATGATTGTCCCTTTATAAAATGCACTATTCTGGAACTTTGTGTTCATTTTTGCAGGGACAATAAACTGTTTCTTATTAGCCGATCTTGTTTCTCTTACTGGAACAATTAACACATCATTTTTAACACTGTGTAAGAACATTAGACGAAGAAGTTGTTTATGCCTTCGTTGCTCTAAACTAGTTGTTTATGCCTTCGTTGCTCTAAACTAGTTGTTTATGCCTTCGTTGCTCTAAACTAAATTCTATTGACTTCTGGTATTACCTACTATGTTGTATATAAGCCACCTTTTCCCCTTTTGTAATGAACTGAAAAAGGCAACTCTAATGTTTGTTACTGAATAAAATGTATGCACAAAAATGAAAAAAAAACAAGAACATACGGACATGCGAAATTCTTAAATTCGACATACGACACTGGGACCCCCCCCCCCCTACACCCTTTATCAGGGCCCCATCATTATGGCCCTAGACTCCTAATTTGACACTGCGACATGGCCATTCCTGAAAATTGACACACATGGAGCCTAGTGACATGACGAAAAAAATAAACAACATGACAGGGACCATTTCTTAAATTCGACATGGGACATGAAGGTCTCTTAGAGGCGACATAGGACATGAGAAGTAAAGTGACAAGGGACATAATGATTTCTTAAATTCGACATGCAACATGGGGACCCTCCATCCACAGCCTTTATCAAGGCCCCATCCTTCCCAGCAGTAATACTGCAAGCTGAAACCGCCATCATAAATAGAGAAGGCAAAACCCCCTGCCAACCGGGCTGACTGCTGATTACGTGCAGTGTTAATTATCCCAGCCTGATCCTGCCGGAACCCAGCGCCAGCCGCTGGACGATAATAGGGGGGTTTACAGATGGTACACTCTGCAGCTTCGACCGACTCGCTCAGAAAGTGATCTCTGCATTGCAGGGGCCCTTGAAGTGGTCCCCATGTCGCATGTCGAATTTAAGAAAGTATTATGTCCCTTGTCCTTTAACTTCTCATGTCCCATGTCGCATCTAAGACCTTCTTTTGTCTCTTGTCGAACTCAAGAAATGGCCCCTGTCATGTCATCTATTATTTTCTTCATGTCACTAAGCTCCATGTCGCATGTCAATAGGGAGTGTTCGCCAATAGCGGCTGGAAGTGCCTCAAGCCGGCCACCAGACTGCCCAACGTGTTGATTACAGGTAAAAGCCGTGGCCACTGGTGCCATGCTTCATTGAACACATCACAGGTCACAGTGACCGCTGGTCACGGTGTGTTACCTGTATACACCTGGCTGGTACTAGTAAGGCCCTTTTGCACCGCTATTTGGTCGTACATGCCCTATTCTAGTAAATGGCCATGGCGCCGTGTCAGATGTAAGGGTCGAGGGCCATACTGTAGCTGCCACTGGGTCAGCCCCCGCGGCTTGGACCATAAAAGTGAAAAGCACCTAACATCTTAGTCGCAGAGGGGGGAGGGATGGTATAGTGGATAGGATCCTCGCTTGGCTCGTGGGAGACCCGGATTTGAGTCTGGGCAGTGCCTGCTATACCACCTTGCCTTGCCGTTGTTCTCACCCCCATAGATTCGGTCAGCCAATTGTTAGTCAAAAAACGGAGTTTGTCTCAATATAGCTGAAAAATTGCTGAGTAGACCTTAAACTCCAACACAACATCATTATCTTAGCCGCAGGATAGGGCGTCCTGGTGGTACAGTGGTAGGGTGTTGGCTTCATCATCCAAAGGTTGGCGGTTCATGTCTCTGTCCTGCTGCTGTGGTATCAGGTGTTCTCCCTATGACAATGACAGGGTTATCAAAGGTCACTAGAGGAACAATGGCTGTTGTGTGTAGGGCCCTGCCTATGGGACCATGCACATTAAAAACACCTGCCTTGGTAAAAGTGTAGGGGTACGGTCTCTACCTCCTCATAGATCATCCAGAAGCAAGGGTCAAATAACCCAGTGCTCCAGAACCACTGAGTCTGGTGGTTCAAACCAACAAACAAACAGTTGCAGGTTGTAGTAATCTTATAATATCGGTAGTTAGAGGCCTAGTAGCTGAGACAGCTCTCATTGACCGTATTTTCTGGCATGGAGGGAGATCTCGTTGCAGAGTGCAGATGGAGGGGTGACTGATAATGGTGATAACGCGTGCACAATTCAAATACAAATGGGGATTTTCAGAAACCCAAATGCATCACGCAACACAACGCACCAGCGACAAATGCCGGACTATTTCATTTGAGCCTCAGTACGTAATAATTTTATGATGACTGTATCAGTTCTGGCGGACGGGATCTTGTGTTGCAGAAGGAGATCTCACTGCAGAGTGCAGGGGTGGAGAGGGTGGCTGGTAGTGGTGATAACACATGTTTTTTTATTTGTTATTTTATTTTATTTAACTACATTCATCAGTGATGATCTTCCATGTAAGTGAGATACAATATATGTCATTTATATAACAAAAGTAATACTGTTCGGATGCTAAGTTAAGCAATCCATATTAGTAGAAGTCTGATTTCTCAACAAGTCACAATGGAACTAAGTTAAGTGTACAATTAAAATATTAATACAGTACCAGAAACCCAAGGATTACGCAACAGAAACACAGCATATCCATTTCCTCGACCTTCGTGATTTGTTTAAATTAGGTAATTGCAAGAACACAAAATGAAGAAGGCAAACACTGATATACTGTTGAAATTTGACGTCATATAAACCTGAAGGTTTTCTGGACGGCACCCCAGATATACATATACACACATATACTCACACATAATTATTATATAAAAGTTTAAGGTGAGTTATTTTAATTTAATTGAAAAACAATAGTATGGGGCTGGATCATTAAAATCGACATGGTAACAGGGGCATTTCTTAAATTCGACACGCAGCATGGGATAGAAGAGGAAGAAATCAAAGGGACGTGCGACATGGCCGTTTCATACATATTCGACATGCGACATTGGAATAAATAAGCGACAGAGACGTGCAACATTGGCATTTTTAAAATTTGACACGACATCGGGACCCCCCCCCCCCCCCACATCCCAATAGTAAGGAGAAACTTTCAGTTCCTTCCAACCAAATATTCATGACTTTGTAGCTGCTTCTTTCTCCTGCCAGCTGAAAATTATTTTGCTTTTTGCTTTCTTTTTCTGTCACAATCAGTCTCCAAAGTTGTCTTAGTCATGCTGATTCAGTCGGGTACGTGTCAACAGTTAATATTTGGTCTGTCCCTTTCCCGAAGCTTGAATCCGGAACAAAAGTCAGTTCGAAACTCAGTGCAGTAAATTACTTGAAATTTGATAAAAGTTTTGGTTTGAACTTAAGATGTGATTTCTCTTAAGACACTTGTATTTATCATTGCCAGCCTCGAAATAATTCGTATTAATGAGTCAGACTTTTAAATATAGCCATATTTCTCAGACTTTGCGTAGCTGCAGGGACAATGAAAAAGTGTTACTACAAGTTCTACTTAAGACTAGTTTTTCTTGAGGGTTGCCTGACCGATGTCATCCCCTTAGATCTTGTTTAAGAATATGCAGTAACCCAATAAAAGAACAATGGTATATCGTACTCCCTATTTCATTATTGAACATGGGCCATGCAGATATAAGAGCTGAATAAGGACATGGTATATGACATTAGAATAGATTCTATATTGCCTTTCAAATGGTGTGTAGTATGCATGAGTTTATCACATCCAAATCCAAAGTGCCTAAAATGGTCTCATGAAATACAGGTATAATCAACATGACGTAAAACCATATTTTTGAAGGTAGGGTTTGGATAATTTTTCATGGGCTGTGACCATTTCCAAAAAGTGGACTTTCTAGAGGTAAAATAGCCTAAAGCCAGGGTATTGTCCATGGGTTCTGAAGGTTAGGGGCTCCACCCCTTAGCCCTTATAGTCCAGGAGCCAAACCTGAAAATCCTGATTTACCCTCCGCGGTGAGCCCCCTGGATTTTCTCAATTTTTTTCATCTTATAGCATCCTAGGGACCATGAATCAAGACGGTTCCGAAGAATGTAGGTATGCGAACACTGTCTAAATACGCGATTTGTGCTTAATTAGCAAAAAATGAAAAACGCGGTATTCTCAATTTCTCTGGAACTATGTAAGATATGATAACATGCTATATGTCATCTGAAAGGTAATTTTTTTCCTGATTTTTTGATATATTGTTTGCTATTGTCATTAATCATGGCAATGAGTACCTAAAGAAAAACTGTTGTTTCAGTCAAAATCATTAGAACTTAAGGATCCAAGGTTAATCTCTGGAATTGATAAACCAAGTCCTAGGTATACTTAAAGGGCATCTTTAGGCAGTTTTTAAAGAAAGTTGCATCTGATTTCATTGGAAATATAATGTACAAATCATTTTTTGCTGATTAAATTCTAACCGACTACAGGCTCATTTTGCACTTATATTTCAAAAGGAGAGATGATATCATGAAAATAACACAATCTATCCTAAAGAGATGTGGAAATGATAATCACTATCTCTCTAGGCTGGTATTTCAGTGCTTTCACAGCCATTTGGGCACATGTATATAATATGGTAGCTTTTTGGAGAGCATTTTGGATCACAGTGAAAGATGTGTCACAATAAAACTATGGTTTGAGTAAGATTTCTTTCCTCAGCATAACACCATGATAATGTTTCAGTTTTATTACAAACCATCTTATTAGGGCCCTTGCATTAAGTTTGTATGCATCAAGGGGGGAGGGAGGTATGAAATCTTTGAAAATGTGTGTACTTTCTAGTACAAATCCGATGCATATTTATGACCAAAGGGGGGTGGGGATCTGAGATTTTTGAAAATGTGTGTACTTATTAAATGGAAGGCCCCTTATAGTTCCCTCTACTTCTTGTTTACATAAAGAAAAGAATAGCTTGTAGTAGACTCACCCATTACCTGATCCCAATCCAGATTTCTGAGGGTATACTACTTTAAAGAAGAGATGAATCCCAAAAAGTATGCTGTCATATATCAAAGGTTCTGAATTTAGAAAAGAGTCCTTGTATCAATATGCCAACTGCAAAAAGACCAAGTGTGCTATTTGTTGAACTTGTAAACTTGATAGGTGTGCTACCTCTGCCAAATTGTTGGTTTTAATAAATTACTAGATTGCACTCTTGGATTCTAGACCCATGTGCTTATACAAATGAGTAACTTAGCTTGACCATACACAAAATGGATATCTTATATTTTATTCTATATATGGGTTATTGGTATTAGTAATTTGATATTAAATTATGATCATGGTCACAGTTCATTTCTAAGAGCCAAGCTTCCAATCCTCCCAAATTACCAATACAAGTTATGACCAGCCTTTGGTCATGCTTCACTGAGATTCATCCTATCAACTAACAGGATTTTGCCATATATCCAATTTTATTAGGAAGTGTACCAGAGAAACTGAGACCTCTGTGTGTGTACATACATATCAATATCATTGGCAAGACCTCAAACAAATATCAGAACCTGAAACAATACAGAAGTTCCTGATGTATCTTTCTATTTCAAAATTACAAATTTTTGGTATAGCCATAACTGGTTTCCCAATAGTATCTAGTTGTTTAATCATATTGAGCAGCATGTGCACAGCACCCTTCCTGTGGGACCATAACCAAGGCAATACAGTATTAGGAGAATGTACAAGAGCAACAAATTGCTGTGATTCTGGTTGTAACCTCAAACTTTCTGTTATATAAACCTCAGAAACAATATTATTCCCTTATCAAAATATAACTGACCATTTTCATTTCTCAACTGCTATGAACAAGGATCCAATTTCCCTAACCAACAGCAAGAGACAGCTTATAGTTAGATACTAAGAGAAAGGTAAATATGGTAAATACTCAGAGACCCAAAACTAAGGGAGTCATTATTCAAATATATGAATAATCCTCCAGTCTATGATCAGTTCTTATAATACAATACTGAATACTTAGTCTATAATACAAAAGGGTATAAAGCTAAGTGAGCAATGAACCCATACGGCCTGGAACTGTAAACCCTCTAGTAGCAAAAGGGTAACAAAGTTTAATTTGGCAGATTGGTGGTAGGATGTTATATAAGCCTACAGTGTGTTGCACCATGGGAGGCTGCCCTTATCCCCCAGTTTAGGTCGCTTAGGGGAAAGGCTAGACCTCTCCACCACTGATAAGGTTCTGAAGATCCACTACCTTCATTTTACTGCTGGAAGGCAACATTGTCTAAACAGTTAACTTTATCATTTTATCTAACCAGCTGCAGTGATGAACCCCATGCTCCTCGTGGAATTATGTGATAAAATTGAATAATTAGACAGTCATAAGTAGCCAAAATTTAAACCTGCCCCTCTCTCTGAGGCAACCTTTATTAGGTTGTAAGTACAGTGTCTTACCAATGGGTTAACTCACACAACAGGGAGATAAGAACCCTAGTCTGCCATCGTTATCATTCCTCTGTCTATCCAGGCCTCAGGCCTGTTGCCAGGGTGAGTTAAACATTAGATATTGGGGCCAGCAATGGGGGGATATAAAAGAGTATTACAGCCTACAACTCCCACTCTCCCTATAGGAACATGCTTTTTAAAGATCAGTCATCAAGGGGTATGTAAATAGAAGTATGCTATATATTGTCTGCTGCATATTGTCAATGTGTGAATCTTTAGCAATATAAGGAGCCATCCATACCATTTTGAGTAAATAAATCAATGACTATTCTAGTTTGATCAGGCAACAAAGATGAGCTTGTCTGCAAATTACATGGACACATATTTCTTGCTAATGTTTACTTATTTTACAGCTCCAATGTTGTATACAATGGACTAAATAGCTCAGAAAGCATTGAAATACCAGCTTAGGGAGACAGTGATAATCACTTTCCAATCTCTTTAGGATATATTGTGTTATTTTCATGATATCATCTCTCCTTTTGAAATATAAGTGCAAAATGAGCCTGTAGTCGGTTAGAATTTAATCAGCAAAAAATGATTTGTACATTATATTTCCAATGAAATCAGATGCAACTTTCTTTAAAAACTGCCTAAAGATGCCCTTTAAGTATACCTAGGACTTGGTTTATCAATTCCAGAGATTAACCTTGGATCCTTAAGTTCTAATGATTTTGACTGAAACAACAGTTTTTCTTTAAGTACTCATTGCCATGATTAATGACAATAGCAAACAATATATCAAAAAATCAGGAAAAAAATAACCTTTCAGATGACATATAGCATGTTATCATATCTTACATAGTTCCAGAGAAATTTAGAAATACCGCGTTTTTCATTTTTTGCTAATTAAGCACAAATCGCGTAATTAGACAGTGTTCGCATACCTAAATTCTTCGGAACCGTCTTGATTCATGGTCCCTAGGATGCTATAAGATGAAAAAAATTGAGAAAATCCAGGGGGCTCACCGCGGAGGGTAAATCCTTATTTTGACTGATTTCAGGATTTGGCTCCCGGACTATTAGGTCAACTCCCCCGCCCCCTTGGATATAAATTGCATGAAAATATGATGCACACTGCAAATTTGATTGGTTTCTGAAACATACGAATCTTTCTGGCACCCCGCCCCATGTCTAAAGTGACGTTATCAATTTCAATTCATCACGTGTGCACATCGTTCTCCCGCGACAGCCTGCAAGGAACTATGGACTTATTTATTGGAATGAGTTTAATTCATCAAAATGTAATTCCCCTGGCACTCCCCAGTGTGAAGAAATGCATTTAATTGGAGCACCATTAATGTGAAAAGCCGGGATGGGGACTCCGCTGTTACTCCGTCATCGGCCTCCCCAGGCCAACCGGCAATAGTTCTTCCTAACTCTGAGTAGGTCTGAAATATTTCAATGAGCTACTGAAATACTTCTGATTATATACTGGTTTTTACTGACAGCTCATTTGAATACTTCAGACATACTGCTTTACGTACGTTTTTTTGTTTTAATCGAACAAAACTATCTCGTTTTCCAAACGCTTTTCAGGTAATAAAAGTTAGTAACATTTAATATGATTAGTATACAAGTAGGCATGATTTGATGATGATGTGGATTGTTCCGTCTTTTTAGCCAAACAGCAGAGGAATGAAAGATCATTCTAATGCATCGACTTGTGGATCTAATAGAAACTCTTCATTTTTTCCTATCATAAAAGTCAAAGTTAATTTTCTTAATATGCGTTTTGAAGAGGTTATTATACTTTAATGACTGCAAGTTCGCTGGTAACTTGATTATAACGGTATAGGTTAACCCATGCAACTTAGGCATATAGTGTAAACAATCTGTATAACTTATTATTTGTCCGAATAAAGAAATTAATTTTTAAAAATAAAATAAACGCGTTGTGCCCACAGGTGTATTCTGGCAGTTGACGGACGTTCACTACGACGCCAACTACAGCGAGACGGGGTCCCAGTACAACTGTCACAACGACGGCGACGGCGACGACCGCGACAACGGTCGCTATGGCAACTACCGGTGCGACGCGCCCTGGGCCCTGGTGACGTCAGCAGTGAGGGCCATGAGGAGGATACAACCCGACCCCGACTTTATACTCTGGACGGGGTAAGGAAACTATTTCTTTTTAGATGATTTGTTTGCTAGATTTATGTTGAACAACACATTTTCGCGTCAGCCGACACAACGGCACGTCGCATACTATAGCACCCAACAGTAGTATATGAAATGCGGGTTTGGGGCATTAAGACTATATTCCACTTTACAGTATTTGGTTGCGGTACCTTGAAAATATGCAAGAAAACTGACGTAGACTTGCTTGTGGTAGGGTAGCACAAGACGGAATGTCGGAAATGCTTGCGGTATTTGCTTGGGGTAGGTCCTATTGCAAATGATTTTATATAGGGCCTAGGTTGTCTATTGGTTGCTTGCGTTCGGGGATACCAACAAGTTGGTATCAAAACGGCAAATGGATTGCAGTACCTAAAGAAAGGCAACCGCAAATGCTACCTACTGCATAGTTGAATGAGGCCTTTAGTGTATCACCCTGACTTCAGGGAATTTTGAACCAATGAGTTGGAGTATGGGTTCCAATGGGCTCAAATCGTCTTTAGGAGGTTTCACTGCGCAGACTCGTTGGAAAGTTAAATATGGTGCCATTCATGGCGAGTTCCAATTTCTCTCGTTTGACCTGTTCATGCAAAAAGCCCATACTTATATTGCACGCTAAATCAAGTTATTTGTGTAGTTTTCCCTAGTAACCAATTGAAAATGCGCACCTTGTGAAAATCAGAAATTGAATATTAAAGCCAGGGTATTGTCCGTGTGTTTCTAACCTTAGGGGCTCCTCTCCTAGGCCTAACGACGTCGCGGCCGGCGACGTGTTTTGCGACGTTAGAACGTAATCCGGCGACGTTATTGGTCACGTCCCGATTCTGGCGAGGGAGTGAGTGGGTTACAATGTATCAAATAACAACATTCTAACGGACGATACACTGGCTTTAACGTAAAAAGTTAAATGCTCTTGAAGTTGAAGTTCTGAGAGGTTCTGTAAAGATGTTTATCATTCGAGCAAGTTTGATCAAATTCAAGCAATTTCAATTGTTCAGATAAGGTCAATCGAACTGATGCATTTTGTTCTTATTATTAATTGACACGATTTGTCTAGGTTCGTCCAGTATTAGGTGTTTGTATGCCGAATCCATGTTTCGCTTGAGGGAGCAAAAGCAAAAGCAGGAACATTGATTCAAACTGAACTGTTTATGAACTTGTTCTTTTTGGAAGTCAGATTATTTACATTAGAGGGAAATCGAAATACAGTAGATCAATTTCTCCTCCCCTTGTCTGCCCAACATGTTTATTCAGACTTGTATCACGCTATCTTGTTTTTCCAATGTAGGCAAAACATGTAAAGCCATAACAGGGCTAACCATGGGAAGAGTTATAAGAATATTGCTATATTTCCAGCCATTACAATAACCCGAACCAAGCTTTAATCTTCTCAAGGCTATTATTCCACGATGCGTTCAGTGGCCCTTGCGTTACTTCTTAATTAGGAAACGCAAGTGTAATTGCTTTCAGATACCCATATGCGTTGAAACGCAAGTAAAACTTGTATTTCAACGCAATGCCACTGAACGTATCATAGAATATAGCCTGTATACTTGCGTTTATACTTGCGTTCATGGAATGCAAGCTAAACGCAAGTAACATTATGACCGCAAGTACATGAACACATCGTGGAATACAGGCTTAATCAAATTGCGAAGGAGACTTGTCATTTAAACCTAATCAATGATATTGATATAGGCCAGGACCTTACACGGTTCACCAAGAAAGGGGGAAAGATGGGGGGAAATTACTTTTATGCACATCAAGAGTAAAAAAGAAAATGCTTGCTTGAACTATGACAAATTTTCAAACTTTAAAGGATCAGGTTTTGACTCACAATATAGATCGAGCTCCCTATAGACCTTGAGCAGACGTGGTCACCTGATAACTTTTTGGTGATCACCACGTGGTGATCAAGACCATATAGCTATAGAATTTTTTTTTAATACTTCTGATGATGATAACATTACCTGAGACTATCGCTGGTATTTGTAGTATTAAACTATATTTTAAAAGGCTTCGGAGCTGTAAATGATAATGATTCAAAAGTGATCACCAATTTGGCAGTCAGCCTATCCTGACGTCATTTGCACAACGTCTATGTGATAAATATATGAGTCGAGAAATCGTTATTAATCGTCTTATAAGTAATAAACATCAATAATAATAAAATGATTATTATTTATTGTTAAAACATACATAAATACCTTTCCGCCCTCTCCTTCAGTGACTCCGTGCCCCACGTCCCCGACGACCAACTGTCGCCATCCAAGGTGTTCTCCGTCGTCAAGAACGTCACTGACCTGCTCCGGGAGGTCTTCCCTAACGCCACCATCTTGCCGTCGCTAGGCAACCACGACGCCTGGCCCGCCAACCAGGTGCCGCTTGTCCCCGACGTCTACTACAATGACGTCTTGGAGACCAGCGGCTGGGGGAGGTTACTGGGCGCCGACAGCAGCGCCACCTTCAGGAAAGGTCAGGAACTAGAAGAAATGACCACGGGTGTTAGTCCCAATCAGGGGCGGATCCAGGGTTTTGAAAAAGGGGGGTAAGGGGCGTGCTATAGCAAAATCTTTGCCCTGGCCCTCCAGGAACAGGAATTTTACATTAAAACAATTAAAATTTGCCCAAAAATAGAGTGCCAGGCGTGCGCCCTTCCACTAAAGCCGAGCCTGCCAATATCATTTTTAGTCGATATTTGTGGCTTAGTTTTGAAAATATGAAAATCTAAATTTTCACCAGCAGATAGGAAGGGGCCTTCCATTAATTAAAGACAAAGGCCTTTGCACATTTTCAAAAATTCCAGACCCTACCACCCCATTGGGTGAAACCACGCAATGGATTTGTACAGGAATGGACGAAGACATCGTCAGACTTCCCTTTCACCTCGATGCATATGTACTTAATGGAAGGCCCTTAACCAATTTTTCACAGCGACCAATTTTAATTCGGATTTAGGGAAGACACCTGTTATCAGCGAACGATTCACGAGAATGCAGTATCTCTGGACCCATATCACTTTAGAGCTAGTGATTTTCTCTAGTTAATACAATAAACAAACTTAATATTGGTTCTCAATGAAAGAAATTGATAGTTTAAATCAGTCCTTTTTTACCTTTGGTTTTCGGACAATAATGTTAAGAGTAAAGAACTGAACTCACATAAAGGCTCATTTGCGTCCAAAGGGTTTTATTTCATATTACTCTTTTCTCGAATCACGCGGCTTGTCAGAGTAACATCATCATTCCAGTCTGATAATATCATTAAAATCAAATACGATTAAAGTGTCTCCATCTATATTACCCTTGTTTCCCTTCCTCAGGCGGCTTTTACTCGACCCCTCTCACCCCTGGACTCCGGCTCGTCAACCTGAACACGATCCTGTGGTACGAGCAGAACCACTTCGCCTTTAACCGGCCCGACCCGGCCAACCAGCTCGCCTGGCTCGAGGAGCAGCTCACGGCCGCCCGGGAACAAGGACACAAGGTAGGACCGCTTTAATATTGGAACAAGTGGCTTTGCCAGGATTCGAATCCACAACCTTTGGGTTTGGAGGTGAGGTTTTAACCACTACACCATGAAGGATGAGGTTGGAACTAAGAAATTGGGTCATGACCCAATTCGCTGGTTCCCACAGGTCCTTTTGAAAGCAGTTTAACATAACAGCAGCCAGATGGACAAGTTGGTTATGACCCATTTTGCTGGTTCTTGGTAAGACCTGAAGAAAGTTCAGTCTGTAGGCAGCAACATGCGAAAGGACATCATTTTTGGAAGAAGTAGGGTAACAAGTGCGTTCCGCCACCCCTAGGAGGCGAACCCCGGCCTCCCGCATTGCAGTCTGACACCCTACCCATTATGCCACCACAGGTGAGGTTGTGAGTGGGGCTCAGGTATAGATACGGGAGGTCATTTAGTTGGGTGCTGGTGTTCTACCTATTATTTCATAGTGATATGTAAGAGTTGATATACCAGCATTTATCTCAACTGGCACTCTGCCTCTGGCCCTCACTCACTCTGTGCCAATGGTAGATAGCATTGAACAGGAGGGGTTGGGTGCAGATTGGAAGCAATGGCGTTTTAATATAAGGAAGGTAATTATGAGGGTTCACACTCACAGATAGAGTCCTTGCACATTAGTAGCGTATGTTGACTTATCACGGGAGTCACCGACCAACGCTGGACGTCCTGTCCATAGGCTCAGTGCTGAAAGATGGTATTCTTGGTACCTATATATATCCCTTAAACTCGATTCCCAGGGAAATGTGAATAGCTGTATTTCTCTCAGGCCCATATCTACAACACATAAGAAAATAAACTTATATTAACCGGATCACCGGATCACCGGATAAAGATAAGAAAATCCTATTGTTTTTCGCTGCAAATGCAACACTTTGATGTTGGAATGGTGAGGCGTCACATACATCAGTGTGTGACAAATCGGATGCCCGAGACAACAAAAAATGCAAAAAAAAATGCAAAAAAAAATGCAAAAAAATGCAAAAAAAATGCAAAAAAAATGCAAAAAACGGTATTTGGCAACAATATTTAAGGGGCTTTAACCTCCCTTGACAACTACATATTGGGCTTGTTTTTCAATGATATTTAGTTTTTATGTCAATTCTAATCATGACTGAGTCTAAGTTATAGTTACATTACATCTCAAATAATAGTTTACGTCAAGTCAGGCGTTGGAGTTGCTGAACTTCCATACCAAGAGTGTTGATAGATGACAGTGAAACCCGGACAAGCACTTTATATATATATATATATATATATATATATATATATATATATATATATATATATTACTTGTATCTCCGACTAGAAATAACAGCAATGCATAAAAACAGAACTAGAATTGAACAGGTAATCGGTACAGATTATACAAAGTACTATAGACAGCGTGTGTTTATAGAACCACATTGTAAAAACAATAGTCTACAACAAACCCCCTGAATAATACATGCATCTTTTAAACATGAGACAACACGGTCAATGCAAGCTTAAATGTAAGTTTTATTGGCATCAAGCCTGCCTCTTATATAATTTATAGCAATTTGCCAACGTTGATTGCCAACGTGCATGCCACTAAAAGTCGCCCTCCACATTGTATACAGCTAACCGTAAGGCTGGGAGCTTTTTATGAAAATAGCATTCTCCCAACCACGTGCAAATCTGCATTAGACATGACAAGCCAATCTGTTTTACGATATCGATACCAGATTCATGCCATAAACATCATTGATCCAGTCCTCAGCCCTGGACGCGTGTAAAGCACTGTGTCGGCGGTGGCTGCTGCATATCAAAGGCTGCGTCTGGGGGGACGCTGGGGGGACGCTGGAGGGACGCTTTGTGGCGTTCCGTGCCTGGGGGGGGGGGGGGCGACTTCATGGCAAGTCTGCCTGGATGTGTGTCGAAAAGGAAAGGACAAGTGTCCTTTTTCAGCTTGGAGGGAGTGAATTGAGTGGACTACTTTCATTCCCAAAGGGTGCTAAATGAGCATGTGCCACTTAGTAAGGGTGCATTTTAAGGAAGTTCAACCATAACGCTAGGTTGACCCTATAAAATTAACAAATGGATAGTGAGAAAATGTATGAGCAGTTTCTGAGCTGTTTAATTAGTGTAGCACCTTTAGATGCTTGAGAGTCTTTGAATTAAACCAAACTGGGTCCAATGATTTGTCCTTCAATAAGGGTCTCCTTGGTGTATATGATCCCTTCTTTAAGGGCACCTTTTTCCATGGTCAAAGTTTTTCCATCGTCAAAGTCCTTCTGAAAGGGTCCATTTTTTTAAACCCGGACACACACATCCTGGCATATATATATCAAGTTGCCCCCCCCCCCCCCCCCCCCAGGGGTTCCGTGGTGTCAGGCCGGCTTGTTGATGTAGGGAGGGGGCAGTTTTTAACGCGCCGTTCAGGAACGCCATATTGACACAAACATGAGGTGTTTTTACCACATCCCGGCACTTTAGCGCCACACGGCACTACTTTGTTGGCGGATGGCACGTAAGCCAAACATGACCGCTTCACTGGCCAGTTAACGCTGAGGATTAAGGCGCGGCAGACGCTCATTTACAGCCAACGCTAATCTGTGCATACTTCTTGCCTGAAATCGTGAGGTTTGGTTTCTCCAGCGCTTTAATGTTGATGCATTTGCATTTGTTTATAAAGGTTATTTAGTCATGGACATTGCTTGTACTAATAAATTGGCATTTCGTCTCTTTTATTTCGGCTTAAGGATAATATGTCGCGACGGAAAACGTGCGCACTCTTATGTATCTCTATGGATAAAACAATGCTCTATTAACTTTTGTAGAACTTTCAGTGTGGCGCCCTCCTAGCGGCATATGTCCAAGCCGATAAGTTGGGGGTATGGATTCCAGCAAAATTGACTCTAGAGGCTATATTCCACCTTGCGTTAGGGGGCACTTGCAGCCACTATTTATAGGTGCCGCAAGCAGTTTGCGGTTCAGATACCAACATGTTGGTATCCTCGAGAAGGGGCGGCAAACAGGGGCGGCAAACAAGGGCCGCAAACAGGGGCCGCAACACCTATATTCCACCTTTCAGCTGCCTGCCGCAAACTCGTTTGCGGCCGTTTGCTTGTGTCTGGTGGCCGCAAGCAAGTGGAATATAGTGGAATAAGGCCATAAGGCTTTGGGCAGAAGGTGCCTATGGGAGGGTATACTGTGCAGACTGCGAGAAAGGTGTATATATGACTCATTTGACCCGACGCATCAAACTGTCAAGGACATTTTGTTCTGTGGACACAGCAGTGTACCAAGTAAGTCACCGGAAGTTCGTTGCCCCCTCACTCCTGCCCCCGCCGCCAGGTGGCCGGGCCCACCGGAAGTTGCCTCGTTCTGGCGCTAATCAGGTGAAGACGCTTTTCGCTGGTGGCGGGCAGGCACACACTAAGCGGTAGAGACACGCACGGGGTACCAGCCGTCAGGTAAATTGGATGAAGACGGAGACAAGCCCTAATGAGACGATCAGGTGAAGGTTGTATTCAACTAGACGATTGTATTACCAATTTTTACAGAAATTGGCAGTATGGATACTATTATGGACTAGTTCCATATCGTTAGAAAGAATTTCAGATTCCCTTTCAAATGATATGTAGGATGCATGGTATTTCGCTATATTGATTGAGGGAAAAAGACCCAATTACCGGCTTGGGAAATCGCCGAGTGGAATGCAGGCTTAATACGGAAAACAGCTCGAGTAATGCGGTGAGCAGCTTGGACAACCCGGCGACTGGGGCAACCTAATGAAGCCGCCCAGATCTGTCGGGGGATTGGAAGGGGGCGGGATGGGGCAGGGTGGTGGACACAGGGCTTTAGCCCGAGCCATGCTACTATTACTGGGTCTGGGTACTAGCTGGAGGGGGCAGGATGCTGATGTTAGGGGATGTGAAGGAGAAGAGGGCCGGTTGAAGGTTTGACCTCTGTGGTCAAGGTGTATGGTGGATTTACCCCAGCTGGTCAAGGCCCGTCTGTGCGGACTTGTGTATAGTTTGTTTGTTTGTTTGTGGGATTAGTTTAACGTCCGGCCAAACCCTTTAGCGTTCTTTTACCAGACTGCAGAAGGTAAAGCTTTTCAGCTAGTTTTAGTGTGCGGAGTAAAGCCCATATTCCACTAGGTGATTTGGGCTATCTGGAATTTGGCAATTTCTAAATAATCATTTTGATATGAGGAATCGTCGCGTGCTGCATACCATTTGAAATGGAATGTGAAATCCTTTCTTATGATATATGACATGCCCAGGCCTATATTCCATCTGTATTGCCACCAGCAATTTCTGAAATCGTTAGTAAAATCGGGTAGTGGATGGAATACAGCTTTTATGCACGGTTTAACATTCAGAACATATATGCACCGAGGGAGACAGTGATCAGAAAGTTTTGGAAAATTGCGTACATTCCTCTACAAATCCATTGCGTACTTTCACCTCAAAGCGGTGGGGGAGTCGACAATTTTTTTAATGTGCGTACATTCTTAATGCATAGAGATACATGATATACATAACAGAACATGCGCACCTAGGGAGACAGAGATCTGGAAGTTTTGAAAAAAAATGCGTACACTCCTCTACAAATACATTGCGTACTTCAGCCCAAGAGGGTGGGGGAGTCGACATTTTTTTAAATGTCCTTAGACCTTATGATATAGGTCGTATACAAAGCCTGAGGCCCCCTGTACCCCCCCCCCCCCCCCCCCTTCTGTCTCTCCTGGGCTTTGTTAGGGCCATTATCAGGGCCTACCCCCACCACCATTGTCATCAGCGCCACCCGGGAAGAAAAGGAGGTATCACTTGTCTTACACCAGTGTTCTCCCCAGGGAGAGTTATCGTACCTCGCAGCAGAGGAAGATAACAGGATATATTGGTATGTGTTGATTGTTCCGTCCTTGGAAATGACATTGTGATTAAAGCTTGTTTATCATTATGCGATGGAAATTTATTTAGCAAAATACGTTTTCTTGACTCGAAATGATTTTTTTACGGTAATCACGTTTATCAGTGGGTTACATCTAAATTAACAATAATCCAGTGAGATATTACGCCTGGAAGTATGTACTCTCTTTGTAATAACAACTGGTACAAAGTATAGGCCTACATGTATCGTTATGATATTCTTTACCGCACCATCGTTATGCCTTATCTGTTTAAGGAGGTCTACTCATCTAAGCAGCCAACATCAACTCGCATCTCATGGTGATACTGACATGAAAAATGGATGTCCCTAGTGTGTTTCTCGGTCAGAATTACACTTTAATCTTGGGAAGAAGAACTTAATTCAAACATTAAGAACTTCACGTTAGGAATGAAACATTACAAATGGCTTGGATTATTGTTCTGAATTAGCAAATTTACCAAAGCAGTCTGTGTGTATAGGATTCTGTCTCCTATGCACAAAAATTATCAATTTCATTTTGGATAAATAAGAGCAGGGAAAACTCGTTTCCCATCTCAGCAAGAGATCGTAGATTTTTACCACAGGACATCGTGGAAAAGCCCTGCAGGAAAGGGTAGTTGAATAAGTTAAACATCGGTTGAATAAGTTAAACACCGGTCAAATATCTCAACAAAAGATAAAACCCTGTTTGGTGCTATTAATAAAAAAATGTCAAGCGATAATTAGAAATATTCCAACCAAAACTGAGAAAATGACGGGTAGGTTCCATGCGTCTCAGTTACCCTTGAGTCCTGGCATAGGTCAATGAAGCTAATATCGGCGCCCAGTAAGGGTTGACAAACATTGGCCCTGTGCTATGGCACCACTGCGGACCCATGTATGATTAAGGCACTGAGCATGCCGTCGGCATGACAAGGCCAAAGGACGGGCGTCAAGGACATGACAGAACTAAATATCAGGACGTCTTGATTAAGTTGTCGCCAGGGGCAGGTAGAAGTGGAGTGCCTAGAAGGGCGTGACACAGTGAAGGCCATATTACACCATGTGTTAGGTCACATTCGCGTTGGGTTGTGTTGCCCAACGCATCTGATTCGCATCATTTTACAGACATGTTTGTAAGAAAACATGCGACTCGATGTGACCCAACGCATACCAACGTGACCCAACCCGACCCCCATCACATACCAAAATGCGTAGTATAATATACTATACTTTGGGTCGCATTGGTATGCAACACGACCCAACGCATAATGTGATATATCTTTCATATGGACCCAACGCGAAGTAGTCGCACTGGGCAATGTAACGCTAACGCAGACCTGACGCGTAGTGTGATTACAGCCTATGGGGTCTTTACAAGAAGCTGAACCTTTCTGAAGACGTTGCAATTGGCCTCATGGATAAGAAGTGACAGGTAGAGCCGTATCATGTTAGAAGGGTGACCCTGAATACAGAATGAGATGGTGTCATCCCCGTGTCACTTTAGTGTTATGGAGATCCACACTGTTAAATATGCGGGGTAGAATCAGAATGGTGATAGTTTCAAGCAGTGTCTCTCTCTCGTAGAAGATTGCTATAAAGATATGTGCTGACCCAAATGCAAACCTTTGATCTCATGTGCTCATCGTAAGACAATTTAGAAGTAACATTGTGATAATATCTGGTTAAGATTAAGTGAAATGATACTCACTCAGGGTAAGACAGAAATCTTGGAATTGCTTCTGGGTTTTCTTAACTGTATTGTAGGTTGACTCATCTTCATTCTTCGAGTACAGATTCTGCATCTGTTATGGTGGAGGCATGTTATGATAATTTATTCAGACGTTACAAAGCAGCCCACAGGAATTGAAAAGTATTACTTTAATTCTTCATTAACACAATTAGAAATGTTTATTAATCACCTACGTTTCCTTTGTACCACAATACAATTAATCACCAAAGCGTCCTCTGCATCACAATAGCATCAAATAATTGATAACAAAGTCTAGCTACTTCCCTGTAAGGGAGATAGAACAGCCAAGACAAACGAGCCCAAAGCAACACAGTTGAATGATTAAAACATCGTTCTTCCGGGCGATGGCATAGCAAATGCGATGCGTTGGGCGGAATTAATAAATGCGAAGAGAACTGCCGAACGGGGAGTCAGAAATCAGGCCTTTCTCCGCTGCCCGCCGATGGCGGCGCTGCGGTCGGCCGTGACGCATGCGCCCTAGAGACGTCATATATCAGTGGGGGCGTTTGTCGCTAGGTGGTGCGTTATGTGGGGAGGTCGTTAAGGGCCGGTGACTGTCGCCATGGTGAGATGAGTCTGTGATCTACCTCCTGTACGCCTCGCTGGTTACCCGGCCATACCATATAACTGTTATTGGTGGGACGTAGGACACCAGCATAATGCTCCCAGGCAACCAGCAATGTCAAGGACACATTCCGCCATTTTGGTCAGCCAGTTACTTACTAAAGTTTCTTTTAACAGTATGTTAGGTTGCAACTCACAAAAAGAGAGTCTTACAACAACATCACATTTGAGTAAAGTCGAGACCTTACCAATGCAGAATGTTATTATCTTTATGTGAAAGCACAAAACCAGAATGTTACAATAACATCATAGTGCAACATCACAACGTTAGATTCTATAGTCATTATTGTGTACCATAAAAACATAACAATAACCAAAACAGAACTAAACCAAAAATTGTTGCAATGTTATAGTAATGTTGCTTGCTTGCCTGGACTGGGTTAGACTTCGTGCCCAGCACCCTGATAGTTGCGGTAATGATCACCAGATGGCCTTTGTCAGTATCTCTATACTGCAATACAATGTGGTAGAGGGCCAAAGGGTCAATGTCAATGCATACAATGCAATGATAAACTTATAAAAGCAAAACACCACAGCATCTAGCCAACAGGATTCCGTTTCGTCAGAACAATGTTTATTTTGTTTGTATTGATATACCCTAATAACGTTAGACGGGTTTATGACTGATTAACATGATATTATATGGAATAGCGTTTGTGCGTTTCAAGCCAGCAAATGTTTTTATCAGAACCCAACTCTCAAGAGTTAATGGTAAAAGGATTTCCTGTCAGTCTATTTGTATTCTTTTTTATCTGATAATAGCAGTCATACCGCTTTACTAAGATATAATTTTTATGATTAAAAAAGAGAATAATTCACAGAAATAAACCCAACTAAATGTCTTATCTACCACCTAGACCAAGTAAAGTCGTTCTCTGAAGAGACAGAGTTTGAGGATGTCTTCTGCATCTGAAAGGCCTCTCCTTCTCATTAGACTTGCAAAGGTCTTTTGATTACCTTTTCATGTGAACTAGTAATTACAAAACGTCTCAGCCAGTGTTTATGATGTCTGGCAAATACTAGTTTACTCCATATGGCTCACCGAGGCGCCCAGTAAAAGAAGCTATTCGCCTTTTAAAACATTACGATAAAAATATGTCATGAATCCTGTCACGAACGCTACAGTAAACATTATGATTGCTTTCAGATAATCCGTGAACTTGAGGTCCTGATTTCCCTTGGCGCTTTATAAGCATTTTTATTTTGCATTATCTGGGAGAGTTTGTCTAGGGTTTAGTAAAACTTGGCATTGGTAGTATGTACTTATCCCTTTATATATATAGGTAGTCCCAATAAGCCTGAGTATCATCCTTAACTCTATAGATCTGTACACAGAAGGAACCTAGGGTGGCTCCTTCCTTAGCCATTTCAGTTCCTTTCCCAGCTACTTATTGCTCCTCTCCTTATCCTAATAAGGTCTTTCCGGCCAACTCCTAGCTCCATCCAAAAAACTGGCCACTTCCCTGCTCCATTTTGTAATGCCGTCACCATGCCTTATTGCATCTGTCCATCTAAATCTCACTATGTCTCTTACTGTAATATAATTCATGCCACTCAACCATCCCTTCCATCCCCGCACATACATCAGGGATTTTAGAAGGGAAATTAATGGGGGAGGGGGAACGTACAATCGTAAAACCTTCGTTGGTAATTCCGAGCAATGTACAAAAGAAATATATTTATATAATATATATATATATATATATATTTTGCCCCTCCTCCTGCCTGAATCTGCCCCCGCCCCTGCCTGAATCTGCCACTGTACAATTTACTCCTATCCTTGACCTGGCCCTCTAAGTTCCTTTTCCAACCATAATCACTCCATGTCAGAGTGCATGCATACACTCCCCTCTCCCTTCCCCACTCACTCCTGAACCTGTTCCCTCTCTACCCCCTCCTCCCCCCGCCTATGGCGCCCCCTCCCGGGCCGACCGAGTACTAATTGAGTTACTCCTCCTGTCAGTCCCCTCCCGTTACCGGACGCCGGCCCCTAATTAGCAGGGACGCCGGCGTCCTAGCCCGGCAGGCCGTAAAGCCCCATACCACTAGGCGATTTTACCGTCACTGGGCAACGAGCGACTGGGAGAATCGGTTGTGAAATTGTCTGGCAACTGGAATATCAGGCACATATGATATTTTTCTGCCAATTTTCCCGGCGATCCAGTCACAAGTTGGCCGTCGTCTAGAACCCACACCATACCCATGGGGAATCACTAGCGATTGTAATCGCCCAGCGATTATACCGGAAATTTGAGACCCTTGCCGTTGCCAGGTGATGGTAAAATCGCCTTGTGGATATGGGGCTTAAATATTTTTTTACACTTCATGACTCAGGATTCGATATAGGTGGAATAGGATAATATTACAGAAATTCCACATGCAGTCCTGAGTGATATGATTGTCTGAAATATGCAATTCAAAGCATTTAACACATGTGTAACAAGGATTTTTTTCTCTAATATGTGTTATTCCTCTGCGACATGGTCACCACAGCTCGTGTCATGCAGTGCAATACCACCTTAATACCATGCACTGTCAGCTCCCACCCCCCCCCCCCCCAGCACCATGATGTCTGATGCCTCTACCCTGCCACCAGCAGCCAGCCATTGGGGAGTGGCTTCCGTCTGGCTTCGACACTGGCTTCCCCTGTTATAGGATGAGGGGAATCTACAAGGGCTTAGGGTTGGCGATGGTAAGGGGGGGGGGGGGGCTAGAGTGTCTGTTTCCCCCGTTCCCACCCTAGTGATACCCCCACATTGTTGCCGGGAGTCAGGTATTGAGAAGTGGCTTCAGTCTGGCTTCACGACTGGCCGGACGGCTCTGGCCGGAGTTACAGGAGAACCCACAAGGTCTATAGGGTTGAGGATGGTAAGGGTGGCCTAGGGTGTCTGTTCTTCCCCTCCCAACCATGCTGACACCACTACCCTGCTGTCAGAGGCCAACCGTTGGGGAGTTTCTGGCTTCAGTACTGGCCGAACGGCTTTGGCCGGAGTTAGAGAAGAACCTACAAGGACTAAAGGGTTGAGGATGGTGGGGGGGGGGGGAGGGGGGCTAGGGTGTCTGTTTCACCCTTCCCACAATACTGACACCCCTACATTGCTGTCAGGAGTCAGGCATTGGGGAGTGGCTTCAGTCTGGCTTCAAGACTGGCTTCTGACCGGAGTTACAGGAGAACCTATAAGGTCTATAGGGTTGAGGATGGTAAGGGGGGCCTAGAGTGTCTGTTTCCCCCCTCCCCACCATGCTGATACCCCTATATTGTTGCCAGTGACCAGCCTTTGGCGTGTGGCTTCAGTTTGGCTTCAATACTGGCTTCCGGCCGAACGGCTTTGGCTGGAGTTACAGGAGAACCTATAGGGACTATAGGGTTGAGGATGGTAAGGGGGCCTATGACATCTGTCCCCTCCTCCCCAACATGCTGACACCCATCACTGCTGCCAGGGGCCAGTCTTTGGTGAGTGGCTTCAGTCTGGCTTCACAACTGGCGTCCGACCGAACGGCTTTGGCAGAACTGCTGAACTGCTCTATGCTGGGGTTGAGAGGATGAGAGGAATATATTACGACTATAGACTTGTAGATGGTTAGGGGAGCTAGGGGGTCTGCCCTCCCCCCCACCCCCACCATGTCTGATGCCCCCACCCTGCCACTAAGGGTCAGCCATTGGGGTGTGGCTTCAGTGTGGCTTCCCTACTGGCTTTGCTGAACTACTCCATTCCGGTTATAGGATGAGAGGAACATATTAGGACTATAGGTTCAGAGATGGTAAGGGGAGACTGTTCTCACCCCATTCATCCACTATGGTGTCTGGTACCCCTATTCCGCCATCAGGAACCAGCTATTGGGGAATGGGTTCAGTCTGGCTTCGCAACTGGCTTCTGACCAATTTTATAGGATTAGGGGAACCTACAAGGACTGACGGTCGGGGATGGTAAGGGGGTTTACTAGGGGGTCTGCTCCCACCCCCTACCACCACCCTGGTGTCAAACGACCCTACCCTGGCACCAGAAGCCAGCCTTTGGGGAGTGGCTGCAGCCTGGCTTCGCAACTGGCTTCTGGCCAAACTGCTGTAGTCATTATAAGATGAGCAGAACCTACAAGGACAGTAGGGCTGGAGATGGTAAATCTGGTGGGTAGACCTACTTTAACACCCTCCCTCTTCCCCTTTTCCAACTTGATGCCTGATGCCCCTATCCTGCCAACAGGACCCAGTCATTAGAGAGTGGCTTCAGTCTGGCTTCGCCACTGGCTTCCAGCCACACTGCTATAGGCCAAAGTTGTAGGGTTGGGGGACCTACGTGGATTGAAGGGTTGGGGATGGTAAAGGGATGGGGGTCTAGCATTGGCTGGGGGTATAGGGGTGGTTGTGGGTGGGTGGAGTGACTGGTCTAGTTGTGGGGATATGGGGGCTGTAAGTGACTTGGGCTAAGGGATTGGGGACTGACTTGGGGGTAAAGGGATGGGTAAGGGTAAAGGCTGGTTTCCACAGGGCAACTAAAGTATGGCGAAAAAAATGTCTAGTGGTTCCTTGATGGCGGTTGACTAAATACACTATTTGCTCTGGTTTTGGACGGAAATCAATCATGTTCAATTTGTACACTATTTGCCAATGACCAGAGCAGTTGGTCATTCCACAAGCCAGCCCACAAGTCGTCCCACAATTCGTCACCTTGGTCTTCTAGCTGAACAACTATTTGCATTAAAGGCAGCTGTAAGGGACTGGCAAGGAGAAGGGGTAAGGGCTTGGTGAAGGTAAAGCCTATATTCCACTTTGCGGTAGGGTGCGTTTACGGCCGCTACTTATGGGTGCCATAAGCAATTTGCAGTTCTGATACCAACATGTTGGTATCTGCGACTGCAAGCGAATCAGAGAAAACCTATATAAAGTAGCAGGGGCTGCAAGCAGGGGCCGCAAGTAGGGGCCGCAAGTATCTATATTCTACCTTGCAGTACCCTACTGCAAACGAGTTAGTGTAAGTTTGCTTACATTTTTTTAATGGTGCCGCAAGCAAATAGCGTATAGTGGAAGTTGGCCTTAAGGGGGTTGGCAGTGACCGGCCGTATAAAGATGGATGAGTGTAAGGGGGTAGGGAGCTGGACACTGACGGTTGATGTTCACTGACTCAGGACATGTCAGGGCATTTCCTATTGGTCACGCAGAACCTCTCTCCCAGCACAGACTGCTCACTCTCCTTCACTCTCCCTCACTCTCCTTCACTCTCCCCCACTCTCCACCACTCTCCTTCACTCTCCACCACTCTCCTTCAATCTCCTTCAATCTCCCTCACTCTCCCTCACTCTCCTTCACTCTCCCTCTCTCACCCTCACTCTCCTTCACTCTCCACCACTCTCCTTAACTCTCCACCACTCTCCTTAACTCTCCACCACTCTCCTTCACTCTCCTTCATTCTACACTCTCCTTCACTCTCCACCACTCTCCTTCACTCTCCACCACTCTGCTCCCACAGTCCTGTCAAAGGTTCGCCTACTGTGACAAACCGATGCTCACCCTCTCCGACTCCAAAGCACAACTCAGAGCTCAGAGAAATTAAAGCAATTAGCTAATGGCCAAACCAAATCAATTGAAGTCCTTAAACTGAAATGGGACTCGAGTTGGTCAAAAAGTGAATGTTTAGGTAGAACAGTATGTAGTATTTTACGTGGTCATGGATTTCATACTTGTTTCAAATCTGAATATGTTTCAATAACCCTTGTTCTTGATTTACATGTTCCATTTACAATAGTTTTCTTGAAACTTATCCAGTTGGGATGTAATTACCTGTGTATGACTCTTTTCTCATCAATTAAAAAATACCATATACCATTTATCACCAAGACTACTATTGGAAGGGCACATAATTATATTGTGAAATACTTTTAGATCCAGTACAAAAATATGCGGTTGTGAGAGAACGATATTTTGATGAAAATTATGTTACTTTCAATCATTTACTAGGTAGCTTTTATGGTTCTTTTATTAAAGGGGTATCTTAGCCCAACGACCTTTGACCCCCCCATCAGGAAGTCCGTAGCCAAAGGTTCGAGGACCCTGAGTGCTGCCACGAGGTCAAGTAATGTTCCAAATGGTCGCCATTTGTCAGATGATTCTTCACCCATTTCGCTCCCACGTCTGACGTTACTTGCCTGCCTTGGGCCGAGTGGCTCGTGTGTCACACGCTGCAGTAACCCCTATAAGGCTGAAATAAGGGATTTTCCAGACCACACCACCTCTAGGGAAAACTTAGTAGGTTATGCCCGTATGAGGTTAGAAAACCTCAGCATATTTTCACTTTCATCCTACGTGAAATATCCTCTCATATTTTGTAAATTTAGTAGAATAAGATTTTTTTTTAAATTCAAATTGCAATCTACAAAATTACAGTTATGTAAATTTTACATTACGTTGTTAAATAATGAAAGGAAAATTCCCTGGGTCATGACCAGATTGGGCTCTCATGAGACAGGCTCACTCTTGGATGTGATCATTCTTGGATCATTCTTGGATGTGAAAATATACATTTACAAATACACACGCACGCATATGTTATAATAATGTTATAAATAAATAAATAAATATATATATATATATATATACATATATATATTCCCTAATCTCTTTACATAGATAAAGTTCTTCCCACACACACACACACACACACACACACACACACACACACACATATATATATATATATATATATATATATATATATATATATACCAGCGGCATGACTCATAGTTTGGCGGCACGTACAGACAAGTGCAGGCCTGTAACATCAATGCCAACATAGCTTTCTGCAGGAGAGTCCGGAATCCAGGAAACGATAGATTCTTGTACTTTTTTTTACTCAGGAAACGACATTGCCATCAACTACCAATACGTCGACCTACTTCCGGCGCTGCCCCCCTCTCCGCTAGGTGGCGCCGCGTCGGGGGCACTCTACTTCCGGTGTTGACAGAGTGAATATTATGTGTATTGATTCGATACCAACTTATTAAATCGTCCCCGGTCCCCTCTCTGCCTCCCCCGGCCCTCGGCCAACCGGCGGCCAGGATAAATTCACCCCGGGGTCGGCCGCCGACGGGGCCACCTGCCTCATCAAAAAGAAGCCCCCTTTGGAGTCTGAAGGGCCCCTTACGTACTGGAGTGGAAGAGGCCCTTAGAAGAATTTGTTAAACCGACCGTTATCTTTTTTTTTTTTTTTTTTTTTTTTTTTTTATTTCGCAATTCATACATTTACAGCATGATCTTCCATTGCAAGGTGGGAAAAGTTGTGAAACAATATAACATATTTACAACAATTGTATGAACATAATGAAACTTTATAAACAATGTAAATGATGATTAAAGTTAGTTTGTGATTAATTTTAGTACCAAACTTTCATATTCCTTTTTTGAAAATAGATTTCGATGGTGCATTTTGCACTGATATGTCCAAGGTATGCCATTAATTATGTAGATCAAAAATGTTTCATTACCAGAAAGAGTTACAGTATATTGCAGAAGCACCCATGTAAATTGAAATTCGTTGCTATTCGTTGGCTACTCTTAGCCTGTTGCTCATCTTGACATGTTGATTGGATAAAAGTATGATTTTGCAACTCCGGGAATTGCCTTTACTGCATATTCTTAGCATACATAGACCTGCAAAGAGCTTTTACGTAGTTACATATTTTCAAAAGAATTCCGTAAACTTATACAGAAAACGTTTACAAATAAGAGGGATATGGGAGTAACAGACTTCTGGTCTGCACCGCCTTGCACTACCTCACCAAATGTTATTTACACTTAAGCTCCATACACATTAGACGATTTTACTGTCGCTGTCGCGCAGAGTATGTTACTGACGCTCGGCGATGGCACAGCTGTCAAATTCCCCATACAATCACTGGGCGATCCCAATCGCCGGGTGATCCCCCATGGATATGAGTTCTCGGCGATGGCCGACAGGATCGGCGGGAAAATTGACACACAAATATCAAAATTGCTTGATATGACAGTTGCCCTCGGCGACAACGCGCACTCTTCCAGTCAAAAACATAAGAGAAAATATGATAGTATAGAGGTTGTTAACAAGTTGCATTGGGTGGTTTTCACCCGGCGTCTCCTAAAAGATGAGAGACGTTGGCTTAGTGCCAGTTGGATTAGTTTCCTTCCCTGACACTAGGGCTTTCATGAGGGAGCTGGGAATAGGGAGGTACCATTTGTAGCACCTCTCCTCCTACATCTCCACTCCAGGGTCCCATCCATTGACGTAGGCAAAACTAGAATGTATGATGTGATGTGGGATAGGCAATTATAAATTGGACATACACATATGCTTGGTTTGTATGTAACCTATAGTAACAGCGCAGGGTATGTAATGACGAATGAAATGCCTCCATTGTCATATTCAAATCATAGATATATGTGGCGTTCTGAAATAAGTAAGCACAAAAAGATTTGGAATGCCTCAGTTTGTTTGTTTTACTTTTTGTTAAACGTGATCTTTATTCTACTACAAAATGCAGCTCAATTACTGCACTAGACAACGTACGACCTCCAACTACTAGTGCATATGTCACCGTGAAGCTAAATAACAACTTTGAGCATCTATCTCATATATTACATAACACTAACAAAATCAATAGATCTCCAGCTATTTAAACAACAAGTTCATAATTGTCACATAACTCAAAACAAATTACAGGCTACACCTAATAGATCTAATGTCACATATCCCGATTCACAATGTCATGTACGCGTGCTTAGGCCCTATATCACGAACCCCTAAAACAAATCACACCAGCCCATACAAGCATTGCATGCCACATAATCTAATAATGGGAAAGTCACCATCACACAGAAGTTACGTCCGCCCAGCTCTGAATGATGTCCCCATCTCCAGTGAATCCCGCCATATGATCTAGTGGTGTTCATGTGATTATTCCCTCTGTGCTGATACCCTGGAGTCGTCTTGTACGTCGGGCGGACTGGATGGTGTCACAGTCATAGGGTGAAGGTGGCATCATACTACACGACTTAAGCTGCAATATGAGTGAATGAGTGATGGATGTTTTACGCCGTACCGACAGCCAAGGTCATTTTCACGGCAAAAACAGGTGGTGACAGATTCTGTCTTTGGTGATCCTATCTATGAGAAAGGTGACAGGGCGAGCAAACAGCAGGGGATGAAAACTTGGAAATCATTTTTGCTGGACCTCATCCCTTAGTGAACCCAGACACCAACCGGGAATTGAACCCAATGAACCACTTGGTCAGTGCTGGGTCCCCCTATCGTTGCCTTATATGATCAGTAGGGGCTAATGGGGGCCTATATTCTTCCCCAGAACCCCCACGGGGAAGCTGCAATTTGATGACAGTGTCACAGAGAAATCAGACAAATTAGAGACAAAATTCATTATTACACCTATGTAAAACACTACAAATTGTCAGTTAATTCCACTCCTGTGTGCGAAATGTCTGTACTATCTTCACAACCCTCTGATATCGCAGCTAATGTCGTGTATTGTAACACGGCCTTGATATTAATAACTATTCTGGGGGCTGTTATTATCGATGGTAATGGTGTCTTAGTGAGACATTGATCTAGTGGCCGCTTCAAAGGCGACACGACGCCGTCTCCAGTTGATAGAATTAGCCCAAACAAATGGGCGCAGAAATCAATGCGAATTGGATAACGGTCGGCGAAGAATGAGAGAAGGGATATCAAAAATCTATACCACGCAAACATAAATTTCCTTTGCCCGTCGTGGAAACGGTGTTACGCCTAAAGAGGAACCGTCTAAGGAGTGTCTAGTTCATCAGGAATATATACAATACAGCAATAGGCCATAAACGCTAGAAAAAGGCAATATCGTAGGATCGGGAATAAGTCTTGGAATATACTTAGGGGGCTTGAACTTTTATCTGTTCTGACTAAAAGTTGGGTTCAAGGACTCTCTAGAACCTCTGCATAAATATATATATATATATATATATATATATATAATAGAGCAATAAGCCACTAAAATCAGTAGAAAAAGCTAATATCGTCTTGGAATACACTTAGCAGGTTTTGACTTTCATCCGTTTAGACTAAAAGTTGGGACAACGCATTACATCAGAGAGTGCCGGACTGGTTCCACTCTCCCCGCCTTGACGTGACTCGTCACTCTCCCACCGCCCTCCCTGACGTAGACGTAGGGATGTAGATGGGGAGTCATGTCGTTTATCTTTTATCTCATGTCACTAAGTTCTTTGTCGCATATGGAATATAAAAAATGTCCATGTCGCCGGCCCTGTCGATTTTAAGGGTGTACATCCATAGAAGTAGCGGGCAGAGGGCCGTCACGTCGGGCGGGTGACGGCGGCAGGCAGGCTTGGGCAGGGCGGGGCAGGACGAGGCTTTTATCAAATCAGGTCTGATGGATGGTGGGGGTTTGGGCGGCCCGTGGGCGGAGGTCAGTCCCGGCCCACACCCCCTGACGTCCACTGCCCGAGGGCAACTTCTTCCAGTCTGTCAGTTCAGACCCACTGTTTACCAAAGTGAGTCTGTACACCAGCAACCATTTTAGGTGGGAATTCCCACTCAAATCCCAGCATGCTTTGCAGCCGCTGGTTCATGGCAGGTAGGACCATAAACCAACCAGCAGTCCAAGAACCATCAAAAGGGTTCCCCATGCCATTTAAAGAGGGCCAATAAAAGAATTCCTTACAAATTTAACCCATAAAGCCATAGAGTGTTGCGGGTGTATGGACCCATTATGCAATAGCTGTTCCGGGTCAGAACAGAGGTCTCCCTGACTACCGCGACACAGGCCACACGCATGAGCTGTTAGCATTAGATGGCCGCATGAGCCACAAGCACGAGCCGCTCACGTGAGCTATACCCACGTGAGCTATACTCGCGTGAGGGACTCACGTGAGGTATTTGCACAAGCTATACTTACATTAGCTACCCACATTAATCACACACACAATCCATTCATGTAGGCCTTGCGTGAGTTGACTGTGGTTGGAGGACAAGTAGCGCGACACATAAAATGACCACAGTATTACCTCATCTCCCCTCATGCTAAATTTGATAATTATATATCAAATTCTAGATCATCATATCTTTTTTTTCATTTATCATTTTTATTGACGATTGATGAGTCAAATATTGCAATATTACCTTCTATTCTCTTCTTATATACTCTACACTCAATATGTTCAACAGATTGGAAGATCTATGAAAGAGATAATTCCAAACACGTTTTTAAGTGAAGAGCCAAAAGACCCACCCATCCCTGCCGTCCCCTCCTACCAAGTACTATACTTTGGCTCGTCCCGGCTGAAGGACGCCAGGATGCACAAGCTAGGGGCGCGTGGAGGTCACTTCGAGGTTAATAGATTGAATAGAGGTGCTGAAGGTCATGGTAGGACAGGTTGGAGTCAGGGAGGTCCACCGTACCTCCCCAATCACCCATACACTCACACCAATACATTTACCCAAACATGTAAACAGAGAAGTCACATAGATAATCATGTACTACCAAGTGATCAGTTTTTTACAATTGGGGATAGGGGCCCAGCTTGATAATGTGCGTACCAACAAACAGCATGTCAGGTACTGTAGACGAAAGGTTTCACTCAGAGAAGCCTTTATCGTATATATAGTATTATACCAACGTAATCTCTAAGTACCTAAGTAATTCTGAATTCATTAAGAAAAAAAGGTCCAATTTGCACCAGATCTACTCACAATTCTCATCCTTATAGTATATCAGAGCTGCCACCTCTATATCACTGCTACTATGCACCAACCCCTGCATTACATATATACAACCTGTATCTAGTCAATCCCTGCCAAGCTGGTCAAGCTTGTAACGTAGGCGGCCTGTCGGGTTGTAGAACGGGGGGTTAGGCCGGCTGGGGTCTGGGGGGCGTCAACCCCCCACCCCTCCCCCCCCCCCCCCGACAGCAGGCCGGGGTGGGGTAGGGGGTGATAGGCGGGGATCTGCGACCGGACATGGCCACCGGGCTGCCGGCCACATTGACAACATGCGATGAATATCAATGTGGTATGGGGCCAGGCCGCATCCCCCTTCCTCCACCCTACCTACACTGTAAAAACAAGTGTTTAGAACCTAAACACTTTCCTAAACACTTTGTTGTAACCAGTTTGACAACATGTTTAGACCCTAAACATGTTTAGAAATTTATTATGTTTAGGTTCAAGTGTTTAGATATTCAACATGTTTAGATTCAAGTGTTTAGATATTCAACATGTTTAGGTGTTTAATGTTTAGGTTTTAAACATGTGGGATCCCATGTGTTTAGATAATAAACACCTGTAATCCAAAACATGTTTAGAAAGTGTTTAGGCTTTAAACATGTTTAGACCCTAAACATGTTTAATTTCTAAACACCTTTTTAACAGTGTACCCATCCCCACTCGTCCACGCCTCTCTCCGCCCCTCCCACCACCCTGGCCTACCCTCGACCGTTGGCAGGTGCTGGTGTATGTGGTGTGAAGGGTCCACCTAGAACTGCTCCTGTTGCAATTTTAAAACATTGCCCTCTCCATCAATACTGGACATATACAATGATAGTCCCACACTGAAAGTTTACAGAAAACACGTACAATCAATGTTCTGTAAATGCTGTTCCATGCCGACGTGTTTGGCAACTCGTATTCTTATTTTAGAGAGAGATAGTGTGATTAACATTTTCACGTACGGCACATCCCACACAAGCTGTTAAATTATATTCTTAGAATTATCTAACCTACCGGCCAACATTTCCCCCACTTTCATACTTTACACTTTTGCCCAAATTTAGCCCTCTTATTACTATTATGATTGACAGTGGTTATTTAATTAGCGCCAATTGGCTCAACTCTTTACGTGACTATATCGCTTGAATAAATCCAATTGTATATGTGACAACTTATTGTAAGTAGTACTATAATAACAGTGGTAATTTGAAGCATGTGTTGTCTCGTATATTGTATATGCATTGTAGGTGTCATGTTAGCAATCGCTTATCATGTATATAACGCTATGACTATGTGCGACATCACTTGGATTGATTTTTACAATATAATTATGCGACCTTATCACGTTGATCTATCCTTGTACATGCGTCATGGTAGTAGTATATGGGAATGATACTTTGGAGGCTGTCGTATGAATAGTTTATTCTATGCACGCGACGTCAGGTATGTAGTGATTGTAATGCAAATAACTTCACGTACACGACGTCACGTCAGAGGGGGTGGTGAGGTTGCGCCTTTCCACCTTTACTACTTTCCTTTACTACTTTCTTTGAACATACCACTGTAAAAACTCTAAGAATTGGGGAAGAAATGTTCAGAATATATTGAAAGGTTCCACTTCGGGACCTTGCCACTCCTCTTTTTCTTCGCGTTGTATTAAGTTTCACCAATGGTATAAAGTTTGATAGGCGAAGTATAGGATGGCTTTTTCTTTGACTAAGTGAAAGAGCCAGTTCACCCTATTATCACACATTTAATCCCCTGGTTCCTGTCCTATGCTTGGAGAGTGGATGCATGGGTTTTCTTGTGAGAGGAGATTTTAGTTACATTTAGTTACATGTAGATGTGTCCTATGGCCTTTGACAATTTTTACATTAGAATGGATTTTTTTTGGTTATAATTCTCAAAAAAAATACCTTAAATGTATTTTACATAATTCTCTTACAAGTTTATATGTATTTTGCTTGTTTTCATGTTATTTGATCAAAATTTACAAGTGTCAGGATAGTTAAAACAATAAACAACTTTGAGATTTGGGCAACTCTAGTGGGAGAGTGAAGCCCAGGTGAAAGTCAATTGCCTCTCATGTTATTAGCTGTGCGGCAGACCGGTACAGACTGGAACAGAAGTGTCAAGTAAACAACTTTGAGTTTTGGCCAACTATAGTGGGAGACAGTGGAACCCAGGTGAAAGTCAATTGCCTCTCATGTTATTAGCTGTGCGTTAGACTGGAACAGAAGTGTCAAGTCCCTTACATTCTGTTGTTATGGTGTGCCAAATGAGAAAAAAACTAGTTCACAATTTCAAATTTGTATAACATCTTTTCTCAATTCCAACATTTACAGAAGTTCATCAGACATGTTTGTCAGCATGGCGGCCATGTTTTTATGATATGCAAAGTGCCCAAAATGACTTCAAAATTTTTGATTTCCAAGAAATTTCTTTTCACTTCCAAGTTTAAGACAAGGTCATCAGATATGTTTGTCAGCATGGCGGCCATGTTTTTATGATACGCCAAGTGCGCAAAAACAACTTCAACATTTTTCATTTTCGGATTTTTTTTTCACTTTCAAGTTTTAGACAAGGTCATCAGACATGTTTGTCAGCATGGCAGCCATGTTTTTATGATGCGCCAAGTGCTCAAAAACAACTTCAATTTTTTTTTATTTTCATGAAATTTCTTTTTACTTCTAAGTTAAAGACAAGTTCTAGACAAGGTCATCAGACATGTTTTTCAGCATGGTGGCCATGTTTTTATGAAGCGCCAAGTGCACAAAAACAAATTCAGAATTTTTGATTTTCATGAAATTTCTTTTTTCTTTTAAGTTAAAGACAAGTTTTAGACAAGGTTATCAGACATGTTTTTTCAACATGGCAGCCATATTTTTATGATGCGCCAAGTGCTAAAAAACAACTTCAAAATTGTTTATTTACATGAAATTTCTTTTTACTTCCAAGTTTAAGACAAGTTTTAGACAAGGTCATCAGACATGTTTTTCAGAATGGCAGCCATGTTTTTATCATGTACATTATGCGCCAAGTACATAAAAACAACTTCAGAATTTTTGATTTTCGGGAAATTTCTTTTTACTTCCAGGTTTTAAACAAGGTCATCAAACATGTTTGTCAGCATGGTGGCCATGTTTTTATGATGCGCCAAGTGCCCAAAAATGACTTCAAAATTTTAAATTTTCAGAAAATTTCTTTTCATTTGACTTCTTAGACAAGGTCATCAGACATGTTTATCAGCATGGCGGCCATGTTTTTATGATGCGCCAAGTGCGTAAAGACGACTTCAAAAGTTTCAATTTTCAGGAATTTTTTTTTTTTTTCTTAATTTTAGACAAGGTAATCAGACATGTTTATCAGCATGATGACCATGTTTTTATGATGTGCCAAGTGCATAAAAACGACTACAAAATTTTTGATTTTCAGGAAATTTCTTTTTACTTCCAAGTTTTAGATAAGGTCGACAGACATGTTTGTCAGCATGGCGGCAATGTTTTTAGGATGTGCCAAGTGCCCAAAAATGACTTCAAAATTTTTGATTTTTAGTAAATTTCTTTTCATTCCAAGTTTTAGAAAAGGTCATAAGGCATGTTTATCAGCATGGCGGCTATGTTCTTATGATACACCAAGTGCGTAAAAACAACTTCAAAATTTTCGATTTTCAGGAAATTTATTTTTACTTCTAAGTTGCAGACAAGGTCATCAGACATGTTTATCAGCATGGCTGCCATGTTTTTATGATGCGCCAAGTGCATAAAAACAACTTTAAAATTATTGATTTTCATGAAATTTCCTTTTACTTCAAAGTTTAAGACAAGGTCATCAGACATGTTTGTTATCATGGCAACCTTATTCTTACGATTTGCAAATTTTTAGCATGGTGACTTTGTTTTTATTATGTGACAAGTGTACAAGAACAAGTTCCAATCTTTAAAATCTCAAGAAATTTGTTCTCACTTTAATACAGTATCTACAAAAGATATCCTTTTTTTCCTTACAAGTTCCTCTTTGTCATAACAACCTCTTCTTTATACAAATATATAATTAATTTACAATTATCTAATTCAAACTTTAGTTTTTGTTTTTTTCATTAACAGGCGAAGAATCTCGTTATTTTAATAACGATTAATTTTTAAACGAGATTATATAGTTGCACTTGTTAGGTTTAAATTATTGAAATTATAAGCAAATGTTGCAGTTCATGACCCTCGCCATCCCCCACACCAGACCTGTGTATGGACCTTCTTGGCGCTATTTCGTCATTCTAAAAAGGTTTATTGTGACTAGACAGTTCTGGGAAACATCAATGGGGAACAACGAAAAATTACCTACATGGCTAAATTGTATCACCCAGTATACACAAATGTAAAAAAATAAACATGAATGATTTATGGTTTGAGCCTTACTCTCTTCTTGGGAAAAAATAAATCTAGCTTGGTTGTTTAACGTTGGTGGTACTACCTACAACCCACAGTTCTGCAGACAGTCAGTAGGGAGTTTCTGGAAAGACGTGACCTACTTCAACAAATCCAGCCTTTAATTCCCGCCGTCTAAAACCCCCAACGCCAGATCTATTAACTTTAATTACAGAACTAAAGTTCCCGCGGGCCCTGAAATTAATTTCCTGACAGAAGCAGCGGCTAAAATGGCGTCCTTTTATAAATTGCTGTGTGATGTCTCTCCGCGAAGCTCGGTCTGGGAGTGACAGGGCCGGCAGCCCATTTTATGGTTCTCTGAGTTCCTGGTTCTTCCCTCCTCACGCCTGGCTAGGCCCCACTGGTTCCCTCCACCCTAATTACTAATTAATGCAGTAATTACCAGTTATCACTTCTGATCAAAATTAGAGGCGAAATCACAGAAGCCTTTCATGGTTGTCGTCCGTACATCGGGAGGGAGAACGTTTCATTCGTACATTCGCACCAAGATCTGACGTGCTAAAAGAATATTGCTATTTTGTTCATAATTAATGTCATTACTACTTTGGCAACACATTTTAGATTAGCGTCTAATTTGTTCATAATTGGTGTTATGGCGACGTTGGCCTCAGGCCTTTGATTCTATTTCTCAAGGTCAAGCTTACTAGTGGCTCTATTCTCCACTACCTCAGAGGCCTGACGATCTAGACAAAGGGGGTCGTCCCCCCAAAAGGGGTCTTTATACTGCTCCCCCAACGTTATGTAGCATTTTATGTATCGTTATGATAAAGAATAATAGAAGTAAGTGAGAATTTACAATCATAAGTCCCTTATTTAGTGGACTCATTCTTGAAGCTAGCTAGCTGTATACTAATCTACGATTGAGTCAACTTGTCTGTCCTGCCTATTGAATAAGCAGTCAGGATTATAACATAACTAATAACCGAATAATCTAGCCCTAAAAACATACTTGGTCAGTCCTCCCACCATGCCCATACGTACGGTCCTGGCGTTGCACCATTTTAAACCCTTTTCTATGCGGACATCCGTCCGAACGACGCCGGCTTGGCAGACTGTGGGGGTTGGGGGTTTGGGTGTCGGAGGACCTAAGTGTTAAGTTGGATGCTATATTCTGGGCTAGGTGTGTGGGGGAGGCGGGGGGGAGGGGGGAGAAGTGGGGGCTGAGGGGTTGAGTATGATACATGGTGGGCCCGGGCGGCGACCAGTGCCCGAATCATGGGCGTCAGGGCCGACGGAGGCCGGGTGTTGATGGGGATGGGCCCGGCCACACCTCGGCCTGGGCCTGGCCACCAGTCCGTCCTGTCCGGGCTGAAGCCTGTATTCCACTTTCCGATTTTACTCCTGATTCCGAAAATTGTGAGAGATATAAGAGCTAAGCATAGCCATGTTACATATCATTAGAAATCGTTTTGAAGTACCTTTCAAATGGTATGTAACATCCCGGGGTTCTTGTGATATTTCTAATGAAAACTTGAAAATTAGAAAATTCCTACTTTTCAAAATCACCTAGTGGGGAAGGAGGATTGGTGCGGTGGTTTTGCTAAAGCCTGTATTTCACTAGGCGATTTTAACTGCCGGCAATTTGACAATGCATGACCCTTGTTCAATGATATACCAAAATACCAAGAATCCTTCATGTCATTTAAAACATAATTTTGAAAAACTTCTTATGATATGGAACATGTCCATGATGTCTCTATATTTCCACTTGCGATTTGTGAGATCGGCAGTAAAAATAGGCTTGTGGAATCAGGTTCAATACAGTTGTTGTGCGGGCCTGCCCTATGGCCGAAAGGGAGGGTGGGGGTTTGGAGGAAAGGGGAGAAAAACCTGCTTGAGAGGATTTGTCGCTCGTGTGCGTTGAATTCGCAAGAGGCAATTTTCGATCAACTGTGAAAATGATGATCCTTCATGGAATATCTGGGAAAGAATTTCCATTTTTCAAGCTGATTCAATTTTCATATCCGCTTAATCATGCTGGGGAACTAAGATAGAATTTGATCAGATTTAACATGGAATCTTATACAGCAATAACTAGACATTATTATCAAACAACATCCCTGATTTATTCAATTAAAATCATTGGTGAACAAGCAAAGGAATAGGGATCAAGCATGGGTATTATGGTTGCAGAAGGTTCTCGCAGATTGCCATTACTCAATACAATTCCAACCTAGGCCTACTTTGTTAGAAGGAAAGAAAAAAAGAAAAAAAGCTTCCTTCAGGGCAAACTAGAAACTAGTAGGAGACTGGAGAACAAAAAGGGTTGGGGAGGGGGGAGGCCCTGTGAGAGGGTGGGTGGGAGGTCGGAGGGGGGGCCCTATGAGAGGGTGGGCCAGACGGCTGTGGCGGCTCACTGAAGCGTGAGGCAGACCCGGCCCCGGTATGTCCCCGACGTAGAAGGCTGAACAATGGGGGTGGTACAGGAGGGGGTGGGAGGGGTCTTGGGGGTGTAGGGTAGGGGGCTACAAGGGAGGGTCGTAGGGGGTTATGGATGGAGAACGGAGGGGGGTAAAAGGGTGGAGGTTGAGGTAGAATGTATATTCATTTGTCAGAGGCTGGGACAATTGGGGAAATACCATGCTGCATACCAGGCGGGGTGAAATAGACAATAGGTGTCAGGGAAATCCACATTAGGAGAAATGGGTGAAAACAGGGTAGTGGTGGGAGGAGGGAGGGGGGAGGGGGAGAATAGGGGGTGAGGGACGAGTATTATGATTATCGCATCCCATCGGATGGTTAGATTAGGGAATTTAAACGTTAGGCCTAATTGAGATTTTTTAAGGCAGAATGTTTGTAAGAGGCTGGGAAGGTTGGGGAATAGGGAGTTTCAGATCCTGCAAGGCATGACGCAACATAAACGCAACGTATCTTTTATAATATGTTTCAAAAATATTTCTTTATCAGTGTACTATTTGACAGCTCTTCTAAAAGATCCAATATAATTGTTATTATCAAACTGTATATTTATACCCTGATATATAAGTGGGTAGTTAAGGGATACGTAGACGTATCGAGATGCGTTATGGGATCTGAAACTCCCCATATTGCATCCTGACTGAAGTGGAAGAGACAATATCGTAAATCTAGTTGTCAGACAAATCCGCCTGGCATGATGAACTGAGTGAAGTATCTCCTATCGTGTACTTTGGCAATTCTATTTACATTATTCACTGTCATTCAAAATGGATCTTATTAAACATGTCTGGAAGAACATTTGTATATCTGAGGAAATTTATAAAAACTGTCAAAAGCCCATGTCAAAAGTAAAATCACAAGTTCCTTCTGCTATATATAAGGGGTGCAGGAGCAGTGAGATAAGGTTCTGGGGGAAAAGGGGGAGGAAAAAGAAGAGGTTACATTGACTAAGAGATTACCGAAAAAAACATTAGGAGATGTGTGGCTGGAATAGGGATAGAACAAGCTGGATTAGATAATACGAGAAAGTGTTGGAAAGAGTAAGACGGAAAAGAACTGAGATAAGCTACGATTCAGACAAAAGGAAAGAGGACGAAAGAGTGGGGACCTAAACGGGGAGACAGAATCAGATCAGGGGAATGGTAGAAGCAAAACGAGCGAAAAGGGGAGAGCAGGTTATACGAAAAAGTGTTGGAAAAATCAGGAATGAAACGAACTGTAAAAACCACAAAGGTTTGTTAAAAAAAAAGACAGAGGGAGGAAGAATAGGAGTAAAGTATGGGGACATTCGGAGAGCCAGAATTAAATCAGGGGAATAGTACAAGGCAAGGTGGAAGGAGCGAAAAGGCTAAAGGAGGTAATATCAGAAAATCTTGGGAAAAGTATTAAGTAAAACTACTGTGAAAAGCCACACTGGTTTTTAACAATAAGGACAGGAGCAGGACCTTAACTGCCTAAAGAATGTATACATTGAGGGGTACATAATTAGATGAGGGGAATGAGGGAAGGCAAGGGGGAATCAGCAAAAATGAAGAAGAGGTAATACGAGAAAGTTTTGTGAAAACGTCAAGAAAGGACCTGGGAAAAGCCGCAATGATAAAAATAAAGGAGAGAGGGGGGAGAGGGGGAGTGGGACTAGAACCTGAAAAGTTGGGAAAAAGAGGAGGGAAAATAACTGGAAAAGGCTGCAATGGTTACGAAAATACAAATGACAGAGGGAGGAAGTGGGATCTAAACTGCGTAAATCCCAGGGATATTGAGGGAGACAGAATTAGATGAGGGGAATGGTAGAAGGGAAGGGGGGACGGGTAAAAAGGCAAAAGAAGGTAATACCAAAAAAAAATTGAAAAAAAGCAGGAGGGATAAAAACTGGGAAATGCCACAATGTTCAAAAACAGGAAAGAAAAAAAAGAAAGACGGGACAGAGGGAGGAAGAGTGAGTCCTAAATCGTGCAAAGCACGGGGACATTGATGGAGACAGAATTAGATGAGGGAAATGCGCAGGCAGTCGCCCTCCAACCCCTGTAAACCCTCCCACCTCCCTCCGCCGTTTCATGTGGGCTTGGCCGACTTATGGTATTGACACTGGGTGGACTAAACAGGCCCGGCGAGCGGCACATCAGAGGCCGGGCAGGGAGCAGCTCACGAGCAGCTCGCTAAAGCTAGGTCACAGCCTCAGGCTTTCATCTACCCCCCAGCCGTAAAACAGGGCCTTTTAGTATTAGAGAGGGCGGCGGGGAGTGAGGTAACGTCACCCGCAGCCCTCAGTCCTCTTTGTGTATGTGTATGTCCCAGGGGAATAAGCTTAAAGGGACTTTTCATTATGAGCGTACATGGTTGTAATGATAATTGGGTCCCGTGGGCAAAAATAGGAGTATTCACAATCACACTGTGCTTAAAACTTTTGGCTTATAGTTGGGATTTACATTGAGGTATTAAATAGATCAGATTGCTTCATCTACCCCTATAGCTTGGGGACACAAGAAACAACTCCCAAACCTGAACATTTTCTGTCACCTCCTGTTGGTTCGTCTTTTCATATATTCTCCTAAAGTCGCCAAAATGCAACTATAATGGCACATTCAAAGTCTGTTTAATGTAAATTTTGATGTGACCAGTTGTCATGTTGATATTATAGTTATGAGATGTTGAAATTGTAATGCTGGAAGCAAGTGAAAAACTGCTTTTAGTCTAACTTGTCTGTATTGTTCAGTATAAATAAAAGATTAAAGAAAAAAAGTGTAATGACAATATGTGTCATGTTAATGTATAACACTAAATAACATTTATAACATCTAGCTAGTACTGTTAACTATATAATTATGGCCATGTCATAAAAGGAAGAGTAAATGACCTGTCTCTTGCTGACCAGATCTATAGCCGTTAAAGCGGGCCTTTTAGTATTAGAGAGGGTGGCGGGGAGTGAGGTAACGTCACCCCCAGCCCTCAGCCCTCTTTGTGTATGGTACATGTCCCACGGGAATGATCCGCAAAGCTGAAAGAAATAACGTTTTTCATTATGGGTGTACAGGGGTTGTAATGATAATTGGGTCCCATGGGCAAAAATAGGCTTATTCACAATCACATCGTGCTAAGCCTTTACGGCTTACTTTTGTTATCTACCTTGATATACCAGAAAGACAGTACAATTTGATAGGAAATGGAACTGTTGACCCATGGCAGAGCAAGAAAATGTATTATGCGTTTACACGTAATGTAATGAAAAATGGGTCACATGAGCAAAAATAGCCTTGATCATAATGACATCATTTTCAGTCTTTTAGGCTAAAGTTTGTGTTTTCATTGAGATGAACCTACTAGATAGATCTGATGGTTTGATAGGAAACAAGATCATTAACCTACGACAGAGACAGAGAATTTGTCAGGGTGCCAATAGGTTGATCTGTGCTGGTGGCCGAGCGATCCTTTAATCAACTGCCCAGGCTGGGTCCAGTATTTACTTAACTGACTCTGGGCCTCTAAACAGGGTGCATTGGCCCACACCCTAATATGTTCTGTCGAAACGGCTCCGCCAAGCTACGCTGAACCCACAGAACACAGCCCCTAATCCCCGCCTTTGTAGAGAGACTAGAGGCTGGGCTGGGGATTAATCTATGGGTATAATGCTTTGTGAGGGTTGCCTTGAAACAATAGAGCCTGTATCCCACTACCCGATTTTCTTCCGATTTTGGAAAAAAAATCTAGTATGAACAATGGCTAAATATGTACATGTTATATATCATTAGAAACGATTTTGAATTCTCTTTCCAATGATATGTAGCATGCTTGGATCCCTTTTATATTTCTTTTGTATTTAGAAATGACGAAATTTGCAGTTGTCAAAATTGCCTCGTGGAGTACATGCTTTAAACTTGTAGTCCATCAGGCGATCTTGACTAATTCTTTAATTATTAACTTTTCATTCGGAATATGCCTGGCACCCATGCATGCTACATATCATTTCAAAGGGAATCCAAAATCCTTTCAAAAGATATGTAATATGTCTATATTTGCCTGAAATTGTGAGTAAGGATCTGCCCTTGGAGTATAGCCCTAAACTTTCCTCTATGGTCCCTTTGACTGTTCCTCCTACCACCACCACTACCACTACCACAGTGTTAGGCCTATAATCCGTACCGACAGAAGTGAGCTTATAATCTTAGCTGCCTTGGGATGAGGCAGTAATGATCAAATTAGACATTTTTATTATGCATGGATTGCCTGCGTCTTCGTACGACTTTCCTTGGCCGACGTCTTGTATGCATACCTAATCCTCCCTCCCCAACCCCCCGCCTCAGGTTATCCCAATTAAGCCGCGTTCCACCAGCGTTCCCTTAGCGTTCCTGCGCTAATTTTCCCCATTCAGCATAAAAGTCGAATTAATACTTCGAGACATAACGATGAACAATCACCACTGGTATAAATTGGCCAATTAAGCCTTGTATTATTTCTGGGTTGGTATCATTAACGCTGTTCTGGGGAGGGCGGTGGAGAAGCCTCCAGTCGCATAATTGGCCTGTCGCGACTACTTAATGGATGGATGGTAATCCTTGATAGATTATGACGGCAATGTAAAAGCAATACAGGAACTTGGGAGAAAAACAGCTTGTTCTTGGTCTTCTGACAGACTGTTTTCTACACTCCTATTCCATCAAAGATGTATCGGTATGTAGGATTGATGTGATTTGCTCCGCAGTTATATCAGCTTTTTCCGGCTTCGTTCTGTGAAATTCACCGATGGGTTGGTGTCCAAGGCAGCGTTTGGTTAGTGTTACTGAGTGATTGTTCCGTTTGCCAGAATATGATCACCTACAACATGAAAATAATACATTATATCTAAATCATATTCTGTTTATCAGAGTATCATAATCCAAAACATGTTTAAAACATACAAGTTTTCTGCCATGGTAACCCATTCCCATGTTCACATTTCAAATGGAAAATAACTAGATGTGAAAGATCACGAAGTTCTGTTTGCCAGAATATAAAAACCAAATGTTTCTTTTCTTTTTTGTAGGAGGGCGGTGTTATTTCCACAAAAACTGTCAGACAAATTATTTCTTAACCATTTTAGTTTCCTGGCTCGTTCCCGCGTTCCCTTATCAAATAGGAAGCACAAAGAATATCATTGAATGATAATGACGAGAAATGGTCCATTGGACATGTATCCAAGGTTTAGAGTCATATGTTTACAGTCAAACCTCACAGAGATCTTACAAAATATTCCCACACATTACTGATTACAACATCCTCAAAACTACCTAATTAAAGCCGTAAACACGACATAACAAACACATTACATTTCAGACGAACGGTCATTTTAGTACCACAACAAAATGGAAAGCCATCTGCGCGGACATTGAAATGGCCTCGGGGAGTTTTATTATTCAGTGGAGTTGACCTGAGTGAATGTTTTGCCCATACCAGCCTGTGGTGGGGGCAGGGTTGGGGGCTGGTCAGAGGGTGGTCGGGGGCAGATAGGCAGAGAGGGATGGGTGTGGTGTCTAACTGGCTGGGGGGGGGGGGGGGGTAGACTTGGGTCTTGAAAAGGTATCCACCCAGGCAAGCAGCGACGTAACAAGCATGTTCTGCGACCATACCTTATTGGTTAGTCTGTAACCTGCCAAATTTTCACATAACAGTTACGTTATTTTAGGAAAAGTTGAGACTTACTAAAAAAAGAACGTTATGATAACATTGTATTTTAATGAAGTTGAGACCTTACTAATAAAGAATGTTATAATAACGTTATCATAACGTGAAAGAATGTTACAAGAATGTCACAATAACATCACAGTGTGACGTTGGAATGTTAGGTTCTAAAGACGTTTTTGGTTGCCATCAAAATAACGTAACACGAACCAAAGCAGAACTAAACAGAATGTTATGATGACATTATAATAACGTCATATTCTTGCATGAGAAGGTACCCACTGCCAAACGAATCCGGCGAAGCAGGGGCAATGAAGGTCCAAATTGATGGGAGGTCACCCACTTTTAAAGCAAAACATGGGAGATGTCAACTACATCCTTAGAAAAATATAGTGGCAATGACTTTAATCTTACCCTTATCGTTAATTATTTCACGAAAGAATATTGAAAGTTTATCAGAAGCATTCCTAAGCAATACGGTGATTTTTGTGTATTTGTTGGTATTGAGACACTCTTATTTTTGAGGTTGGTAAACTATGTCCCCAAAAGATAAAAACTAAAATCCAGGCGTGGTCAGCGGTGAAAAGTCGGGGTGGTAGTTTGGCAGTTAGTAAAAACCTTCAAAGATTCAGTGCCTCCCCTGCCCCAGTGTCTAACTAAAGCCCCATACCCACTAGGCAATTTTTACCGAGTCAGCCGACTGATCAGCTTTAAAATCGGCCGATTATTCCCCCAAAGTCGGCCGATTTTAGCGCCGACTCAGATCAAACCTGCACAATTATATATACTATACTAATAGGAGATAATAGGAGTTGGCCGATTATGTCCATTTTCCGTCGTCCATTGCTGGTAAAATCGCTTAGTGGTATGGCCCTTTAGTGGACACGGTAGGGACGGGGAGGGATGCTCCGTGTTGATTTATAATGGCACTGGGACCGTTCTCTAATCAGAGTTCCCACATGTTTTCATATCCTCGCGATTTACAAATCTTACTGTGATCAATCACCAAACGGAGCAGTTGACAAATGCGTTAAAGTTGTAGATGATTTCTTACAAATAAAAGTGCACAGAAAGAGTGTTCACAACTCTACTCAACATCAAAATACTGTTAAAACATTGTGATGATGATGATGTGTTGGAGTTTATAAGGTCTACTCAGCAATTTTTCATCTATGTCAAGACCAACTCCAGTTTTTGACTTCGCACAGTTGTGTGATTGTATCTATGGTGTTGGAAACGACGGTGTGTGTACAGAAGTTCAACATTTTGCTATTTAAGCATGATAAAAAAAATATAACCGCATGATTTACAAAGAAAATTCTCCTAGTACCATATGCGTATTTCTACAGTTGCGCTAGTATTGGATTCGATTGGAAATATGGAGGTGTTTGCGTGTTGGACAGATTTCACAAAGACCTATCTGTAATGTATTCTTCGTCGGCGATTTTCCATCAAGTAGTATGTAAAATGTCACACTTGTGCGGGCGCGGTTTAGGGCAGTAGTACATGGAAAGTGGTCATTGAGGGAGGCTCACCCTTAGTCCGTCCCTGACCTACTTAGCTCTCACATAATAGGTCCGTACACCCACAACAGTCCATGGCTTTTATTGGTCAATTAAAATTTGCAAGGAATTCTTTTATTGGCCCTCTATATATGGCATGGGGAACCCCTCTTTATAGTTCTTGTCCTGCTGACTGGTTTTTGGTCGTCCCTGCTGTAAACCAGTGGCTGCAAAAGGATGCTGGGATTTAGGTGGGAATTCTCACCTAAAATGGTTGCTGGTGTACAGACTTACTTTGAGAAACAGTGGGTCTGACTGCGACAGACTAGCTCACCGCGTGCATACAGATAGTAGTATATGGAGAGGGAACCTTCCTGAGGGTATGGATATCCGCAGGTTTTTGGGTACATTTTGGGTCTATATGTAGAATTGCCCATGGGGTCTCCATTTGATATTAATATCGACATCAACATCCTTTGACAAAAAAAGAAATACAGCGTAAATTTAGATTCTGTAGACATATTTATTGAATCATAACTCTCGAAATTAACTGTATTTTTTCTTATTCCTGGTATATACTGTTTATTTGCTCACTTAAACATTACATCAAATCGCCAGGATAATATATCAGTTTTAGATAGGAATTATATCCTGCATAATTAAGGCGTACCGCACGGTAGCTTCATGCACAGTATTGCAACTCACATGGATATCTATCAATGATGTAGACCTTCCCAAAATGAATTCCCAGATCCTTTCAGCGTTTCCTACTCCAACTCGTTCAGTAGTTTCAACTTCAATCCGTTCAGCATTCTCTATTTAAACCCGTTCAGCAGTTTTAGCTTCAGCTTCAGTTCTAGCTCTAGGCCCTGGTATACACCACTTGTCAGTGTGCTCCCCCTGGTGGCAGTACAGTAAAACTCTGACCCGGTACAACGCCCCCCGACCCCTGGCGCCCCCTAGCGGTAACCCCGCCCCGCCCTGGAGGCAGTCAGGAGACCAGGCCTGAAGGTCATAGGAGTCACACGTTACCAAGGCTACCCCCGGCCCTCCAGGCAGTACAATCTATTATCGAATTTCCCTCTGCTGTTAAAGCTAACCACTTTCTGTGTGTGTGTCTGAAAGGGTTAAAGCTAACCACTTTCTCTCTTTTCTTTCTGTGTGTGAGCGGGTCTCCGTAATGGACGAATCAGAGAGCACCAGGCGACAAAACGTCCATCAGAATCGGACATTTAAAGGACTAGGTAATGCCAGGTCTCTGGTACTGTATTCTGTCCTTTATTGCATTTCCAATATTCACTCTTGTAATTGCAGTTGGGCAATTTCCAACAAATCGATCGGACATGTGTAATTATTTCTAGTCGTATATACAATTAGTGATATTCCTGAAGAACGCTCGCCATCATAGTGTAATAAATGCATGTAGATGACATCATGATTTCTTGTGTTTGTTGTTATTAAGGACCTTCTTTTAAATTCTAGACTCCCCTCATCCCCCCTCCCGCTACCCCCATTCCGCCTGATCATAAGCAGACATTCGATTTATACAAGGATATGTTCGTTTTCAGAATTTCTGATAAAACTTTAAGTATGCTGGTTGGTATGCTCTTTGTTAGTCCCTGTTTTTGGGGAACTACCTTTAAGTGAGACTGTGCCATAAAGGCCGAAACTAGTAGTTATAAGACCGATAGTGAGGTATCCGATACCTTCCTGTTTGTCAATCGTTTTAACCATTACAAGTGGCTTCACCAGGCTGACAAATGCTGGCAATGATGAACTCTTTGAGGATTTGAACCCACAACCTTTGGGTCTGGAGGTGTGGGTCCTAACCACAACACCATGCACATGGAGGATGAGGCTGGAACTAAGAAATGGGGTCATGACCCAATTTGCTGGTTCCCACAGTTTTTTTAAAAAGCAGTTTAACAAAACAGCAACCAAATGGACAGGTTTGTTATGGCATATTTCGCTGGTTCTTGGTAAGACTTGAGGAAAGTTCAGTATGTAAGCAGCAACATGCGAAAGGACATCGTTTTAGAAGATGTAGGGTAAAAACATCGAAAACAGTGTAACGCCAACTATTGGCAATTTTCAATACAATTAACTTCATAAATACATACATGACTATGTAATAATAGCACGTCTATATTGTTTTTATTTTTAAAAAAGGAGAAATATGCCAGTATCATTTATAAGCAAAGAAACGCCTGTTTCTTTTTCAAATTTTATTCCAAGTACCATCTCCACCTCCTTCCCTCTTCCCTCAATTTTTCAGCGACTAAGCACGACTTTTACTGACGAAGTTCATGCCTGACACTCGGCGCTACCTACCCCAAGGCGTCCCCACCCCACCCACCACCACCCACCACCACCCACCACCACGCACCACCACCCACCACCACTAGCCCGCCTGTGTCTTGTGCACTTCACAATGCTCCTTTTTGGCCTGCCGTCCGTGATGTGGCGTGTCCCAGACGACAGCCCCACCTGTCAGACACTCACTTAATGGCCGACGTTTTTAAGTGGACCTCAAGTGGCTAATGTGGTTGCTTGTCAGTACCTATGTGCTCAAAGAGAAGGTTTTTCCCTTTAGTTGTATGTCGGACTTTTATAAAGAAAATACATTGAAGTCATGTTAGTAATGTGCCTGCAACAACCTTAAAGAGTGTCTTTAGTGCAGTTGTAGCTTTTGAAACTATAGTGCACTAATCAAGACATATCTTCCCAATATACCACAGTCCTATCTAATAGAAAATCGACAGAAAAGGGCTATTTAGTGTTATTTGCGGAATGTCAGCACAAAGATTAGTACATTCAAACGTGTGTTTGTCCTTAGATTAATCGTAAAAACAAAGAATGTAGTATTTTACTTTCATTTCTTGACCATTCTCTCACATTTGAAACTAGACTTCCATGTAACACATTTAAAGCATTTTGAGGAACAAAATAATTATAATGAAAACATAACCCTTAAAACCATTTCTTACAAGTTACCTATGTTTTCTAATAAAATGGAAAATGAGGCACATGAGGCGTGAATGTTATCATACTACCTGTGAAGTTACAGAGCCTCAGGAAAATTATTAACTGATAATTATGTCGACGTTAAAACATAAAAGGGGAAAATTCAGTTATTCATATATATTTCTTTTGTACCTCACATTGCATCAAACATGTGACCTTTTACTTCACATGTAATGCATTTTACTACGGTCCTTAGCGACCATTGAGCATGTACGTACATCAGCTATTAATGAGATCCCAAACCATCCACCTAGTGTGGGACTCAGCTCCAGAGGTGCAGGCCAGACAAGCCTGGGATTATTCTCCCTTTGAGCCAATATCAATCTTTGACTTTAAACAACCTGCAACTTTGTATACAAACAAGGTAAAATGTGATTTTACAGTGGATGTATAGTGCAGAACTTTTTCTTTTCATTGATATATGAATTATGTGTCGTGCTACCCCCACCACGTGGGTTTCTTTGTCCAGCCTTCACTGGACGGTGACGGGGGAACAGGGTGTGGAATGGACTCTATTGGAACGGCTCACTTCATGATAAGAAGGGAGTACCACAGACTATATATGTCAATCGTGGTTTGGGTACATCAACTATTGGAAAAGTTCAATTTATAATAAGAAGGAGTATCATTTAGAGATTGAGCCATGGAGTATGCCAGATTTGAGCAGCTCACTTCACAGTAAGAAAGAATACCATTAACTAAGCAGGTCATCATTTGGGGGGTGCCAGATACTTGAGCAGCCCACATAATAAAATGAGGGCCAACAGGTCAGGGAGTGAGTGCGTCATACATTGGAGCACCTCACCTAATCATAAGAAAGAAGTACCTCAGACTGAGCAGGTCGTCATTTGGGTACGTCAGGTATTGGAAAAGCTCTCTTCACAATGAAAGGGTCCGAGACGAAGTGGTCCGAGTGCTCTGGTGGTCCAGAAGCTGACTCCGACTGCCTCTCCCAATGAGCTGCTCAAAGAGAGAGGAGGTCACCCTGCGAGCAGCGAGCATAAAGGCCGTATTACACTATTACTCCCGATTTCAAAAGTCGGCAGTGGAAATATGAGTTTATCGTAGATATGTTATATACCATTAGAAAGGGTTTGAATCTCCCTTTTGAATGGTATGTAGGATGTAAAGTCTTTGTCATATTACTGGTGAAAAGTTGTGAATAAACACATTGTCGGTGGTCAAGGTCAGCTAACGAAATACAGCCTCAAGGCTTTTTTTTTTATTGAATATCTTCAAGATATCAGATATTACATTGATGCTCGCTGTTGTGCATTCCAATGAGTGATTTTGACTTCGTGAAATTTGGTAATTTCTAAGTTGTTTTCACAAATGTGAAAGGAACCCTTGCATGTTACATACCATTCGAAAGATAATATGAAATCCGCTCTAATGATATACGTAACATGACTATTTTCAACCCTTATTGCCACTGTCAATTCTTGAAATCGTGAGTAAAATCAGGTAGTGTAATACAGCCTTTTTTAAGAGAAGGGCTCATGGGGCGAGCAGCTCACATAATGAGAAGGGCTCGCATGCTGCCCCCCGCAGCCCCTCTGATCAGGACCGGCCACCAATTGATAGACCCCTTCTACAGGTCACCACAGTGATATCTAAATCGACCCGCCCTCCCCGCTGACCACTCTACATACAGATGACCCTCACGGTGACCTCTGCGGCTGACCCCGTCCTGACACCTACATTAGCGTCCTCCACCCCCTCCTGCACCTGTCAGCGGGCTGTAGTTACGTCCAAGTCCACTAGGAGCTCAAACTAGGACTGTTAATCAGCAGCCATTTTAGGTGGGATTTCTTACCCAAATCCCAGCATGCTTCGCAGCTGCTGGTTTATGGCATGTAGGACAATATAAAACCAGTCAGCACCCAAACAACCATCAACGGGGTTACCCATGTCATTCATAGAGGACCAGAAAAAGAATTCCGTGCAGATTTTAAGTGGCCAATTAAAGCCATGCATTCTTGTGGTAGTATGGACCCTCTATGTAAGAAGTTATCTGGATGGGAACGGACCAGCCACAGTCCCCACCTGTCACCCCACCCCACCAATTGCTATGGAAACGCCCGCCCTGGAGGAGGACCCCTGGAGGGGACTACTTTCTTGGCTGCGGCGGAAGGTACCCGGCCTGCAGGAGAGGTGCTCAGGCCCTGGAGGACCTAGGGGCCGACCCCTCACGGGGCACCAGCGGCGTTTCCTAAATTACATTGCTTCGATCTGATTTGGATATAATGTGGTTTGTGTGAATGGCACTCTAATGGCCTCAGACACCGCCCGCTCTCCGCCAGAGCTCCCTCCTACTATCTTGCATTTTTTTGGTTTCCAAAGGGGGGACTTTCTTTGCCCTGCCGTTCCCCTAATGAGAGTGATCGAATTACTGCCGGGCCTTTTTGTTTTTGAAGCCGCCAAGAAAAATACCCATAACGTTCTCCATGTTTCCAATTAAACCAAAATACTGGTGCCAAAACCCGGCAGAGTCTCCCATGACAGGTTGTATTAACCGGACAGATTGCGTGACGGTTGAATAACTAGGACCCACTGGTGTCCATCTCCAAGCAAGTTTTATATAATATGAATTTTCATGTTATAGTTCCCACATTTATGATGGTCGTCTCCTACGCATAAAGGTAGTATACTATTTATAAGGTTAGCCTACTATCTATAGGTCAGAATTGTCAGGATAGGTTATGAGGCGTCATTATTTCGACAAGATGAAATATTTATTTTCACTTGCTTTTGGGGACAAAAGACTAAAAGAACACCCCTCACAACCATGCAAGCACCGGGGCAAGAACTAAGTAACTGACCTAGCATACACTTGCAAGATACAGTATAGTCCTAGGTACCAACAGATTGATTTGATAAAATAATGCAGTTCTCTTAGAGGTGTTTATCCGTCGATTTATAGACGCTGTTCTCTGACGTAAAAAACATATGTCGGATAGACAGTGTACAGATTACCTCTATATCAAGGAGCGATGCTCATTTTTCAAACGAATTCCAACTTCCAGGATAACCTGAGTTGAAAACGTCTATTCCGGAGAAGAGGAATTCGGGAGGTTGATTATGTTGAACTTATTGACGAAGCATAAGCCATTAAGCCCCATACCCATTAGGCGATTTTACCGTCACTGGGCGACGGGCGATGGGAAGAATGAGCGTCGTCGTCGCCCGGCGACTGTCATATCAAGCAATTTTGATATTTTTCCCACAATTTTCTCAGCGATTTTCCCGGCGATCCTGTTGGTAATCGGCTGTCGCTGAGAACTCACACCGTACCCAGAGGGAATCGCCCGGCGATTGTGATAGCGAGGCGACAGTCGCCTGCCAATTATGTTATCCCAAGTGGTCGCTCGTCGCCCATTGACGGTAAAATCGCCTAGTGGATATGAGGCTTTACAGTGAGCCCCAGAGTTCTGACTTGGATGAGCCCCTGAGTTCTGACTTCTAGTGGAGGCCGGCCCTGTCGTACGGTGGGGATTAAAGGAATTAAAGGGGCGATGATCCAATAAGACACTGTGGGATCTGACAGTCGGCCCCCTCAAAGGTACCACGATCAATAAGTGAGGAGTTGGGAGCCAAAGGTTCACTGATTACAGGGCAGCAAACAGAGGACTTCTAAAGGCCCTTATGGATAACCACTAGGCTAATGTGTAGTACTAAAGGCCCTTATGGATAACCACTAGGCCCATTTGTAGTATTGAAATGCACATGCTTCATGTGAATCACTGCTGAATTGGTCGATGGGTAGCAGAACGACTGGTGGTTTATAGGGTGAAATAGTCCAGTGGGTATGAGACTTGGCAGTTATTGTGGGCGCTATCTCAGACTGAAATGCGTCATTATGAATATAACCATTTTAGTCAGCTACTTACTATTGCTTTTTATTCCCACATGCTCTTTGATGAATAACTTCTTGTCATTATTAACACCTCTCTCTGTTTACTTTCAGGTAAGAACCCCTTCAGTGTACCCCCTCCACTGGACTGTGAGTAACTGTATTTAGACCTCTACCTGCCTGTACACACACGTGGAAAGCCTCAGGGCATAATAAGCCCATCCCACATTGGGTATATCCTAGGGTTGGACAGCGGTCAGACAAAATTACAGTATGAGCCATTCTTGTCTTTACTGAATTATTTCATCAGCTGACAGATTTGTAGGTTTGCCATCCAATCAAAATGTGTCAACCAAATTGCTTTGGTTAATTTTGTATTATGCAACCGTCTTCATGGAATAAGCACAGAAGCAATTTTGAAATCATTTCGTGGTAAACTTTGACGTTGTTGTAAACTGGGATGGGCTAATTGGTCGGCAGTTTATCCGGTGTGTACGAGACTTGGCAATTATTTAGGGTGCTATCTTAGGCTGGAATGCGTCGTTATATGACTATTTCAGTCAGATAGGATGGGTGTCACTGACTATTGATCAATGCAGGTAAGCCTTGCTGGGGGTTATGTGGTGTTATATGATTAATCAACGAAAATGAATATTATTATGGTAAATGTCAAAACTTGATGTGACGCTGCAATAGATACTCTCGGTATGTGTTTCATGTGCAGGGTTCCCAGTATTTCAGTTTCCCGTTTTTCTTTCGGTAGAAATTTTTAAACGTTGCCATCTTTTATTTGCCGTAGCAATACATATACAAACTAATATTTGATTCTTAAAACTTTTCACTCTTTTTTCTTATGCCTGTTTGGCATCGCTGTATGTTTTTGAGTTATGTAATTATCCTGTTCTAAGGACATGCAACAAACCAAAACTTATTCTTGTCCCGACTCTGGATTATACGTTCCATACCAGAAATACCAGGAAACGTCTATGATATTCCATTTTTACTTTCTATTGGGCATAGGTCAACAGGATAAATGACATATACCCTCCATAGATATATAGATCTACGAGTAGGGTCGGACCACGAATTGTTGTCTCACTTAATGTGGTTTGTCCGTTATCCCATTGTAAATCATTTTATAACAGAAATACCGGAAATCTTCTATGATGTTCCATTTATACCTTGGCATTTGCAAACCCGATATATGACATAATTATACTCTCCATAGATGTAGATCTACAAAGCAGGGAAGGGACTACGAATTGTCCTATCACTGGATGTGGCATGTCCATTCTTCCATAATAAATCGTTTTATGGCAGAAATACCGGGAATCTTCTATGATGCTCCATTTTGTACCTTATGTTGGGCATCAACCAACCCGATATCTGATATATACTCACTGTAGATATATATCGGCATTCTATGCTATAGGGGGAGGATTACAAATTGTTCTTCCACTGAACGTGGAATGTCCCTTTTCCCAAAATTGCCAGAAAACCTTTCTAATGTTCCATTTTAATTTACGTTGGGCATAAGCCAACCTAACATACAACATATATACTCTCCATAGATATAGATCATCGTCATGGGGGGGGAGGGCTGCAAACTGTTCTCTCACTGAACTTGGCATGTCACTTCTCATAGAAATCCCAGAAAACATCTATGATGTTCCATTTTCACATCATATCAGTTGGGCAAAAGCCAACCCAATATCTGACATATACTCTCCGTAGATATGGATCGGCATGGTATACTATAGGGGGAAGACTACAAATTGTCCTCTTATTGAATTTGGCATGTCCCTCTCCCTGTTGTAAATCGGCAGGTGTCATGGGGCTGTGTCTGGCACACGTATACATCAATGGCTGACTCCCATTCCATATCAGGATGTATATCAGAAATGTTCTATGGTGTTCCATTTTTACCTCACGTTTAACATAGGCCTTTCTGCTGTTCCATCTTTAGCTTACATTGGACATTTGCCACCCAACATACAACATGTATCTCCATATATCTCCGTAGATATAGATCATCGTCACGGGGTGGGGGTTGGGAGCAGACTTAGAATTTCCCTCTGACTGAATTTGGCATGTCCCCCTCCCTGTTGTAAATCGGCAGGTGTCATGCGGCAGTGTCTGGCACGTGTATACGTCATGAACCAACTCCCATTCCATATCAGGATGTATATCAGAAATGTTCTATGATGTTCAATTTTACCTCACATTGGACATAGGCCAGCCCGATATATGATATATATACTGTCTGTCGATATAGATCTATACGCTATACCACAGGAGGCGGACCACAAATTGTCCTCGCACTAAACATGAAAGTCCAAGAAATACCAGAAAACCTTTCTGATGTTCCATTTTTAGCTTACATTGGGCATTTGCCACCAAACATACGTCATGTATCTCCATAATTATTATATCTCCGTAGATATAGATCATCGTCACGGAGGGGTGGGAGCGGACTGAGAATTGTCCTCTCACTAAACGTGGCATGTCCCTCTCCCTGTTGTAAATCGGCCGGTGTCATGCAGCATCGTCTGGCACGTGTGTCCGTCATGGGCCGACTCCCATTCCATATCAGGATGTATATCACCCACCCCGCCATTATACAGAGGGACATGATAATATGTCACACAGACTCTATTACCGAGCTGCTATCCATTCTGCGTGCCATGGGGCGTTAGGTGTCAACATGCGCAAACTCATTATTATTTATAGGAAATTCAAGCTTTAGGGATGGTAAATTAATTGACGTTTAAAGTTTGGTGTTCCCTTTATATTCGTGATTCTTGCAAATGTACTAATGATAATTCAAGTATCCTATACCAACTACTCTTTGTTTTGTCTTAATAAGATGGCATGTAACAATTAGGTTATCAATGGTGAGGTTGAAACCTCACCAAATCCAAACGTTATTATAACATTATTTGTTGGTTAGGTTCTGACAAGACCAAAACAGAACGTTATGAAAGAAAATTCTGTTTAAGTTGAAGAACATAACCAGAACGCTATGATAACATCTCAGTGCATCATCACAGCAGTACGTTTCAGCAACGTTATTGGGAGCCATCAAAATAACAAAGGCCTAACAAGAACCAAACCAGACCATTGTTGCAACTGCGCCGGGGGAGTTAAGTATTGGAATAGTTGTTGGGATAGTGTTCTACCATATATTTATGAGTACTGAGAGATGTTGATGTGTATCCGTTGTAGAGTCGTATTCGTCGTATATAGCAGTTATATCCGAACTCGTATTACCAAAATCACTAACCGGCGTGTTATAAAGGGTTGCTAGATAGTAGAGTACTGTAAAGGTACTCCCCGCTGAATACTAGATTCTCACGGTAACTTTGGACAACTTATGTAAAGGAAGAGCCACACGTTCAAATACAGTTTCAAACCTTTATTTCTGATAAGCGTACAATAGATGAAGTGTTCCGTACAAATACCATACAGTGCTGGTGAGTGGTACCAAAGTGACAATAATAACGCCCCTCTGAGCGCCTACCTCTATACTCCAATCAGAGTCCGTGCCAACCGCTGATCCGGCGCTGAGCCTAAGTCCTCCAGGCCTGCTGTAGTCTCTAGTCTGGTGGTCTGGCAGGGTGGCTGGGCCAGGTAGAGTAGAGTATCCAGTGAGGTAGTCCAGGGGTATGCCTTTCAGAGGGGGCTCCAGGAGAGTGTGTCCCTACAGTGGCAGGGATCCCCTTTATACAGATCCTCTCCTCCTGGGAGGAGGGGGCCTGCATGATGTCATGGGCTATATTTAGCCGGTGATATCACCATCCAGTCTCCTGATTGGTCGACTGATGGGGAGGGGTTGGTTGTGCAGGCCAGAGAGGAAGAGGGGGAGTTGTGCACGGATTGCATCATCTCCCTGAGTGGGGAGGGGTGGTTTGTGGAGGCCTCTGATTGGCGGATGAGAGCCCCAGAGGGTGGGGTGGCAGGTGCATGGGGCGAAGCCCAAGCATACCCATGGTTGTACTCAGTCACTGCCTGGCAGCCGTACGGTTCACAACAGGTGGTGCTTATATACTACCTTACACTAACATGGTTATACATAGGTATATGGGAGGTTGTGTCTGCAAAAGTAGGGTTCTAGGCATTCTGTGTTTGGGACTGGTTGCAGTCCCGACACACAACGTTCTTATAACGGCACATGTTTGCCGGGATGTTCTAATGAGGGGGGGGGGGGGGGGTCTAGGGTATTTTGGAGGCTATAGTAGTAGACTCCTACAAATCGACATAGAACCGTCCCACCTGAGGATTGACGTAATTGTCACCTTTTACGACATTCTAAATACGTTTAGTGGCGTTCTACGACGTTCTTAGAACGTTTTGCGACGTCACATGCTCGGGTGGGATGGCTAATGTGATATATGAAGTCCATGCAAAAGATAACCACCTTTATCCAGACTGTCTATGAATCCACATGCCCTCACACAGCGCCCCCCCCCCCTCCCCACTCCCCCCACCCAGCGCCCTCCACACACCCTGCCAGTGACAGTACCCCTGGATGTCCACCCACCCCACTCCCCACCTACCCTAGTCTGTTTTGACGTTAATGGGTCTGTACACCCACAACAGTGCATGACTTTAATTGGCTACTTAAAATATCTAAGGAACTTTTATTTGCCCTCTATAAATGGCATGGGGAACTCATTTGATGATCTTTGGAATGCTGGCTGGTTTATGGTCCTCCCTGCCATAAACCAGCAGATGCAAAGCATGCTGGGATTTGGCAGGGAATTCCCACCGAAAATGGTTGCTGGTTCACAGTCCTAGTTTGAGCGCCTAGCGGACTTGGACGTAAACACAGTCTGCACCTTCCTCCGCCCCGGCCACCAGCAGACCCCAAATGGTTCGATAACTCACCCTTAATTCATGGCACGTCGCGCCCGTCTCCGAATAATGCGCGAATTAATCCTCTTCCTGGCACCCCCACCCCCCACCCCACCCCACCTTCACTTAAGTGACAGACAGAGGAAGCCCTCAGGACCCTTTTCATGATGACGGCGGCCAGGATTCATCCCCTTGTCTTCTAGTTTTGAAGCACTACTTTTAATCACATGTCAATCTCGAGAAGGACATTCGCGTCAATGCCCCACGTTTAGAGTGGTTTGTGTGGTTTTTAGTTCTGAGGTAATTTTTCATATTTTTGCGGGTGTTTTGCCTTCTTGTATGGAGGAGGTGTTAGGTATGCGTTGGAAGGCCTCAGTTCATCAGGAGGATTAGTGAGCTAATTAGGCCCTGATTGACGCGGAGATTGACAGTCTCCTCCCACTTTCTGATGAGAAAGTTACGCACTTTCGGCAGCGTTTAGTATATTTGTATATACTTTTGATAGTCAGATATATCGACACAACTTTTCCAAGTATGTAAGGGACTTTCTGCAGAGTTTTGTATACTTGTGTATATTTTCAATATCCAGATATATCGACACAACGCTGCCAAGTATGTGAGGGACTTTCAGCAGAGTTTTGTATGTACTTTTATATACTTTCAATATTCAGATATATCAACACAACACTTCTACATTCACACAATTGATGTATCACTAAAACAAGAGGGAGACGCACACCCCATGCACACCCGCTAATGTTACCCTTCCCCGTTCATAAGTCATTAACAGTTTGTTATTTTTAATATTGGAGTTAGATAAATTGGGAGAGCTCTGCCAAGTGTCTGAAGATATGTTTAAACAAATGATGCTGTGTTAATAAAACTTTAAGATGGGTTTTGTATATTTTTTACGCCAGTTCTACATTAAAAAATAATTATGGTATTTGACCAAATCAAAAGGTGACGCAATCCCCATTCGCTCCTCCAAATCCATCCTTGTCGATACTATTGATATTCGAGTTAGAAATATAACTCTGCCAAGTGTTTTAAGAAGTTTAGACGCATATTATATATAATAGCTAGTGACTGAAACTTCAGTGGAGTTTGATATAGTTTTCGCAGTTATATAAAGATATATTCGAGATACATGTACATATATGGAGACAACTCTGCACGTATATCATATCTATTTTGATACCTGACGTTTTGGTATATTGATCAAGATGATCATCCGTAGCATTCATCGAGGAAACGAAGACAAAAAAATAACGAAATATACTTTATAGTATTTCCACAATTCACATTCGTGAATTCGACACGCTTCTCCTTTATATCGATAATTGATATACAATGAATATTATATATATATATATATATATATATATATATATATATATATATATGCATACATGAAGGTGCTTGTATATTTCATGGATGTTAAAGCTAGCGTTAATCGATGCAGGTATCCCGAGGGCTCGTTTGGCATCTCACTTACATCATTGCCATACAAGCTTCACGTGAATCTCCCATCACCAAGATGCAGTTCTACAGCCTTTGCCTTTCCTATAATAACATCGTTGTTTTCGTGTCCGGGCCAAGAACGTGATTTAAGATGTGTGCACATGCAAGTAAAGTGCCATACCCATAATGCGACTTTGACATAGGCGGCCGACGGGTCGGCATTTTAAGGGTAGAATCGGCCAATTTTAGCACCGATTCAGATAGGCAGTCAGTATGTAATACCGAAATATACACATTTGATATGAGTCGGTGCTAGAATTGGCCGACTCTTTGAGAAGAGAAGGCCGATTTTAGCGCTGATGAGTCGGCTGACTTTGGTAACAATCGTCTAGTGGGCATGGGGCTTAAACAGTGTTGTCCTGACAAAGACGCTATTTCCTTGTTTAAACCTTACGATAGCTACGCTTACGGCGATTATTGAGATAATGTCAATGGAGACTCGGGCAGAAATTTAAGGAAACCCTACATAAGAACATATAATTGTTGCAAGGTTGCAAGGTTTTGATGGTTCCCAATAATTGTTGCAAGGTTGGTTGGGGCTGAATTATAGGGTCCAAATTAATGACCCTGCCTATATGCGAGACATCGAGTCAAATAGCTCCACTATTAGTGCGACAACATCTCATAGACTGATTAAAGTGTACTGTTATCAAATAAAGTTCTTTTATAGTAAAAAGAGTGACAACAGCATAAAAGATTGAAAATGTTTTTAATGATTTAAGAGAAAAATTTATTGATATTAAAGGTATATTTCTTTAAAAAAAGAAAACTGGTATCTGGTATGGTTGGTCTTTCCAAGGTTCACTGCAAACTGGTCCAGGAGGGATAAATCAGCCAAGTTTATGCTGAAAAAATAAAGGAATAATATTAGTAAAATGAAACAACTCTCAGCTTTGATACTGAGAAAAGAACTACTATTTTATAACAATCTATACCTCAGTTTTATGTATCAAGGAAGACTGAATATAAAGTTATCCAAAACTATCCCTTTACTATCCCACTTATACCAAAGAAAAACTGGCAAAGTTTATACCTTCAGCAAAATGGTGCTCAGGCAGTGGAACTCTGTAGCCCTGTAGGAGGTGGAGGTGGTGCCCTGGTGTGGTCTGGAGTAGAGCCTCCGGCGCCCGGTGTGGGTCTGGAGCAGAGCCTCCGGCAGAGAGGGTACCTGTGAGCTGTAGTCCTCTCCTACACACCTCACAGGGAGAATGAATTCTGACTGGAACCTCCCCACAGCCGGCCTTTTATACCCAGCCAGCCCCTGGGGTCGTTGAGGGTGGTCGTTGAGGGTGACCTAAAGGAGTCCACTCAAGTGAGGTGAAGTGGTTGAGGTGTTAGTGCAGTTTCAATTGGTAAGGTCAAGGTCCTTTGAGGTGGCAAAGAGTACATATGCACCTGAGAGCTTTAGGTCTCACTCAACCAAATAGTTCTCTAGTACAGTGAAAAAGCAAGAAATATGAATCAGATACTTTATCAGACTATGAAACATAAATCTGAGGTGTAAATTAGGCACCAATATGTGCTGGATATAATAATGTTTGAAAATAAACCAGTTTCTATACCTTTTCAGACCAACCATATAATATTAATATGGAAATCATTTTATTATAAATATAATATGAACAAATTTCTGGGATCTGTAACACCCCCTTCCTTTAAGAGAAGAAAATTTATGTAATTCTTCTAGAAACAATAAATTTTCTGATCACATGATTATAACTATATACAAAGGTAAATGAACAAATTATACTTTATACCCGTGAGAGGGAGTCGGCGTTGGTGTTCTTATTTCCAGAGCGATGGACAACCTCGAAGTCGTAGGCCTGGAGAGTCAAGCTCCAATTAAAGAGCTTCCGGTTCTTATCTTTAACTTGGTTCAACCAAACTAGTGAGTTGTGATCTGTCTCAATAACGAACTTCCGTCCAAATACATAGGGTCTAAAATACTCAACTGCCCAAACCAAGGCTAAACATTCTTTCTTGTCCGACCGACATCTAATTCGTAGTTCAAGTTTGACACCTTTCTGACAACTCTGTACGGCCCCTGCCATTTAGCTTCTAGGGACTTGTTAGAAGTGGGTAGGAGTAATAAGACCTCTTCCCCAACTTCAAAGTTCTGGTCTCTGGCTTTCTGGTCATACCAGGCTTTTGTCTCAGCCTGAGAGTCAAGTAAATTCTGCTGAGCCATTTCAACCGATTTAAACAACCAGGATCTACTCTGGACAACATAGTCAATCAGGTTTCCAGGATCATCCCTGTCCACCCATGCTTCCTTTACCACAGAAAGGGGGCCTCTAACGGGCCAACCATACACAAGCTCAAAGGGTGAGAACCCTGTACTTGCTTCTGGTACTTCTCGGTATGCAAACAAGACATAAGGCAGAAGTCTGTCCCAACTATTGGGATCGTCATGAGTCATGCGTCGAAGCATGTTCTTCATGGTTTGGTTCCATCTCTCTACTAGACCATTTGCTGCTTGGTGGTAGGGAGTGGTCGAGACCTGTTCAATTTGTAACTGTTTACAAAGCTCCTTTACTAATTGCGACATAAAGTTGGTACCCTGATCACTTGAGATCTCTTGGGGAATACCTACTCTTGCAAAAATAGACACCAGAGCATCAGCAACTGTCTCAGCACTCTGATTTCTAAGGGGTACTGCTTCTGGATACCTAGTATCTAAGTCAACAACAGATAATATATATTTGTACCCTTCTTTGGTTCTAGGCAATGGACCTACAATGTCCATGAAAATCTTCCGAAATGGAAGTCCCATTGGGGGAATTGGCTGCAACTTAGCCGGAGGATCTGACACACGACCGGTTGCTTTCTGGCAGTCAGGACAAGTTTCACAAAAATGTTGAACATCTTTATAAATACCTGGCCAAAAGAAATGGGCCAACAACCGTTCCTGTGTCTTCTCCACTCTGAGGTGGCCTGCCAACGGAATTGAATGAGCCATAATCAAGAGATCTTTCCGACAAGATTCGGGGACAACTAACTGATCTATTTCGCGATCTCCTTGATCTTTACAAATCCACTTCCTGTGAATTAATCCATTTTTGAGAAAGAAACTCCCGTCTCCTTGACTATTCTGAGTCACTTTCTTCCTTACACTTTCGAGTGTTTCATCACTCTTCTGATACTCAATCAGCTTCTCCCTACTCAGGGATAGAGGGATACTGTCTGACCCTAGATTTGACTCTACTAGTGGTGTAGTTTTAGTCCCTAATCTGTCAACCTCATCCTGTACTACTTTTTCTTTTTGCTCTCTAGTGATCTTTGATGCCCTAGTCTCTACCGGATAGGAATCCTCACACACTACAGGGTCATCTGAACTTTGGAGTAAGGGGGCAAACATTGCCTTGATGTCTACATCAAACACCTTCTCCATGTCATCATATCCTAGAATGAGATCTGGTGCCTCTGAGTCTGAGCGAACACCAGCAATTATCTCATGCTGCTTCCCAGTTGGTGATAAACCAACCACTATTTTGGCCAACAAATAATTTGCTGGGCCTACACCGGCTCCCTTTACTTTGACTTTCACACCTGTGTAATCAGAGGGAGAAACAAATCTCTCATTCACCAATGAACAAGTGCTCGCGGTGTCTAACACCATTTCTGTGGGTTGATCATTTACCCAAGCTAACCTTGTAAGCTTCAACTTGCCTACATTTCCTGCTTTTTCAGAAATAAGACAGTCTTCTTCTATCTCTGTCTCCATAGGCAATTTGCCTCTCTTTTTCCCACATTGCTAATTTCTTTTGTTTCAACTGAAGTCTCAAAGATCCTGTGCTAACTGCACTCATTTCTCTAAGCTTTACTTCTTTTATACTCCCTAAGAGCATTTTAGTTTAGTTTCATAGAAGGTCTTAGTTCAGTTTTGTAGAAGCTGCCCAGAACCCTTTGGCAAATCTAATTTGGCAATTTTCACTCTTTCCATCTTTACTCTTTCCAATGTCACTATATACAACAGGGTTGACAACCTTGTCTAACTAACCCCTGCCTATACCTCTGTGACAGTCATACTTACTAAACTTCCATCCTGTACTCAATCCTTACCTCTACTGTCAACCAAACAAACGAGTCTACCTGACCCTAATGTAAAAATGACATTCTAACTAAGAGTCCCTCTCTAAGTAAGAGGTATGAGTACTAAAGGTAAAGTAAGGCTCCCAAATAAAGCAAAGTAAGATGAAATCTGACCAAAACTCTCAAACTCAAAGTCCTACTACATCCACTTCTACTACTTCTACTTTTTCTTCTCTTTTTAGTTCTTCTACTCCCCCAGGGCTATCTGTGGGATCAATATCCCTTGAGAGACATTCTTCTCTCAAAGTCTCCACATTCATTTGCCAGAAACCCTTTGGCAAAGCCATCTTTCCTAACAATTCCTATGTCACAATGTATAATAGGGCTGACAAAATAGTCTCTGACACCTATCCAAGTACACCTGTGACAGTCAAATAGTCAACAACCTCCATAACTATCTACCTAAACCTGACTGTATACATTAAACTCATTTCTACCCCCACTGTCAAGCACTGTCACACACCTAGTGTCTACCTGACACCTGTGACTAAAAATGACATTCTAACTTAGAGTCCTTCCTAAGTCTGAGGTATGAGTTACAATTCAAGGTCAAGTAAGAAAGCAGGATCAAATCTCACCAAACTCTCCAAGTCCTACTTCCGGGCTGCACCACCACTCTGAAACAGTGAAAAACACAGAAAATGTAAGTTACAAATCAAATACAAAAAAAACAGTTGTTGTCACAGAATTACTATCCTGCCGACTGCGCCATGTTATCAAATAAAGTTCTTTTATAGTAAAAAGAGTGACAACAGCATAAAAGATTGAAAATGTTTTTAATGATTTAAGAGAAAAATTTATTGATATTAAAGGTATATTTCTTTAAAAAAAGAAAACTGGTATCTGGTATGGTTGGTCTTTCCAAGGTTCACTGCAAACTGGTCCAGGAGGGATAAATCAGCCAAGTTTATGCTGAAAAAATAAAGGAATAATATTAGTAAAATGAAACAACTCTCAGCTTTGATACTGAGAAAAGAACTACTATTTTATAACAATCTATACCTCAGTTTTATGTATCAAGGAAGACTGAATATAAAGTTATCCAAAACTATCCCTTTACTATCCCACTTATACCAAAGAAAAACTGGCAAAGTTTATACCTTCAGCAAAATGGTGCTCAGGCAGTGGAACTCTGTAGCCCTGTAGGAGGTGGAGGTGGTGCCCTGGTGTGGTCTGGAGTAGAGCCTCCGGCGCCCGGTGTGGGTCTGGAGCAGAGCCTCCGGCAGAGAGGGTACCTGTGAGCTGTAGTCCTCTCCTACACACCTCACAGGGAGAATGAATTCTGACTGGAACCTCCCCACAGCCGGCCTTTTATACCCAGCCAGCCCCTGGGGTCGTTGAGGGTGGTCGTTGAGGGTGACCTAAAGGAGTCCACTCAAGTGAGGTGAAGTGGTTGAGGTGTTAGTGCAGTTTCAATTGGTAAGGTCAAGGTCCTTTGAGGTGGCAAAGAGTACATATGCACCTGAGAGCTTTAGGTCTCACTCAACCAAATAGTTCTCTAGTACAGTGAAAAAGCAAGAAATATGAATCAGATACTTTATCAGACTATGAAACATAAATCTGAGGTGTAAATTAGGCACCAATATGTGCTGGATATAATAATGTTTGAAAATAAACCAGTTTCTATACCTTTTCAGACCAACCATATAATATTAATATGGAAATCATTTTATTATAAATATAATATGAACAAATTTCTGGGATCTGTAACATGTACATATGGTTCTTCATAATGGTGTAAGCAGTATATGGGAATGGCAATTCGGTGCATGCCAAATACGTGATAATCTATAGCTGATGTATAATTGTCTCTGTATTTGAAACACCATCACCTTTTTAATATGTGGCTCTGAATAGAAAAAAAGAAGAAAATACAATGTACGCCATGTATTGTATGAATAATAGTAGTCTATAGAAATGGGACTGGTAACTGTCGCATAAACATCTTATACTCGCAACGTCGTCTACATGCTGATTGTAATACAAATGACGTGGCATACACGACGTCACCTATATAGCCAGTTCGCTGCACCTCTCCCATTTTGATCATCTGGAATTTGGCAATTTCTAAATTGTGGTAAAAAATATGAAAGCAACCATTGCATGTTACATACCATTTAACAGGGAATGTAAAATTATCTATTAAGATATATATCTTTATCTAATTATCATTGCCACTTGCGATTTCTGAAACCATGAGTAAATTCTGATAGAGGATCAATCCTTTAGGATACGCATTAATCATAGTGATTTCACATGTGTAAACCCCACTCATCCCTTGTAACCTGCCCCTACCCCTTGCAGCGTGTACCCCTGATAACCTCCTCCACGGTTAACCCCAGAGATCAGGACCCCCGCTTATCTCCCATTCTCCCTCCACTGACTCTGACCCCTCCTTTAGCCTTTCACCGAATAGACCATTGGGTAGACAGCGTTACATTATACTCTATGCGCCTGGAGTAGCTGTGGTCAAACTGGTTGCATTTCAGATTAATTTCACGTTTTGTTTCCCCCAAACATCCTGGTGATCATTCTAGATATCTAGATTTCAGATTAGGCAAGGAGAGTCCTTGTTGTGTTTGACAGAAAGTATGATAGCGTTTTCCAAGGTGACATATCATTGATATGTAGCTGCCATGGCTGGATGACCCCAAGTGGTCTAGTTTGCATTTAGTAGCCTAATAGATGATATTAGGAAATGAATTCCCCAATTATGCCATAGGCTTAGGACATACTATGTGAAACTTATAATATTATACCCGTATACACATGCATGCACATTCCCTCGAGCTCACACACGCCCACGCATGCATGCGTACATGCATCCCTCTCTTTTGCCTAAAGTGTTAATCTTTCTTTTTATGTAAACTGAAATTGGGATTATAAGGCCCCCTTTTTCCCCTTTCTAAAATTCCTGGATCCACAACTACCCACAAATACAGACACAGACACAAACCCCTCTCTAGCTTCTTGCGTCTGTATTTCTTCCACATATGATACTAAGTAAATACTGACCGGGGTGTGTTCCCACGCGCTGGATTACGGCGAGGGGTTTGGTGTGTCCAGGGTCCGCTAGAGGGCCCGCAGGGCCCGAGAGCGGACCCTGGACACACCAAACCCCGAGACGAAATCCAGCAGCGTGGGAACACGACCAAGGTCAGTATTGTATTTATTTCACCTCCTCTTGTATATTTGTTTACTAATTATGCGTTTTGGACAGTGATTATGCGTCTATTATGCGTTTTTATGCCTAGTTGTTTACGTTTGTTTACAATGTTTGGCGCCACCTAGCGTAATGTACGGAAACAGACGAAACGTTTGGTTACGGAGAGTGTAACCAACGAAATTATAATTCAATCTGTTTGTATACTATCTATTTCACCTCCCCTTACATATTTGTTCACTAATCATGCGTTTTTGACAGAAATTATGCGTTTATTATGCGTTATTCATGTGTAGTTGTTTACGTTTTGTTTACCTCGCCCTGCGGCGACCTGGATCGCCCTGCCGTGACGTCACACCAGGGCTATACAGACCCTGTATTGCCCGGGCCAGCGCGCAGGTGTTCCTCAGTGTTAAAAGATAGGCGACTTTGTATTGGGGGTGAAATAATGCCCGGTAAAACCTACCCCTATTGAAGGGATATTGTTATGTTTCATACGCCTTTTAAAATTTTGTTGATTTAATGGAAATATATATAATCATTCATTAAAGCACAGTAATGCCTTTCTATTTTTATCTATTTCCCCTAATTTACATAGAAAGTGTTAAGTTTCAGCACTTTTATAGTACTATGTATAACTTCTTTGGAATTCCTAACCCATATCGAGTGAGGAGGCAAATTTCACACCCATTTTGAGTGACATTTTCTCACTCATTTCACTCACTTGAGGCTAAAAAAGAACTTATCTCCTTCACTTTTGGACACACACATCCGGGCAGGTTTGGGACCAAGTCGCCCCCCTCCCTCCTAGACCCGTGCCCCATACCCCCTACCCCCCACCCTACGGTATAGGCCAGTTGGTTTACTGGCCCTTTTCCCGGTCGTCCAATCGGGCCGGTATTAGCGGCGGAGACGGCTGTGACTCCTTCTCTCCCTACAGTTGATTTGGTGTTGTGCATGGCCGGATCCCATGCTGAGGGCTATTTACCAAGAGGCCAGGGGTAATGGAGCCATCGGGAGTGGGCACGCCAGTCATAAGGTCCTGGGGAAGCCAGAGGGCCAGGGTTTGGGCATGGATTTTGGTAGGTTTAATACATAGGAGTTTTGGTAGCTTAAGTATATAGGAGTTTTGGTAGGTTTTGTATATTGGGGATTTGGTAGGTTCTGGTAAGTGCTAGGTTTTGGGACATGCATGGCCGGATACCGTGCTCAGGGCCATTTACCAAGAGGGCAGAGTTAATGAAGCAATCAGGGGTGGGCACACTTGTCCAAGGGGCCTGGAGGATCCACAAGGCCAGTCTTGGGAGATATATACATTCAGGTTCAGTTTTGTTAGATTTAGTATATTATATAGGGGTTGAGTATATATAAGGGATTTGGTTGGTTTTATATATGGGGGTGTTGGTAGGTTTTTGTATGTGTATCGCTGAATCCCATACTGAGTGATATTGACCATGAAGGGTCAGGGCAATGAAGCCATTGGTGGTGGGCACCCTTTATTATATTATATATAGGGGTTTTGGTAGGTTCCACATATAGGGGATTTGGTAGATTCTGGTAAGTACATGGCCGTACCTCGTGCTGAGGGCTATTTACCAAGAGGACAGGGATAATGGAGACATTGGGGGTGGGCACGCCAGTCATAGGGGCCTATTGGATTCACAGCAAGGCCGGTAGTGGGAGATATACTTGGGTTTGGGTGAGTTTTGTTAGATTCAGTATTGTATAGGGGTTTTGTATATAGACCTTTTTCATTAGGGTGTGGCGCCTCCTGGTGAAGTAAATGGAACCAATGGTTTAAGTCATTGAAGCATATAGGTAAACTATGGGAAATGACCTAAACAATTGGTTCCATTTACTTCACCAGGGGGCGCAACACTCTTAATGAAAAAGGTCTTTAGGGGTTTGGTAGATTTTGTATAGAGAGGTTTTGGAAGGCTTTGGTCAGTGTATCAGCGGATCCTATGCTGAGTGCCATTGACCACGAAGGGTCGGGGTATTGAAGCCGTCAGTCACAGGGGCCTGGAAGATCTATAGATACAGAAGGCCAGAAGTGGGAAATATATCTGGTTTGGGTTGTGTTTTCGTAGATTTAGTATATTATATAGGGGTCTTGGTATGGTTTTGTATATAGGAGATATGGTAGGACTATTTACTACCGGGGTCGGGGCAATGAAGGTTGTGTTCTGGTAGATGAGTAGTTCAGTAGTATATGCTTGTGGTTCACTTCAACCGTTCAAGTTGGGCCATGCTTTGCCATTTTGAACCCAAAATATCCTCAAAGGTAAAGGCCATATTCCACTATGTGGTGAGGGTCACTAGCAGTGTATTTATTTGGCACCGCAAGCAATTTGCGTTTGAGAAACGAACCTGTTCGTTTCTGCCACCACAAGCATTCAATAGAAAATCAATATAAATAACTTGCTGCGGTCCTTGCGGCGACCCAATGCAAGTAACAACGCAAGTAACAACGCAAGTAATGTCTATATTTCACCTTGTGGTGCCCAGTTTCACTAGCGGTGGGGTCAAACGCTGCTTCTTAATTGCCCACCGCAAGCAAATTACCATGTAGTGGAATATGGCCTTAACGCTCATACCTACTACTTTACCTTGGTTCTCTCCAAACAAAGGGGAACGATTTCCATAGCCAGCTGTAATTTCCCTCTCGGGATCTAGTCGTGATTTATAAGAAGTAGATGTCATGTCAATAAGTCAGTATCAAAACAATGTAAAAAAAAATGTTGTTAATAACCCATCATCAAACCAACGAACTCACCAACAGTTACTTCAGGTTTGGTTATCGAAGCTGTCCCTTCCTGTGAGGTAATTATGCACTTCTGGAGCAGAATTGATTAAAAGTCGTTCTTCCGTATTATGGCCTTTGTGCGGTATGAATAAGATATGCAAAATATTTCACTGCAAATTTATACTTGTGGTCGCCACGAATCTCCGGGAGTGCACGTAAATTGTTGGCGGATAACGACGTTATGAATATTTCAGTTTGGCATGGACCATGTTTGAATAATCCAGACCACAAAAGCCACTGAAGGCCTTTAAGGCCCTGGAGAGGACGTTATTGGGCCTTTTTATGCCGGTAATCTATTAAATTGTGGCACTCCGGGGCATATTGTATTTAATATGACCTGACCCTGGCCGTACGTTCCGCTAAGGCCCGTACCTAGGTTCTACTGTGGGGAAGGGGGGTGGGGAGGACGTTCCACGAGTGGAACTTTTGCCAATATTTTCAATAATATGAACTTAAAAAGGGGGGTGGCGAGCAGTAAAAGGTGGAACTTTCCAATACTGTCCTGGTAATTTTTACATTAAATTTCAGGAAGGAGAGGTGATTTTTTTTGTGGAAAAATATCCTTTAAGCGGAGTGGCCCCCTTAAAGTCAATCCCCCCCACCCCTGGGCGTTGGTCACAGGTGGTGGAGATGCGTGTCGGCCGACCTGTAAGACCCCGGGATCCTCCTGTGTATGGAGAGTGTAGTGAGGGGTGGGAAGTGGGGGGAGAGTGTATTGGGGAGGAAAGGGGAGAGGGGTTGAGGTAGGGTCGGGGGGTGAGCACTCTGCGACAAATCTCTCTCTGTGTCAGAAAAGTAAATCCGTTGTTGTTGTTATATTTTTTATCACAATACAACAGCCATTGGCACTAGGTCTTTGATACCCCCTGCTTTTGACCGCAGGGAGAATATATGATACCTCAGATAGTCAACGACAACTGACTCTGTTCTGTATATCTCTAACTATATATTGGCATTATAAGATTGCTACGCCCTGTGGCCCAAAAGTAGCCCGGCGGTTTTCACTGGTGCAGTCAGAGCTGCTGGGGCCGGACCAGGTGGCAGCTACAGCGAAGAGATGATACTCCTAAAGCCCAATACCCACGTGGCGAATTGGACTGAGTTGCCGATTAATCAACACTAAAATAAACCTATTCAAACAGAATAATTGGCCAATTTTAACACCGATTCATATCAAACAAGTACAGTAATTCTATATTGTATACTGATTACGTGATCCCAAGTCGGCCAATCATTTTGATAGTATTCGGCCGATTCATGCGCTGATTCAACTTAGTGGGTATTGGACTTTACAGAAGGTGTTGTGTTGCAGAGTGGTGGTGGTTAGGGGCTAAAGGGTAAGGATGAGGTGAGACTAAGAGGGGTTGGGGCGTCAATGACGAGACCCGGCCGTCTCGTTGGGTGCCCAGGGGGGCAATATACCAATATGGCTTTAAGTAAAGATACAGAATACAGCACACAAAGACCAGATGTATATCTATACAGTGCATTTGAGCATTCCCCCACCTTTCTTTGTATTTTAGGGTCCACCTCTAAAAGGAGGGGGTCCTGACCCCCTGGATCCCTGGACACCCCCCCCACCCCCCACCCAGATCGGGTCATGCTAAAGCCCCTTACCCATTAGGCATTGGGTGACGGGCAACTGGGAGAATCGGCTGATTCTTATGAATGCCTGTCAGTGCGGTATATTGATATGTGAATGTTTGATCTGATTCGGTGCTAAAATCAGCCGATTATTGGGGTATAGTCAGTTGATTTTAGCACCAACCAGTCGGCCGACTTGGTCATAATCACCTAGTGGGTATGGCCCTTTAGTTAACTGTGTAAACCTGAAGTCAGTTTTCTCCACCGGCTCTCTACTCGGGTCCTTTACTCGCCGGGCTGGTGGTTTATTGTGATCCACCCACAATTGAGTTGCTCTCCCTACTCACGGCTAAACCAATCCTGTTTGAGTTGCTCATGGCCTGGGCGGGGGTCGTATGGCCATTACAGCGGGATTCAATCAGGGCTCCCCCAGTGATCGGACCCCACGCCCAGCCTAAAACAAATCGCCATCTCACTTCATTGGTCTACTCCATTTTCTACAACCATCCTCCACCCCTCACTCTTTCGCATACTCCACACAAAGTCCACCGTCCTCCATTCCCTGTTTTTTTTCATCTGAGGCTGGGGTGGATTCGTAACCACAGCCAGGAATGTATTGTAATTGTAAGGGGCACATCTCCTCCAAAATCTAAAACAAATAGCCTTTACACTTCATTGGTCTACTCCATTTTCTACAACCATCATCCACCCTCCAGTCTTTCACATACTCCACAAGACTCATATTAATATTATTAACATTAAAATATATGGCCCTCTTTAAAGAAAGTCCCACAAATTGGCTGCCGAATAAGTTGTCTATCCTTAACTGTGTAAACGTAATGTCAGTTCTCTTCTCCACCGACTCTCTTCTCGGGTCCTTTACTCGCCGGGCTGGTGGTTTATTGTGACCCGCCCACAATTGAGTTGCTCCCCTACACTCAGGGCTAAACCAATCCTGTTTGAGTTGCTCATGGCCAGGGCGGGGGTCGTATGGCCGTTACAGCGGGATTTAATCATGACTCCCCCAGTGATCGGACCCCCACGCCCAGCCTAAAACAAATAGCCATCTCACTTCATTGGCCTACTCCATTTTCTACAGCCATCATCCACCCTTGACTCTTTTACATACTCCACACAAAGTCCACCTTCCTCCATTCCCTGTTTTTTTTTCATCCGAGGCTGGGGTTGATTCGTGACCACAGCCAGGAATGTATTGCAATTGTAAGGGGCCAAAATCTAAAACAAACAGGCATTACACTTCATTGGTCTACTCTATTATCTACAACCATCATCCGCCCTCCAGTCTTTCACATACTCCACAAGACTCATATTAATATTATTAATATTGAAATATAAGTCCCACAAATTGGCTGCCGAATAAGTTGTCTATTCTTTACTGTGTAAACCCTGAAGTCAGTTCTCTTCTCCACCAGCTCTCTCCTCGGGTCCTTTACTCGCCGGGCTGGTGGTTTATTGTGACCCGCCCACAATTGAGTTGCTTCCCCCACTCAGGGCTAAACCAATCCTGTTTGAGTCGCTCATGACCGGGGTGGGGGTTGTATGGCCGTTACACGGGGATTCAATCAGGGCTCCCCCAGTGATCGGACCCCACGCCCAGCCTAAAACAAACAGCCATCTCACTTCATTGGCCTACTCCATTTCCTAAAACCATCATCCACCCCTCACTCTTTCATAGAATCCACCTCTCTCTTCTCCGTTTTTCTTTTCTATACAAAGCCAGCATGGCCGCATCAGAACCACTAGTTCATAAATATGGCAACCGCCTTTTCCAAAATCTCATAAAACAAATAGCCATCAAACAGTATCGGTCTTATCAATTTTCTACAACCATTATCTACCTTCGATCCTTTGCATGCTTCACATAAAATCCCATTCCCTCTTCTCAGTTCTTTTTTGTTTTCCATACAAAACCGGTGCAGATTCTGAAACACAGGGTCGTATTACAACTGTGTACGGGCACTCTGTCCTTCCAATCTTAAACAAATAGCCATCGGACTTTATTGGTCTGCTCAATTTTCTAGAACCATCGTCCGCCCTTCACTCTTTCGCATAGAATCCCTCCCCCCCCCCCCTTCTCCCGTGTGTGTTTTCCATACAAACCTACAACCATTTAGAACCACGTGGTCACATCTTTTTGCAACTAATATAGACATTCCCTCCTCCCAAATCTAAAACAAATAGCCACACACTTCATTAGTCCACTCAATTTTCTACAAGCACCATCCACCCTTCACTCTTACACGTACCCAGCACAGTTTCTTGCTTTTTCCATACGCAGCCTCCGCCTATTCAGGACCACAGGTCATATTGCAGTTGAAAAGGGCACCGCCTCCTCCCAAATCGGTTTTCTTACCGGATTCACAATAGTCCCTCGACAGTGAATGGACAGGAAGCTGAATATGAAACCATTCCGGGTTGGTTAATTCATGGGGAGTAAGAAGGGGTCGGAGAAGGATAAGGGCGACCTAAACTTCTCATGATCACTCCTGGCCATTGTGCAATGCCAAAAAGGGCCAGTTTTTACGGAAATCTTTGCATTCAGTCGGGCCGGTGGGCGGCTGAATGGTCCTGACCGTCGCCCGGTGACTGACTGGGAGTGGCTCCAGCAGAGAACGAGGTGCTCGGGGAGTTAAAGTTATATTCCACCAGCCGATTCTTTTTTACTGCCGATTTTAAAAATTAGTATAGGGAATATTGGCTGATCATTTTCATAGTTATACATCATCGATGCTTTGTAAATCTCTTTCAAATTATAGGTAGAATATGATCATAGTAATTTGCCAATATTACTCATGATTGGTCACACATAACCTAAGATGAATTACCGGTGGTCAAACCAGCAAGTGAAATACAAGCTTTTCTATTAAATTAATTTGCAAACTGCAATTTTTTCGTGTAATCAACCTCTCTTAAGTTTTGTAAGAATATTTGAAAGGAAAAATAGAAAAATCGTGAAATTTGCTCGATAGATAAGGAAAGAAATCTTAATCAGTAAATTCCTCAAATTTCATTACTTTTCAGTACTCCTCTTGCTACGTCACAATGGTGGGAATAACAAATAGATAACCAAAATAAATTATCAGTACTCAAAATCGGCTAGTGGAATAAAACCTCAAAGCCTGTAGTCCACAAGGACATTCTGACCACAGAGGATTTGGTAATTTATAAGTTTTGATACCTTTTATGGCAAAAGACCATGCATCCTACACATCATCTGAAAGGGAATTAAAAACCCTTCCTAATGATATGTAACATAGCTATGCTTAATCCATATTCACACTGGAAACTTTGCAAATCGGGAGTAAAATTCGCTAGTGGAATATAGACTTTAAGGGTGGAGCAGTTCTGGTAGTAAGACGGGAGCTCCTCGCCTTTTCTGCCCGGTTTAGCCCACGTAGTAGAAGCCTGATGACATTTTCAGCCGAGTAGGAATCGTCGGCCCCATCCGTAAAACACGTTTTAGACTCGGTGCACGAGCACTAATACAGACTCCTCCAGTCACCCACCTCCAGGAAAGCCAAGTGGACAGCCAGGGTGAACGCGCGGTTAGTCCTTCCGGGGCGAACACCCGCACTGGTTTTATTGTTGCATTAATCAGGATTGATTAATCAACTGGTGACGGGACACTTCGCATATTTGCGTAGAGAAATGTCACATTTAGGTCACACAGTCTCTACTTAGGGGTGTAGCCAGTCCTGAAATCAATTAAAGTTCCGGGCAAGATTGGCGGTAAGCCAGCTGCCCCGAAATCAAGGGGGTTTAACTTAACATTATAGGTAAACTCAATAGGTTTCATTCTATGTTTTCTCTTTTATATGCATGAATGTTTATATATATGTATAATGAATATATATGTGTGTGTGTGTGTGTGTGTGTGTGTGTGTGTGTGTGTGTGTGTGTGTGTGTGTGTGTGTGTGAGAGACACATAATTATATGTCATATAGGCTTTGGGAAATCTAAGGAAAATTATAGGTAAATTCAAACATTTATAGGTTTCATTGATTTGGTTGGTTGGTTATTGGGGTTTAACGCCGTAGCAAAATCTAAGGTCATATCACGGCGAGAACAGGATTTGACAATTCTGTCTTTGATGATTGTATCTATGGAATGAACGAATCTATGAGAAGATAGAGACCATACCCCTACACATTTACCGAGGTAGGTGTTCTTTAATGTACATGGTCCCATAGACAGGGCCACACACACAACAGCCGGTGACTCTCTAGGAGTCTTTGATAACCCAGTTGTTGCCACTGGGAGACATGTAGAGGGGAGCAGCAGCCAGCCCACCCCAGCCAGGTTTCATTGATGTTTTTCTTTATATGTAAAGAACATGTATATATAATGAACATATACACTTACATATATATTTCAAACATATTTTGGGAAATCGTTTCCTGACACCTAGGAACGCCCCTGCAGTCTATGTTAAGTGTGAGTCTACAATGACTGAAGCTAGGCTATAAATGAGTGAATGTACCCAGTCAGGCCTGGGATATAGACCGGGAACAGTGAATGGGTATATTGAATGGTGTAGGCTTGGGTAGCAGGACTGGTTCTGTCACAGCCACAGCCGGCCGCCTATAGGCCATATTCCACTATGCCGTAGGTAGCATTAGCGGTTGTTCCTTTTAGGTACCAAAAGCCATTTGCGGTTTTGATATCAACATGTTGGTATCCCCAATCGAAAGCAATCCATAGGAAATTTATATAAAAAAAAAACAAGTACCACAAGCAAGTACTGCAAGTACCTATATCCCATCTAGCGCTACCCCTCCACAAAGTTTGCAGCAGTTAGCTTATGCCTTTTCATGTCGCAAGCAAATACCGCATAGTGGAACATAGATTATGTCATTATAAAGTGTCAGACCACTAGGGGATGCGGCGAGCTATGATTGATCCCGAGGGATGAAAAGTAGTTCTTCAATGACCCAGTTGTCTCGTGTATAATAGTTTGAGCGACTAGCAGGCTTGGCTAAAACTACAGTCTATAGGAACAGAACCAGGGCGTTCTGGGGAGCAGTGGTAGGATGTTGATTTCCTCATCCGAAGGTTGGCGGTTCAAGTCTCAATCCTGCTATACACTGGTCCCCATGCCTCCACTCACGCTCCGTTCCGCTTGCTGTACGTCATGAATGAGCGCAGGTACAAGCCAACGCCGAGTTAGCCAGATTTTGGCTAACTCGGGGTCACGTGACCACTTCTCGACCAATCAGATACCTGGGAAAAATAGGCTGAGCCTGCAGTCTCTCATGCCGAGTCCCCTAGCGTAGAGATAGCGGGTACCAGCATAAGTCCTGCTACTGTTGTATTAGATGTCCACTGTATCCCATCTGTGGTCAACAACAGGGTTATCAAAGGCCTTGTACCAATTGCCATTGTAAGTGGTGCCCTGCCTATGGGACATTACATAAAAAAGAACATCTGACTTGGTTAAGGTGTAGGGATAAGGTCCACCCTTTGTCATAGATTCGATCATACAGGCAAAGACCAAACAAGATTCTAATTCTTTCTTCCTTAACACAAGAGCAAGGGTGGAATAACCCAATGCTCCAGAACTACTGAGACTGGTAGCCCAAAGCACAACGTAACAGAAACTCTAGATCCTCGGCTATTCACATCAACCCCAGCCCCTGTCGACCAGCCCCCGACCGACAGCTCCTACAGCTAATGAAGCATGCAAACGGCGACCACTCATTAGGACGCTTTGTTTTCCTACGATTAGCCCCATAGAGTAGTTACTTCATACCTGCCAGGGATTAGCTAGATAAGAGACATGGGGTGCACACATCATACATATGAATCTTGGCAGGTCCATATGCATGATTTAAATTCGCTGGGGTAAATCTTCTGGAGACAAGCCTCACGTGTCCGTACTACATGGTGATTACCATGTGCGGTTCTTTATTCTCCCCTTAGTTTTATAAAATTCTATACACTGAATTAAGTGCATGCTTGATTAAACCCAAAAGTTAACTAACAAATGAAAACGCTATTACCTACAGTCGGGTTTGGTGTGAAATACGTTGTTATACCCGCCTATGTAATCAACAGAACAGGCTATGATTTTGTATGTCATCATCATTCATCATACCATCACTTTTCATCATCATACCTATTATATCAACAGGAAGACCATGTATGTAACCTGCGTGATGTTGAAAATAAACGAATTTTAAAAAAAAATAAATAAATAAATAAAAAAAAAAATTTGTTATTCATATAAGTGTAGCAAATGGCAAGAAGGTCACTAATAAATGGTTGCCAGTCGAGTTCATGTCCTCTGCGATTCTGTATGGATGAGTTTGAAAGGGTTGGCGAAGGATTATACGTTCTATGAGGGTACCGATCCATCCAATCAGAGAAACCGGAACTACATTATTTGTGACCGGAACTAGTTGGCTAAGCCACTCTCAACGTCTCATAATTTAATGACCATTAAAAGGACATTGAATTTTACATAACAACATATATGTGTGTATTTGCACAAAGTACCAATAATATTGCCACCACTGTCTGCATGGGCAACAAAACTGTGTAAACAACCAGGCTGGCGGGTCCCGCCTGGTTGGTATAGTTCCTGACGTGTCCCCTGGCCGCGACATTGATCCCCTACTCCTGTCAATGGTGGAGACAGGCGTGGACAGCCCCGGGCCTGCCCCTTACCCCTCCTCCCGGCCACCCACCCCCTGACAATTACACCCGACACGGGCACGAGTAGGGGCCAATCAATAAGTACCGGGCACTGATAAACCCTCCTGTACCCCCACCCCCTACACCCACCCTTAAGCCTGTATTACACTGGGCGATTCTGACAACTGAAAATTCGGTAATTTCTAAGTTTTCCTGCGGTATATGATAACAGTCACCCTGGTATGCTAAATACTATTTCAAAGGAATCTCAAACCTTTTCCAATAAATCTTTGTAAATTTACCTACCACGGATGGCCTTTTCCTATATTGTACTTGCAGACTAGCCTAGATTAAGATGCAACTATTTGAGTATCTTCTATAGTTATCCTTGTGCTTTTTGGCGACTAAAGTTGTCCAAATTTACCGGCAAGTGTCTAAAAAAAATATTGTAAATCAGCTATATTTGAATTACCTCTTATTCATTCTGGCGATTTTCGAAATCGCTAGTAAAATTGCATAGTGGAATACAGCCTTTACCTCGCTCCCCTCACCCAGCCCTTCCCCTCACAACTCCCGACAAAAACGTGTCAGACTCCATAACGAGCGCTGGTATTTGGTTACAAAGCAATAAAATATGTCACAGGTAGTTGACAAATTATGCCAGGTTTATTACTTGCCACCAACATAACGCGTGGACGAGTACCGTGAGAGGTTGAAGCATGTTCTCTTATTGCTTAATGATTACAGATGTTTCTCTGGGGAAAGGTTATAATGTCCGTTTGATCTTGAGGGTTTATCCTGAAGCCGGTGATCCACGTTGCGATATTTTATGGGCCGACGAAAAACTAGGAGCAAACCGATTTTAGGACCGACGGTCTTTTGTCGGTCCTGAATCGTTTGGGTAATTAAACCTATCAGTCCTTGAATCGGTCCAGAATCGGTCCAGAATCGGTCCCCTACCCATGATCCATAGGGAACATGCAAACCGATAGTTTCCTTGTATTTTAGACTACAAATTCATAGTAAAACCACGGGGAAAAAAATCGTTTGATCTATTTGTCACAAATTTGCAAAAAGAATTTGTTTTATGTATAAATATGTGATTTACAACCAGAAAAATAAAATATTCAGTCCGTAGTATTCATAAAAAGTAAAATAGTAAAATACTTGTCAAAAAGCATTAAAAAATATATCCTGTGAAATAGAATTCATTTTGATATATTTTGACAATATTTTCATTCTATTATTCGCAAAAATGAATGAAATAACATTGAAAATACTTAGATATAATAAAATCGGTCCAGAATCGGTCCAGAATCGGTCCAAAAATATTAAACATGCTTAATAATTTTGTCGGGCCGTCGTCGGCTGGAAATCGGTTGGAAAAATTTTAGTTTCACATCTGTCATTTGGAAATCGGTTTGAAAAAATCGGTTGACATGATCCACGTTGCGACAATTTCCAAAGTGGACCGATTCTGGACCGATTCTGGACCGATTCTGGACCGATTCTGGACCGATTCTGGACCGATTCTGGACCGATTCTGGACCGATTCTGGACCGATTCTGGACTGATTCTGGACCGATTATGGACCGATTCTGGACCGATTCTGGACCGATTCTGGACCGATTTTGGACCGATTTGGTAGATAGAAAATATTTTGAAAATCGGTTCTATTTTGTCGCAACGTGGATCACCGCCTTCATTGGTGCCCGCGTAGTATAAATATATATATATATATATATATATATATGCATACAAAGATTTCCCCCAATACCCCCAGCTTAGTAACTACATTTAATAGATATATTAAGGAATGTTTATATAGACTTTGTGCGGACGTGGTCACGTGACCACATTTTGGTGATCACCATGCGCTTATCATATATACATGTGGTTAGAGAATAAATCTAAAATTAATAAATTCGGAATAATAAAAACAACATATCTTGATTAAGTGTGATTATATCAGATAAATTCAGCAGAAATAGTTGATGTAGATATTTTTAAATTTTGAAAAAATGAAACTTTCAAATTGATCACCAACATGGCGCCCAGACCGTTTCTCGTAATTATGACTTCATCTGCACAACGGGTAATGCCATAGGTTTGTCCGAAGTACAATGGTTAAGTGATGTTAATAAATTATTCCCTAATACTTGATGAATATGAAAAAAGACATTTAATCTACAAATATAATTACGTCAACAGTCACGTCAATTAGGAGTAAGAAGATTTTTGGGAGTCCCTAATTATATCTATATAGTATTGTAGCTATTGGTGGGGACTCCCTCAATCAGTCATGTCGTTAGTAATCTAATTTTCTTTGTTCTTAATGACCTGTTACACAATGTCATGTTCAGCTGTTGGAGGGCATTGTCCTACAATTGCTGTGAGAATCAGGCAGTGATTATGTAACCCACATTTGGGTTTTTCCACTGCCTGATTCTCACAGTAATTGTAGGGGATGATCCAAACAGCCCTCACCAATTCACATGAGGACCTCCACTGTCACATGCAGGTGGGCAGGTCTAGGTGGGTGAGTGATAGGTCACTCAGTACTAGGTGCATGGCAGTAGCCTAGTAGCAGCCCCTTTCCTAAACCCTTCCCTGAGTTGCATGTGACAGCAGGAGTGGTCACTACTGGCAGCCTGTACAGCCTTTTGGTTGTAGGAAGGCCTTCAGTTTGTTGAGGGATGACCATCGCTCATGCATGAACGAAACTTTGTACCTCTTTTACTTCTTGTTTTTAAATGTACAGTTTCTTGATATCCATCGGATTATAAAGAAAGTTACAACAACCATAACCAAGAACCGTAGGTTCTGTAAGACGGACAGTGGGAGTGAATCCTTCAGATGGCCTTGGCCGGCCCTGTTCCCGTCCCCTACGCCCCATACCCCCAGATGTGGAGGCTATATTATGAGCAATAAATATTCACCGGAGCCAGTTTCACGGACTGCTTCACGTGTATGACTGGGGCTTATTTATCTCTGTTATGGTCAGTGGCGTAGAAGCCGGGGAGTGGGGAGGATTCTTGGATACCTGGAACTCTCTTAGATTTGCCTAAATATAAGTAAAATATTAGATTTTTGGGGGAAACCTATAATGGAACGCCTTCTTATTTACCTGTAATAACCTCAATGTTACTAGGAACCCCTTTGATTTGAAGATTAGCCAAGTCCCTGATTATCATGCGAGGACATGTGATTTACAGAGGTTCAGGGATAGCCAAAGCAAAAAGATGTGTTTGGTCTTTTTATATGCGAGTATATCACTGAAACAATTTACGCCATCAAAAGGATAAGTCTGCGGTGGGTTTCTTTGTAGGACAGAACTAAAAGCATTTAGTAAACCTGCGAGAATGGACAACTAAAGCCCCATACCCACTAGGTGATTTCACCACTGCCAAGCGACGACATGGCCGTCAAATCTGTTGCACAATCGCCGGGTGATCACAATCGCTGGGCAATTCCTCGTGGGTATGGGTTGAATGGTGGCCAATGGCTGACAGGATCGCCAGGAAATCACCAGGAGAATTGTTGGGAAAATATCAAAATTGCTTGATATGACAATCGCCCGGCGAAGTCTATGCCCATTCTTCCAGTTGACCGTCGCCTGGTCACGGTGAAATCGCCTAGTGGGTATGGGGCTTAAACCCATGTTTCTGATAACGATATTTTTTCTATTAGTAAATGGGTTATGTATCAGCAAAATGGGTAACACCATCCTGTGCCTGACCGCAAAGTCTTCCCCCGGACAAAGGGCTTACCGCCCCTGTGACGGCGTCCCCCTCGCCTGCAGCGCCACCTACACCCCCCCCCCCCCCCGCCCCGGGCACGTGACTACCCCAGTATTACTGTGTCATTTTCCCCTGATTGCATTTACTGCTGTGCGACCTTAACGACCACCCGGGGCAGTACGACCAGCTCACGGTGGGTTCTCACTGACAGGAGGGGTGGAGGGGGGAGTGTACCCAGGACAAGACATTGGTGATATAATGGCAGGCGGAGTAATATTCCTTATTTATTCTCCGTTTTCGATGAGTGGATAACGTCGATAGTCCGATATATCGGAGTCTAACTTGGCCCAACTCCCATAGAAGTCAGTGTTAAAAATTGGGGGGGGGGGGCACTGTGCTATTTCTGATGTAAAGAATCTGCTTGGAGATTGAGACTGTCGTCATAGGAAATGCCTTGAGAGTGTAGTGATTAGCATAAATAAGTCTGTGTCCGGAGATTGACGAGATGATGTCATAATGATATTCTAAAAATAGAACGAAAGTAGGTCGGGAATACCCCTTTCCCCCACTGGGGGCGGCCATATTGAAAATCTGCTGGTTCCTCGGTCTCTCGCTAGGGGGATATGGTCCTTCAGAGAGTGTAGGTTTTAACATAGGATCTCTATGGGAATCGAAAATTGTTCATATAGAAATTGTCTCATAGGAAATGCCTTGAGAGTGTAAAAATAAGCATAAAAAAGTCATTACCTGGAGAGTGACGAGATGATGTCATAATAATATTCTAAAAATAGAACGAAAGTAGGTCGGGAATGCCCCCATCACCCACTGGGGGCAGCCATATTGAATAAATTTGCATATTACCAATACAATCTCCTCACACAAATGAGCTCAGACTCTTCATCCATGGTGTATGGGGGTAGGGGGTGAAGAAGGTGAAGGGGTAAAGGGGTCATGGGGATGTCATGGGGATGTCATGGGGATGTCATGGGGATGTCATGGGGATGTCATGGGGATGTCATGGGGATGTCATGGGGATGTCATGGGGATGTCATGGGGATGTCATGGGGATGTCATCGGACGTCATGCCAACGTCATGCTGCATCATGCCGATGCCTTTCTATATCCAAAATATAGTTCTTTCAACAAAATCGAATAACCGAAGCTCTTCGGTTTCTCAAACCGATCGTCAATGCTATCCATCAATCACCTCGATCTAGTTCTCTGTAACTGTCCAGTCAATAACCTTGATACTCCGATAAATCTCTCTCTGTCTCTCTGTCTCTGTCTCTGTCTCTCTGTACCTGTTTCTCTGTCTTTCTCTGTCTTTCTCTGTCTCCCTCCCTCCCCTCCCTCCCCCCTCTCTCTCCCTCTCAGCTATTTAACAAAGTGGATAAGACGGAGCTTTTAGGTTCTTTAGAACCTAACATACTTGTCATAACCTTGGATTATACAGTAGCCTTACAGTAGGACTGGAATCTAGATATGGTTAGATTTACGCGTCTCAGCGCACTTATATAGTTTCCTATGTGACATGCAAAGTGTAACCGGAATTAAACTACTCATGAATGTATTTCTGTCACAATAGATGTTGTGCAGATGACGTCATAGCTGTCAAAATAAGCTGGCCACCATGTTGGTGATCAGTTTAATATCATGATTATTTACTATTCTAAAACATTTAGGAGAAAGATTTACTTTCACAATAAATCACTGAATCGAGATGAACAATTCTGAACATTTAGATTTGATAAATTCCTGGTTTTGCCATGTGCTCTTGAGAACCAAGTGGTGATCACCAAAAATCTGGTCATGTGACCACGTCTGCACAAGATCTTTATCATATTCATAATTGGATCCTTGCATAAGGACAGAATCAACCCTCTGGATTGAGAACTGCATTAAATACTCCAAACATCAATCTGGAACTGGCTACCATCTCAGGATGGGTTCTTACTGACAGAAAAAGGTGGTTCTTTTAAGGGTCGCCTTTGACTGTACCCCGGGACAAGACACTGGTGATCTAATGGTAGTTTGAGCTGTTATTTTTGATTTATCATAACTTTTGTTTTCTATGAAAGCCTAGCGCAAGAGGTTTACGTCCCCCAGTGCGCATTCAAAATCCAATTCTCCCAACCACGGATTTTTCTTGTTTTTACTTGCAGGTTAGCCTAGATCAGGCTGCATGCTGGGTAATATGTCGACAAATCACAGGGCTTTAGCATAGAAAGTTTCATTAATCTTATATTTATTTGCTCTTGAACATGGTGAAAAGTTAGGTATCATTATTTTAACAATTTGTATACATTATACATTTGATATTTTCTAAGTTGTTTGAAAATGTTTTCATTATAGGTGGAAATACAAGAATTATTTGTGTTTTTTTCTATAGATTTTACTGTGCTTTTATCGACAGAATTGGCCCAAATTAACCTGCAGGTGGCTAAAATAATGTAAATCAGCTACGCATGGTAGGGAAAATTGTCTAGCTAATTTCTGTTTCCAATTCACAATGTAAGTGGGAATTGAGCAGAGCAAGATCTATAGGTGTTGTAGATTCGTAATTATATCCTCGGATAAGGAAAGAATAAACCCTCTAGATTGATCTATTATGTACTTTAAGCATCATTCTCGAAATGTAAAATGTTGTATTGTTCCCAATACATAGGTTATAGACGTTATGCAGATGATGTCCCACCTGTCCAAATGGACTTGTCGCTATCTTGGTGATCAGTTTAAAATCGTTATCATTCATATTTCTAAAGCATTTAAAATACAGTTTTATGCTAGAAATACTAGAAATAGGCTCATGTTAAAATATCATTATTCATAATTCATACATTTTTATTTTTCCTATGACCATGTGGTCTTGATCGCCACGTGGTGATCACCAAAAGGTGATCACTTCACCACATTTGCACAAGGTCTATAGCGGTCCTCACACCTCCCCCCCCCCCCCACCACCATACACCCTCCATGGGCCTATGGCGTAAACGTGCACTCAATAGGAAACAATCAATCCCTTTGTGAATGCGTATCCGAGCCGATGCACAATTATACACAGCAGAAAACATAAAGTCCACCGCTCTTGTTTCTAAAGGGCAACGGCCAACCAAGCATTTCCAGAACAGAAATCACTGGAGAGCAGTCTCTTATGTTGATTTGTGATGAAGAAAATTCCAAGAAACTGGAGGCCTTACGTTTTCCAATACTGCCTGCATCCTCTAGACTGACTTTGTGGGTGTGATTGATGGCTGTACAGAGAAAACTCTTTTTTTTCCCTTAGCGTACTCGGACTAGGATATGGTTATTTACTTGTTTCCCCTCTCAATCTCAAATGTAAAGGAGAACATAGAATCTGACATAAAAGAGCATTTACATTGATTTGCTTCTATAGTAACTTCTAGAGACAAAGTTTAGTTGGAATTTATGTAACATTGAGTCATATATTTTATAGATGGAATCAGGAGAATCCAGCTCTGAATTGAAAAAAATACCCCAAATATTTATAGGAAACAAAAGCCATACAGATGTAGACTTCAGTTTGACACAGACTCAAGACAGGTCCCACGTGAGGTTAGTATGTCGCAAGACAACTAGTAAGTTGCCGGTGAAAAAAAGTTCATTGCCATGTTGGGATGCTCTTGCTTCAAATCTGCTGTTGTTTAACAGTTAGTTTAATCGCTGAGCCCCGCTGTTAACTGCACTAATCACCAGTGACTAAAGAAAATACTAAACATGTCAAATATTTTGCCCAGAAACCAAAGTGACTAATGGTCTAGTCGCCAGACATCATAGCGTGAGTGTATGGTAAGTCGCCGGCTGACTAAACTACCGACTATCATGTCAGTCATTGTCACATTTTTGCAAACTAATCGCCCTGTGGGGACCAGGCATAACATTTAATGAGGTATTGAATTACAATCTAATAGATCTTGATATCCAAATTCCATAACCAAATAACCAAGACAGTTTCCCCCAGCAAAAGTATAGATCAGGTATTTTGCAGTTTGAATGAGCTAAAACCCATTACAGCGGCCATTTTGGGGCATCCTTGATACCTTCCTTGAAACCTGTCCACCCTTCTCTAAGACCCCGCCTCACCTATCCTGCCTAGTCCCCTACCTCCAGTGTCTATAGATCTGGAACGCAAAGTTTAAATACCTAAACATTTTCTGTCACCTAGCTTCTGGAAGTGTATCTTTTACAAACTACAAACTGCAACCCCAATGGAACATGTAAAGTATATTCACAACATTGGTTCTGGTTGGTTGGTTGGTTGGTTATTGGGGTTTTACACCGTATCTATATCTCTGGTCATATCACGGTGAGAACAAGGTCTTGACAATTCTGTCTGTTTGATGATTGCATCTATGAAATGATTGTATCTATGAGAAGGTAGAGACCATACCCCACATTTTTACCGAGGCAGGCGTTCTTTAATGTGCAGGTTGCCATAGGCATTGGTTCTGGTAATGTACGAAACTTTATATGAAATGTAATATATGGTACCTAGCCAAAAACAAGAAAAGAAACACAAAGTGAGCTGTTTCTTGCTGACCAGACCTATAGTCTGATTCAGGTCTTACTCCGTGCAGCCACTCACAGGGCAGTAAACTGGCCATAACCTGGGTGATGTCAGGCCTCAGGGGCAGGGTCTTCAAAGACCTCACAGTCCAGGCGTGACTCCGGCCGGTTCGTCATGGCCAGCCGGTACTTGGACAGGATTTACGGCCAAACAGCAGACTTCAGGAGCACTTGCACCTATAGATCTGGTCAGCGAGAAACAGATCATTTTGTTTTTTTCTATTTTGTGACTTGGGATTGCTTAGGTTTTTGGTATGATGTTATGTATGCATTTCATATGAAGTGTATATCAACAGAACACATGTTGCCAGTGTATCTTGGCTGTACTGTCAAAGTAGCAGTTTGTTAAAATCACAAGAATTCGTAAAAAGACCACAGTCAGGAGGTGACAGGAAATGGTCAGACTTTTTAGTGGTTTCTTGTGATCAAAATCTTTAGGAAACCCTAGAGTAGTAGCCTGACTAGGGTGAGTAAAAGTGAAAACGCTGAGTTTGCATATTCACACTGAACGAGTGAGGAACTAAACGGTTCTCTGGCTCTACCGTAAGTACAGTTGTTGAACCTGTAATATCTGGGAAAGTATGCTGTTTTGAATGGACTGAAACCATCGGTCATTTTCGGATGATACAGTATCAAACTTAGTGGGTTTGTCAAAGCTAATATGCACGTCAGAAGCACAGCAGGATTTAACATGTAGACCTTCTATGTTGGGGTCCTATTTAACACCCCTTATAGGTACCCTTCTAGTAGAAATAATCGAAAACTCGCCAAAATAATATCGGCATACCCTAAAGCAAATAGCTAAGATTATCCTAGGGTACATAAGTGCATAACTCACAACGCGAGTTATTACCTTGTATATAACCTAATCAAGCACATGAATGACCAGGGTTTAATAAAATATAGTGGAGGAGAGGTTCAGTACCCCAGGTTTTCGCCCCTTGTTTCCAGTCCACCAGGGCCTCTTACCCCATTGTATAAACCACCAGGGCCTCTTACCCCATTGTATAAACCACCAGGGCCCCTTACCCCATTGTCTGATCCACCAGGGCCCCTTATATCATTGTATAGACCATCAGGGCCCCTTACCCCATTGTCTGGGCCACCAGGGCCCCTTACCTCATTGTCTGAGCCACCAGGGCCCCTTACTCCATTGCCTGGGCCACCAGGGCCCCTTACCCCATTGTATAGGCCTAGAGGGCCGCTTACCCCATTGTCTGATCCACCAGGGCCCCTTACCCCATTGTATAGACCACCAGGGCCTCTTACCCCATTGTCTGGTCCACCAGGGCCCCTTACCCCATTGCCTGATCCATCAGCGCTGCTCACATCCATTGTCTGGGCCATCCATACCCTGCCTAGTGGGGCGGTAAAGATCATCGTGAACTCCAACAGTGAGAACTGGTCAACCGTGATACCACCCTGCAGAAAGTATCGATCTACGTATAGGCTTAGGGGGTTAGTGGAGTGAAGGGGTCCAGAGGTCAGGGGAGGCTGGGGAAAAGATATAGGCGTGGTGAGGACCTAGTCTGTCAAACTCGACCCACTGTTTCCTAAAGTGATTTTTGTAAGTTCTCGGGATAAATAAACTTATTACCAAAAAAAAGAGAGATATAGGTCCGGAGGGACTGGAATGTAGATATGGTTAGGAAGAAACTGAAGGAGATTCAGGAAGCCGTTGTATGACTAATGGGTACGACTGGATGCAAACGGACACAATTTATAGTTATATTTAAAGTCAATCAATACTTTGGCTTTGACAACAGCTGATCTAGTAGTTGTTGCTAGTCCATTAGCATGTGTTTTTGACAAAAAGTTATGATTGAATATGAACAAAACCGGGAATAAATATGTATTCGGACCTCTCAGCTGCCCATTCCATCATTAATCTATGGATATTTTGAGCTTGTGTGCTTCATTTAGGGGCATATTGCATAACCATTAAATCATATTATTCTGACTTATTGTAGAGACCCCCCAATATTAACCCGGTACTTGGGCCCTTAGTGGCCACTCTTATGGTTAGCACTTAGTGGAAACAGCTAGATGTGAGCAAAGAATAAGGAGTCTTGACATAAATTTGAAATCTTCTAAACTCAACCTTTATAAATATAACGTTTCCAGATACCCTTGGACCCCCATGCCTTAGGTACGGCACCTGTGTAGAGAGGTAACCTACCTCGAACTCATGGTTTTTAGATCAGCGAGGGTTGTTCGTTAGCTTTGGGTAGCCATAGTAGACTAGTGGATAAAACGAAACAGACAAGTACTTTTTCAGTGCCACCCCTACTGCTATATAGTAGTAATTCTGTCTACTCTTGCCTTTAGGTAATTGGGTGTAAGTACACTTCAGTTACCTGTATAATTGAGTTAGAACGGAGCTCTGACTACGAGTCTTTCCCATCTGGTGTGAGGAGGGAAAGGATTGCAGCGGCGCCGGAAAAAAGTCAGGAGCCTCCGAGGAATTTAGTTTTTGTGAGTGAGCAAAGTCTGAGGCTTCTCCTAGAAGGGTGATGTAGGTTCAGGGAAAGAGGAATAGGTTCGGTAGATATAGAGTTTAGAGACTTTACAGGGGCTCTAATCGGGAGCCACAGGGTTGGACTAAATACACTTTTGAAAACGTATGGAAAACGTATGGATTGGAGTGGAATATATATTATATATATGGATTTACCCTCATAGACATGTGTTCTGTGTGCATTGAAAAAGATTAAGATTCATAATAACTTCACTTTAAAGTTCTGTGTTTTTTGGGAGAAAATATCGGTTGTTTTGACGTCGCCTTTTGTCCAAACTTTACTAACTTTTCACAAAGGCTACACCTTGGTCAGCTCGAATAACCCGTGCGAATACAAGACCCGGACAATTATACTGAAAATCAGGTAATCTCTGTGATCAGGGTGCAAGGTAAACAATGACCATTGGGCCTCAGAAAAGGGCTTTCATAACTTGGGGGCAGGTTACAACGCTGATCGGTCTATATACGATCTCCATTGAGGGGTCGGCCTTTCGCAGGGGAGGACCCTCCCCCACCGTACTCTTTTTTCTGCTACCCATTCCCAGTGATCGATCCCCCTGGCCCGTCCATACAGTCACAGAGGCAAACGGCGGGGAAAGCCCCGTCCGGAGAACGAGAGTGAGCCGGCCGAATTAAAGGGCGGGTTTCCCTCCATCATCTCCTGAGGTCAGAGGTCACGGTGAGGTCACCGTGGTGTCACGATGCGTCAAGGTGAAGGTCGGGGCGGGCTGACGGGCTAATGGTCCCCTATTGGCCGCTGGGAGAGGGCGTGGGAGGGAGCGGTGATCTTAGCCTGAGACGGGAAGGGGGCCGGGGGAGGGGGCTCTACTTTAGGATTCGGGCACCCAGGGCAAAATAGATATCGGTAGCTGGGACTGTATACATGCTCTATATGAAGAAAGGGAGCAATCACTGACCAGAACATTCTAGAAAGGGGGCTGCTAGGGTTTACTGCCCTGTATGGGCTGTAATATAGCTTTTGTAGTAAGTGGAAAGCATTGTGAGCTTCTTTTGGGCTATTCAAACTCAAGTATAAATTTAATTTTATCAGAATCTTTGAAGAAGTATAGTTACGAATAATGCGTGTTAGCATTGCGAGGCAATTGCAATAGCTACAGTGGGAAAAATGGGTTGTCCTTAGCCATTTCAGAAAAGACAGAGCCATTTCAGAATCACACAGAGTTGTCGTAATGTGAAATCAGGGAGCTGTAGTTTTGCATTAATTAGTCACAACCATCCCCCCTCCCAGGAAAGGGGACAATCGCTGTATGAGGATGAAAACAGGGCAAAGTATTCTTTTTGTTTTTCAGATAAGTTTATCTATCCTGAAGGTTACAAGTAGTCAACGTGCAGCAGTCAACGTGCGCACAGAAGTGATGCAATTTAGACATATGAAAAGACTAGCGCCCAATTGATTTATGCGCCTCCTACTAAACTAATGTATTCTAGCTTGTTAGCTCCTGTTTCCTTGTCTAGACAGGCATGAAACGTGCATGTACCTCCTTATAAGCCGTGACCTCTAGTATGAACAAGGCTGAAATCGATGTAGATTAGAATAGCGTTGGTAAGACGCTTACACCTAACACTGGGCTCTATTTCTTAATGCTAGGGACATACACAGGACTGGACACAAATGTCAATATCACCCTGTGTCATGGTAGATTATGCAGACAACAGATCAATGCCTAAGCCTAGTCACTCCTCTATCCATAGATCGAGACATATATACCGCCCGGGTCAAACATGTATACACTGGTTATACAAGACTTGGGCGTCGATACAATTTAATCAGACGAACAGACGTTATAGTGTATGGGTGAGCGGGGAGGGGGAGAGGAGGGTTATGGGGGAGGGGGGTATGACAGCTGGAACCTTCACACCATATGTATGGCCGAGATGACGGGCTAAAACAACCGGCCTGGGTTATGGGTGAAAGTCATGGGCCTAGCTTTAGTGTTAGTACGAAGGCCCCACACTAAGGGCCGAAGCCAGGAGGTTAAAACCAGGGGCCGTGATCAAGGGTCAAAGTCAGGGGCAGAAGTTGGGGGCTGAAGTCGGGGGCTGAGGCCAGGGTCTAAAGCCAGAGGCTTCCAACAGCCGTAGCCAGGGGCTGATTTCAGGGGCTGTCAAGGGCCTACCAAGGGCTATACCGCGTTAGGGAGAGGCCCCAGTGGGCGCCGCCATATTGAACAATTGAGAGTCCTGATTGGCTGAAAGTCGCGCTTGTCCACCCACAGGAATTGGCGCCAAAGATGTGCGCATGTGCAGATCAGGACTCCCGAATGGTGTATAGCCAGGGGCCAAAGTTTGGGGCTGAAGCCAGGGGCCAAAGCCAGGGACCAAAGCCAGAGGTTGAAGCCAGGGGCCAAGCAAATGACTGAAGCCAGGAGTTCAATCCAGGGAATGAACCTAAGGGCCTATTCCAAGGGCAGGGACAATGGGTCAGCCCAGTCAGCTTGCAATGTAACATAAACGTTCTGCAAACATATTTTTTAGTCAGTTTGTGACTTACTAAGATGGCACATAAAAATTATGTTATTGATGGTGAGGTTGAAACCTCCCAAAATTAGAACATTATTATAACATTATTTTTGGTGAGGTTAGGACGAAACCAAAACAGAACGTTATAAGAACATTCTGTTTAGGTTGAAGAAGATAACCAGAATGTTATAATAACGTTGCAGTGCAACGTCACAGCAGTGTGTTGCATCAAAGTTATTGGGAGTCATCAACGTTACTGGGAGTCAATAACAAGAACCAACATAGAACGTTGCTGCAACGTTATTATAACGTCAAACCTCCAGCTGATAGACCTCAGGCCAAGTCCAAGGGTGAGGCCCAGGCCATGGGCTGAAACAACAGGCTGAAGCCATAGGCCGAAGCCACACGCTAAAGCTAGGGGCCTAGACCAGGGCCTAGTTGTAGGGTGGGTAGAAGAAGCCCAGAGCTTGGGTTTAAACAACGGGCCCCGATCACGGGCCTAGACCAGAGGGCCAGCTGTAGACACACAGTATGAGATATGAAAGCCTAATCAGGCGAACACAACACGACAACGGTATGAAGATACTGTACGTAAAATCAATACTGTCTACTTAGACAGCTGTAGTCCTAACACTGTGTCTTTTGTTACCAGGAGACTGAAGACCTGGAGAAACACAGTGTGGCATTTATCACAATGTACATAGAGTCTCTTTAGACATCTCAGGAATATTCCCAGTCTGGTTATCACATTCGTCTTCTTTCCTGTGGCGTTACAATAATACCAGTCTAATTTTATACTTATATCAACTCAACCTTTGCTTATCCGTGGCTATGCCTTAATTATAGAGCCTCTGAGTAACTAGTACAAGAAAGGGTTAGTACGTTTTTAAGCAACTTATCGAATGGCCTCATGAAAAGTAACACAGTGAATGCATTTAAATGCTACTTTCCTCAGTTAAATACTGAAAACGTTTCTTAGATATGAAATGATTTGAAATGTTTAGGTTACCTTGAAAACTAAAAACTAATGGAGATCATATAAATAAGTATAATTTTACAATTCTGGTCTCTGGAGGTCTGTTGCAGTTGGCCCGGGCTTTTGAACCACTAGCCCGGCGGGCTAGTACTTAAAATGTATACCCTGTTGGCCCTGTGCTTTTTATGCAATACCAGAACATAATTCCATGCGGACTTAGAGACCTTGTGCAGACCTTGTGCAGTTCCCTAACCAGCCTTTGGGGATCACCATGTGCTCATCATAATCATGTGGTTATTTGAGAAATATTATATCTACTGATTACAAATTATGACATTGCAAGACGGTTTTAGACATTTTCAACATGAATATACTTTTTAGATGTATTCTAGATCGGAGCAGCAAATTGGGAACTTTGGACTAGCCACATTCAAGGTGATCTCAAACAAACAAACAAAAATTGTTTTTAACCCAAAGAGTTTTCAAAAGAATATTACAGTCCTTATCTCTGATACCATACAATAAAAATCTAATTTAAAGACATTTTTTGGGTCAAACTATCAGTATAATAGCAAATACCTGTGTCTAAAGCCCAAAACTGGCAAAAAGCTGGTCCTTTCAAACACTATGATTCAGCAAAAATCTTATAAATCTGTGAGATACATTCCATAAACATTCTCCAGGACCCTCTATTCATAATGGTAGGGCTTATAAATGATAGTATGTCTTGTAGAAAACTTTTAGTAATATGTTTGAATTAATAGAAATATAAGAGACTGCATTAATTCATGTTTCCAGCCATAATTTTACCTGTTCTGAAAAGACTGTGCTACCAATCTGTCATGACCAGGCCATGACTCAGATAACTGGGTCATGACCTTGACCTCTGTTTCTTAATTCTTAACCATAAAAACATGACAACATGTCATAACATCAAATATTTTGTACTTTAGACCTGCAAGCATGTTTGTAGTTGACATATCTCCTTCATGTTGTTCAATTAATTAAATCATCAGCAAATTTATCATGGATTATACAGAAATAGTGTAGATACAATCAGTGACATAGGTGTCAAAAGGTATCAAAATGGCAACGTTTTGGGAAAACGTAATTTCTAAACAAATGTTGATAAATCAACAAATAAAATGTGCATCATAAAAAGGAAGACATTACCGGAAACTGTGTGAGACATTAATTCATTTAAGATCTAAAAAATTGAGATCATAGGAATTCATTATGAATTATGACGCCAGATAAACAGATATGTCATAACGTTTTGATGTTTTTTCCATATTTTTATATTCACTTTGCAAGGGATTATGGGTAATATCCTATATAAATACCATGATAATACAAACCATGAGGTAGAGAATTTCCTAGGCTTTCTCATGATACCTTTTTTGTAAAGATTGATTGAAAACTTACCGTGCTACTACATTTTTTGTGTTTTAAGATTTGAAAAGGTACCTTATATTTCCCAATTTGCTGCTCCAATCTATCCGCCTCTGGATGTTGTGACGTCATCTGCACAACATCTATTGGTTCTGCCAAAGGATTGGATCTACAGGGATTCAAATTATCCCAATTATAGACCTTGTGCAGACGTGGTCACGTGACCACATTTTGGTAATTACCACGTGCTCTTCATGATCATGTGATTATCAAATAAGTCTAGAAATTGTACATTTTACATGATAAACATTATTATGATATTATACATTATACATTTGAGGTAAAATATAAAAAAATTACCTTTCTAGTGGTTTGTGAAATGCTGATAATGAGATTTCTATTCATCACCAACATGGCACCCATCCCCTTTCTGGCTATTGTGACGTTATCTGCACAACGTCTATACCCTGACCACTGGGGTAATCCTTTAACACCCCCACCACCAGGGGGAGTGCAGGGTAATGAGTTAATGGAGCAGCTCATGGTTGGGTAACTCCTCACGTCCTGTCACTCCCACCATGGGTATAGCAGGCCTCACGCTCAGTTCATTAAAGCGCCATACCCAATAGGCGATTTTGGCTGAGACGGCCGACTCATTGGCCCTAAAATTGGCCGATTCTACCCTTAGAATCGGCCCATTTTAGGGCCGATTCAGATCAAACATGCACATTTCAATATGCAATACTGACAGGTGATGATAAGAATCGGCTGATTCTCCCAGTTGCCCGTCGCCCATCGCCGGTAAAATCGCCTAGTGGGTATGGGGCTTTATAGTGGTTATGACCAGTCTGTAATGCCTTTGTTAGAGACATGTTGAATTTACATGCTAAAGATCTGGGACATAACTAACTACCAAAAGTATTTCCTGCCACCTCCTGATAGTTCATCATGTCCTCCATTCTTAGAGGCCTAAGGTCAACAAATATCAACTCTGATGCCAAATGCAAAGTATACACCTGATCTGCCCCTGCAAATGTCCATCCAGCCTTATAGGTCATACTAAAAGCTTAGGTATGCATCTGCAAGGAGTCAAACCCCAGTAGACGCTAGGCAATGGGTTAATCCAGGGGTTAATCCTTGAAATGAGTTAATGGAGCAGCTCCTGTTAAGTCACGCCCCACGTCCTGTCACTCCCCAACGGGTGTAAGTAGGTTTCACATTCACCTTATTTACAGAGGTTATAACCCGTCTGCAATGTAATGGACGTATTCAATGTACGAGCTAGAAATGCTGGAAGACTGAGAGGATATATTAAAATTGGTGGTGGAAAGATTGATCAAGAGGAAGGTTTTAAAGTATCTTACCAGTTACCGTCTAACAATCTACCTATTCTGATTTTTAAGCCATCTATCATTTAGATACACACAAGGTTGTTTATGCTTTTAACTACACTAGATGCATTTAGGCATCACCAGCATAAAAACGCCTGGAAGCAATAATAGGTCACCAAATCCTATCCAAACCTCCCAATTGTTTAACAAGACAGATAAAGCAAGAGCAGCATAGGGGTTGAAATGTGCATTTTCTTTGGTATAGCTAATGAAAACAACACAGAAGGAGCACTGGGAAGATATTAAAAACCTAGGTTTAAGTTCAGACTCCATCATTGCTCTTTAGAACCTATAAAAGAAAGGGTTAAAAGGGCCTTATCCCAGAGCCGACGGCCCTTTTGTGAACCTTGTTGCAGGCTGAGCGTGTCACCATGTACGTGTATGGCCTCGAGCCCCGTAGACACTAGGCAATTTGGACCAAGTCAGTCAACTGATCAGTGCTAAAATTGGCCGATTGTACCAGAATAATCAGCCGATATTTTAGCACCAATTCATACCAAAGATGTCCTTTTCATTATTGCATACTAGTATATAGTTTGTGTCGATGCAAACGCCAACCGATTTTTTACTGTAATTATTAAATCGTTCGTGCGTTGATTCAGCCCACTATCAGCCACAAAGAGTCTGCTAATTTTAGCACCGGTTTAGATCAGGCACACACATTTGAATACAATGATAGTGATGACCAATCATAAAAATCAGAAGAAATCTGATTCGTAAACTGACTGTTTACAATTTGACTGTTTATCAATGGGTACGAGGCTTAGGCTGAATCGGTGCATAAATGAATTACTACCAAAAGAGTTGGCTGATTGGGAGCAATGATTGGCAACGATTGGGAGCACCAATCGATATGCAATATTGATATAAAAATCGATATAAGAATAATGAAATAATTGCTATTTCTCCATTTATAATGAATCAATTTTCAAACAACTCAAGAAATAGAAATGTATATTGGTATTAATTTAAAAAATAATGATGGCTAGTTTTAGTCAATCGTAATCTACAAATGGCCTATTTTGGCAAAATCGTCCAGTGTATATGGGGCTTCAGTATGCTGACTGAGGCAGCGACCCCCCCCCCCCCCCCCCCCTCCAGCGACCCTGGCCGCCTTCAATGGACGCCCCTGATTGAATTAGCAAAGTGGCCTGGCGTAAAGGGACCCACGCGAAAAGCCCCCTTTTCTTCTGATAAGTCCTAACAACCACTTTCATTCTGATCAAAGGCGGGCCGCCATAGGACGTAACCTATCGGGTGACGTGGGGCTGGGAGGGTGTAAGGGTGTGCTGATGTCTTCATGCCAATAAGCCCATCCCAGTATACATCAACATCACATTTTACCATGAATTACATAGCAATTTCTCTCTGATTTAATCCCCAAACATAGAATTGTAAAACAATATGAACCATGGTGGTTTCATTGACAAACTGTTCCTAAATTTTCTAAAATGCAGCTTTATATAATGGCCTTTTTCCCATTGGAACCAATGTTAAAGTCTGTCAGTCCAACCTATAATGTCCAACCCTATTTTCCCTAAAATGCAGCATTTTGATTAGCTAGCAAATCTGCAAATCTGTCAATTGGTAAAATCTAAGAAACGATGACATTTTATCTGTACTTGGGAATATAGAAAAACATAGTTCTTGGTAATTCCTGTAATCTCAACTCTGGGAAACAAGGATGGCTTGTACAGTAGTTTTATCCAACCCTTGGCTATTCCCAATGTGGAATGGGCTTATAGGAGTAAAGTGCAGGAGCGGATCCAGGGGCGATCCAGGGGGTCCTGAACCCCCCCCCCCCCCCCCCCCACACACACACACTTTTTTGGGGTGGAGACTTCACAAAGAGAAGAAAAATTCCACGGCCATATGCAAGTGCACTATTTAGTGTTTAGCCCATAGAGATTGTGTAGATTACGTCACAGTGCCCAAAAAGGTACTATACGCCATATTGGATGATTATATTTTAGATGATTTTACTAAGTCATACATACCCATTTTCATTGCTTAGTACTAATACATTCTTCACAGTTAGGATTGTCAGGTGGTTGCAATGAGCACATGGTGATCACCAAAAGGTGGTCACGTGACCACGTCTGCACAAGGTCCATATGCAGACCCCCCCCCCCTTTTTTTTCCCCCTGAAATCCTGTATCCGCCTCTGTGTGGTAATGTCTTCATGCCACCAGAAGGAAAGCAATCTGATGCTGTGAAACAATGAAATATCGACTCTCCCACTCTGAAAGAACAAACATCAGGCCTCTCCCACTATCCGTCTTCGTCAATACACACTACCAGCCGCCGCCCCTTAGACAGGGGGAACCTTAAGGTGTCAGTGTTTGCCTTTAGTCGCACGCCTTACAGGATGCCGCCTGTGGAAGGACCCCTTGAAAGTCAATTTACCCCAACTATCGGATTAGTTAGAGTCGCAGCACCCACCCCCTACTCGCCCCCCTGCATCTAATTTGAAAAGCCCATAATGTAGGTAGATGGGATTATCCTAATCCACAGACGCAGCCCGTGCGTCTCGGATCACGCCATGCCAGTGGCTTAAAAGCCCTTTTTTCTGCCCTGATAGGTAGGGGGGGCGGAGAAAGGGGGGTTGGGGGTAGGTCGTAGGGTAGGGGAGTTAAGCCTGTATTCCACTAAGTGGTTTTGACCACCTGCAATTTTAAACTTTTAAAGTTTTCATTAGGAATATGACGGGAAACCACGCCTGCTGCAAAATCATTTGAAAGAAAATTTTAGTTGCTTTTTAATTATGTATAACCCGTTTATAAGAAGGCCTTATTACAACTGACGATTTCCAAAATTGCAAGGAAAATCGTATAGTGGAATACAGCCTTTAGGTTGGAGAGAAAGGAGCTGCATGTGGATGGGGCATAAAGAAACGGGAAGTAGGATGGGGACGTGGGTAGTGTGGTGGGGGAGGGGGGGGGGGCTGGGATGTTTTAACTGGTGTTTGTTACCCCGTCTTATAATGTCCTTTTCTAGTCACCTTTTTGTCAGTAGTTTGATGTCATTTATATTTGTTTTCTAAATATACTATATAGCCTCATAACAACTATAAGCTTATTAACACTAAGCTCAGTTATGATTTTATTATGATTCCTGCTTAGTATAACGATCTGCTTATATTACATATTTACAAATATCGTAGGGTACGAAAAACAGTGGTCTTTCTCTCATGCAGCCATCCTTGAGGAATCGGAAATATGTCAGTATTGTATAAGAGATACAGCCGCTGATTTAGGCTAAATCAAACGTATCCTCGTGTATATTGTGTTCTCATAAGTAGGGAGCTCACTGCTGTTAGAAGAGCGGCCCTTATATATGATATAAATGGGGACTACTTATCTCTAATAATACAATGAAGGCGTATGCCTTTTTATTGTCATGCACTCTTCCCCCTCTCATTGCATCTCTGTTCTCCTATGCTGTTTCCCCTCCAGCAATATTGTTTGCCAACCAAAGATTCCATCATATTCTGACCACTCTCACCGTTGGGTAGGCCTATGTACTATGGAGGTTGTCACACATGATTGACAGATTTGTGCAAATACCAATGGAAGTAACTTGTACCTGTTACCAGTGAGTCCCGTGTGGCTACTGAGGGCATGTATACATGTTAACCCGATAATCTATAAGGTTAGGCCATGGGTATTGACAGACAGTTGTAGGTGCTAGTGAGGTCGATCCAGTCCGTGCAAACCCTTCTTCGTCCCACCCGTCCACCGATACTCTGCCCTCAGAGGTTGTGATATTTTCCACGATAGAATACATTTTCTCAGTGACTCTAAATTTGAGTGATCCCCATAAACATATTCGCCGCGAATATTAATGTTGTTTTATCGAGCAGTTAGTGGATATTCATTTGCACATCATTCTTTTCTGAGCCCCTATATATAATGGTTCTGAAGCTGCACAGAGTGCTGGTTCTAATATTATAATGGAAAGCACTTCCAATGTTTCCTTTCAATGGATTTGTTGCTTGATTCCGATAAAACAACAACAACACAGAGCCAACAGTGGCTTCGGTCACATTGCCCAAATTGGTTGTTTACACATAGCAGCGTATGTCCATACATCGCCCCCGTAACGACAACCTATCCCCTCCCCCTCCCCCCCACCCCCCAACCAATCCCCAACCCTGGTAACAGCCCATATATACGCCCCTGCCCGTCGCCAGGTCGATTTCCTATATCTGATAGAAACAGATTCCGTGTACGCCGCTCCTCAGCTTTACGAGCGGGTCGGGCGTAAAGGCCGTGTTCCACTGGCCGATTTTACTCCTGATTTAAAAAATCGGCAGTTGAAATTTTGTTTTATCATGGACGTGCTATATAACACTAGAACGGTCTTTAAATGATCTTTCGGATGATATGTAACATGGGCGGCTTCCTTTCAAATTTCTAATAACCATTTGGAAATTGCCAAATTCCAGGTAGGCAAAGCCCAGCCAAGCTACAATGCAACAGAAACGTTCTGCAACTATAATTTATTAGTCAGTCTGGTACTTACTAAAATGGCACGTAACAATTACGTTATTTATAGTTAGGTCGAAACCTCACCAAATCAGAATGTTATTGAAACATCAATTTTAGTGAGGTCAGGATGAAACCAAAAGAACACTCTGTTTAGGTTGAATAATGTAACCAGAACATTATAATAACATTGCAGTGCCACATTGTAGCAGTACTTTGCAGCAACGTTATTGGGAACCATCAATATAAAGTAACAAGAACCAATACTGAACCAAACAGAACGTTGCTGCAACGGTATGATAACGTCACATGCTTGCCTGGGAATCTGCTAGTGGAGTACCAGCTTAAGGGGGCCCAGCTCGGCAGTCCCGCCCTAAGACCGGGGCCATAAGACGGAGAGGTATACGACCACTGAGGGGCCCTCTATATGTGAAGGGGTCGGTTAGGTAGGAGCGGGGATTGGGCCCCAATTTGGTCTGTTTGTTTTCACCCCTGATCGTTTCCCATACCGACGTCCCAAAGCCTCTACGTCTGAGGTGAGAGCAGGCTGAGTGTCAGCACGGCCAATGACATTCACCAGAAGTCGATGGGGTAACCTGGCTAAATCTGTTGATATTTAGATGGACATTCCCAAAGGTACTGTTTTTTAACTGTTTAACGAATAGTGATTGATATTTCTAAAGATTTATAGTGTTACTCTTTAAAGGATAGGTGCTAATATTTCTAAAGGACTATTACCTTCACTGTTTGAAGAATAAATATTAATATTCCTAAAGGACTTATTCTGTCAATGTTTAAGAAATAGATTCTCAGATTACTTTACTGTCACTGTGTAAGAGAAAGGGGATGAGTATGTCATATTCGGATTGTCTGCATTCTTGGAAATAATTTATGAGAAAACAGTACCAATCGATATGGGAGAGCGCAACAGAGCGGTATGCAATGCCAACATAAAGGAATTACATAAGAAAGAAAGAGATTGATGTTTCTGAAGGGCTTATACTGGCCCTGTTTAGAGAATAGGGATAAGTATGTCAATTCAAATCTGTTTCCTTAATGTATTCAAGAAAACAATGCAGGAGAAAACAATGCCAATCGATATGGGAGAACTGTGTGCAATGCCGCCATAGAGAGGAGCACTAGTCCCCACTCACTAAGCCAAAAGAGACTGCTCCAGGGCAGACAGAGGAGAAGATGAAGAGGTACTCAGATCCACGGCTTTCCCTCCTCCAGGGCGAGGGAGCCGGAGAAATCAGCCATCCGTGACTGAGTCGGTTAGCTCGGTGATCTGTGTCATTGTTTCATATAGCGTCTCATATCGGCCCGCCCGAGACGCAGCCCGATCGGCGCATGCGCAGATAATCGACCCAATGATTCTCCCCAACCCCCAAATCCAACCCTCCCAGGTCGTATCAGATATAGATAAGGATTGGGCGGGCAGGCGGAGATATGGTTATCTGGCCATCTCGCCATCTCGCCATGTAGCCCTCCCCTTGTATTCTGTGGGGCCATCCATCAGTTTGTTCTGATCCCCCCCTGGCAGGCAGGGTGGGCGTAGGCTTCCTCCAGGGGAAGGGCATTTGGACGCCGGGGGAAAGGGCCTTTTGGACGCTGGGGAAGGGCCTTTTGGTGGAGGGAGACAGGGGGTATAGTCCATAAAACTGCAACATGAGAATCCCCTGGCAGGCAGGGTGGGGCGTCTTCCTCCAGGGGAGGGGAGAAGCCTAGGGGAAAAGCCCTATGGGCGTCCGGGGTTCCTCTAGGCCCTCAGGAGTAATGGTCTGTAGGTGTACACTAGAATAGCCTTTAGGTACAAAGGGGAAGGGCATTTAGGCGCTAGGGAATGGCATATAGGCCTAGTTGCCCGGGGAAGGGCAATTAGGTGCCATGAGGAAGGATCTATAGGCACATGTTAGAAGGGCCTCCAGGTGTCTGAGGGAAGGCATAGGTGTCTTGAGTAAGACCTTTAGGGGCCTGGGAGAAGGGCTTTTAGGCGTCCTGGGAAAGGGACTTAACTGGGGAAGGGTTTCTGTGAGTGGGCAGACGGGGGCCATAGTCCGACACTCCATCAGGAGTATGGTTAGGTATCCTGGAGATGTTATTGACGAAATATTTTACAAAACTTAAACATTATACCAACCACTTTCAGCTGTCCCGGTGTCATTGGTGAACGATGGTATAATGATATCAAACATGCTCATATGGGACTGGTAGTTATTAATATTTGGTTATCAATAGCTGTCTGAAGATCTGTATGACGCCTAAATGCCCCAATCCCTATGCATCCATCATCATGCAAAAAAAAAAAAAATGAAAAAAAAAAAAAAAAAAATGATTGTGGTCTTCAACAGAAATTCCTAGTCGTGGTTCTTTTAAATGAATTGTTTCCAATGAAGCGTGATCTACTACGCATTCTTCATTCTAAACATTTGACCAACTAGATCAGTTACCTTTAAGAAATGTTTTACCGGCAACAGTTTAAGTATTGAACAGCATTAGCCATTTAAACATTTGAATATTTCAAACTTGTACAGTTCTACACTGATTATGGTGTTTCCAGTGGGTTAGACATGAACTGATACCCAACGCTCAGCATAAGGAGCAGCTCCCAGGCAGAAGGCAGGAGGAGAGTCTTATTTAAGGCGGCGAGCAGCTCGTTGAGGCTGCAACCAGCTATTGACAACCCATACAAAGGGCCTGGTGCGCCCCCCACACCCACTCCTATCACAGGTCGCAGACAGGGGTTGAGACTACAAGGGAGATAACCATGTGGCTATAGGCATGGGACAGTCTGGTGATGGCACCTTAAAGCTATTTTCATTTACCAACAATTTTACTCCCAGCTGCATAAATCAGCATTGTTATCAGAATGTGTTTAATATTTCAAACGTGTATGGTTCTATACCAACCATGGAGTTTTTTCTCTAGCTTAGTCATCAACTGTCACCCATTGCTCAGTGCAGGCAGCAGTAGGCAGTGAGTCTTATTTAAGGCAGTGAGCAGCTCGTTGAGGCACCAGCCAGCTATTGACACCCCATACAAAGGGCCTGGTGTACCCCCCAACACCCCTTCCCACGGGTCAGGGACAGGGGCCGCACGGCAGGCTGGGCTACAAAGGAGATAAGCGTGGGGCTATGGGCTCAGGGCCGACTGGTCGCAGGGCCGACTGGTCGTTAAAGCCCTATTGCATTACACAACGTTAAGCTGCGATTTCAGAAGTCATCAATACAAATAAAAAACATTTTTATGCCATTAACAATGTAGTATGCATGACATAACAATGTAGTATGCATGACATATCAAGTTTGATATTTTTTTTGGCGATTTGACCAGCGTTTTAATTGACAGTTACGTTGCCTGTTGCCTATTGCCAAGAATATACACCATACCCACTGGGAGTCACCCGTTATAATCCAATCACCAGATGATTTCACTGGCAAGTCTCCCAGTCGCCCACCACTCATCTACAGTAATATCGTGGGTATGGGGCTAGTGGGTATGGGGCTTAACCCTCCCCATTCTAGCACCTACCAGCTCCTCCCGAGGATTAAGGTGTAGTTGAGGGTGCATTCAGATGTGAAACAAAGTCTTCTGAAATGTCAATATTTCATGGGACAGACTTTTGGTAGGGGAAGCATGTGTGTGTGTGGGGGGGGGGGGGGGTAATTTGCTGGTAATGGAGCAGACCTATTGATGGCAATGTCTGTCTTCTATTGTCACCAGGAATCAGTGTAAGGTGGGGGAGAGGTGGAGGTATTGTTATGTTGGAGGGTTGAAAGTGGATGGTGGGGAATGGGGGATTGGTATTTTGATGTAAGTCAGTAGTATAGGCAATGTTGAAGGGTTGGGGAATGAGAAGGTGGTATTCTAATGTTGGGGGGATTTAGGGTTGGGTATGGGAATTTTTTTGTTTTGTTATTAAACATCTCTTCAAATACATGAAATTCGTCCGATGTCGATGATTTACCATGATGATAATTACAATGATGTACAATTATGAATATACAAGTTGGTATCATATTTACATCGATTAGATTCAAATATCCAATTTCATAATAACTAATGGAACTCTGAGGCATGTGGGAGGGGTGGGATTTAATCATGTTAGTAAGGCAGGAAGCATGGCGGAGTTGGGGTATTTCACTGTTTTTGAGTAGTATAGGGAATGTTGAAGGGTCATCAAATGGAAATTTGCAATGGGTATTGGTGTTGTAATGTTGGGGTTGTATGGATTGTGGGGGGAATGGGGATTGGGGTGGAGTATCATAATCGTGGGAGGGTAGATAGGGTTGGGAACTGGAGAATGGATATGTAATGTTTTTAGTAGTATAGGGGATGTTGTAGTGTTGGGGTCTGGGGAATGGTTATTATGCTATTAGTGAGTAGTATAGGAAATGTTGTACGTTAGTAGTATAGGGATTGAGGGTTCAGGGTTTGGAGAATGGGAAATGTGTTGGTAGAGTATATGGTTGGTGTGGGGCCTTGGTTTGGGTATATTGTAATGTTGGGGCTTTATGGAGATATGGGTGGGGTACGGACTTTGTATGGGTATTTATATATTGATGGGATATAGAGTAAACTAAATTATGTGAAGGTTTTGGCCTGGGAAATTCACAACGAAGAAGGCATTAGGCTCGAGAAGTAAGTAAGGTTGGTCCGGTGTCACGTGCTAAACTGACCAGACCTTTAAGACACGGAGGACCATGCGAAGAAACCAACCAACAACCCCAAGCCACCAAGCAGTAATAGTTTTCAGGGCGGGCACCAGGGGGCAGGCTTTCTCCTGTAATTACCGCCCCCTGTAACCCGATACTTCAGGTGGTCCCGGAGCCCGCGCTGCTGCAGGAAAAACGGCCCAGAAAAAAACAGCTGTCGTCAGATTGGGTCTTCTCCCGGCCGGTCTTGGCACGTCGTGAGAAATGAGTCTGACGTCTGATCCTGCCCCGGGTTAGGGTGAGGTTTCCCCAGCCTTTGGGTGCCTTTGGGTGTGGATGGGGGAGGGGTTAAGGATTATGTAACAGGGGGTGGGAGTACTTGTTGGGTTTCAAAGATGGGGTGACATATGAACCAGAATACTGCTCTCAGAAGTATCAAAGACATTGAAAAGAAAACAGTCATGCAGTCAGTTTTGTGAAATAGTCACTTCAGGAAGCAGTGGGTCTGATTCGCCAGACTAGGGAAATGGGTATCTGCTCATTCACAACAATGACTTTATCCAGCCAGAGGTGAAGTAAGTCACGTAGGATCAGGTGTCACATGCTAAACTGACCAAACCTTTAAGATGCAGGGGATCACACGTAGAAACCAACCAACAGCCCCAAGCCGTCAGAGCAGTAATAGTTTCCCAGGCAGGCACCAGGGGGCAGGCCTTCTCCTGTAATTACCGCCCCCTGTAACCAGATACTACAGGTGGCCCTGGAGCCTGGGCTGCTGCAGGAAAAACGGCCCAGAAAAAACAGCTGTCGTCAGATTGGGTCTTCTCCCAGCTGGTCTTGCCACGTTGTGAGAAATGAGACCGACGTCTGATCCTGCCCTGGGTTAGGGTGAGGTTTCCTCGGCCTGAGGGTGTGGGTGGGGGAGGGGTTAAGGGTTGTATAGGGCAGGGTAGGGGTAGAGGTTCTTGGGTTTGTAAGTGGTTGTTACTACGCAGCGATTAGGAAGAGTGAACAAGACGCTTGATATTGAAATGTCATACATTAATGGTCTATAGAATGTGTACCTGAAAAGTGCAAAAGTGTAATACTCTATAATACATCTGTCTTCCTGAGAAAAATTGCACCACGGGGAGAGAAGATTGGAATTGACGGTCATTTCCAAACATAAGAGTCAGCCTTAGGCAGTTGTTGCTCTTTAAAGGCAACACGTCGCCAATGGCTACACCTATCATCATTTGGCTACTAAAACCATGATAAATATGCCTTTCGTTTTTGTCTATGGCACTTGTAGCAAAATAAGCCCTGGGCGACCCCTGTTAAACTTTGGCAGAGTTTGGTAATGAATAGATACACATTCAGAGTACCCCCTTAGACACAGCCCGACAAGGAGGGTCAGGCTCTACTGATGACTTTTACCCTTTTCAGACCAATCGATTTCTTTGAGCTCCTTTACACGCGGAATGCTTTTAAGGCGCCGTGGAGGGATTAGATAGGTTTTACCCGGGTCGGTAGGGATTTAAAGCAGGGATTAGTCGGCTTAGAGGGCCGCGTGATCTCCTTTCCAAATACTTCAAGTTGTGATTTCACGAAAGGAGAATGCTGGCTTAATTTAAGTTTTTTAGGATCTTTGTATGTGTGCGTTAAATTAGAAAGAAGGCTTAGCATTTTTTCAATACTTCTGTCTTGAATTTGTCTTATGAAATAAATAAGTTTCGCTGCTGTTTGGTTTAATGAATACTGTGAATACCTTCCTCGGCACATCAGTAATCAGTGCGACACATCAATCATTCTGGGTAAATGGCTTGAGACGCGACGTCGGGCGTATGTGGTTCTTCTTTAGATAAATGAGGTTTCTGAAAGTGTTAAATCAATGTGCCTGCTAAAATCAATCCAACATGCTGACAATGACAAATATTTCCCTCTTTGTTCTCAACTGTTGATGATTTGCTTTTTCTGTTGAATCTTATACTGACATTACACATCTTACATTGGTTAGATATCAATAGGCCGATCCCACATTGTTTATATCCCAGGGTTTGACAAGGGTTGGACAAAATAAATAATCAGTCATTGTCTCCTAGAGTTGGGTTACTGACATAAGAAAGAATTATATTTTTATTATCCCCAATGCTGATTCAAGAGCATTATTACTTTTGGAATTTAACTAACTGACAGATTAGTAGGTTTTCCAGACAATCAAAATATTGTATTTCAGAGCAAAATAGGTTTGGACATCATTGGTTTGGCTGACAGGCTCTAACATTGATTCCTATGGGGGAAAAGGCCAATATGTAAAGTTGCATTTCACAAATTTTAGGAGTCAAACAAATTGCTTTGTTAATTTTGTATTATGCAACTCTCTTCGCGGAATTAGCATGGAAACACTTATGAAAAAAACTCATGGTGAGCTTTAATGTTGGTGTAAACTGGGATTGGCTTAATAATCTTTGCAATGAAGAAGTATCCTGCCATAACTTGGCTAGTATTTAGGTTGAGGATGGGTGAACAGGTATTTAACAGGTACTGTATGACGTGTGTGACGTTCTATGCATACCTCATGCCTCTTTTCGCGAGGGATCGTATACTCAAAAGACAAAGGAACAACTAAAAAAGCCTCTAGGTAAAAAAAGTGTTGTTAACAAGAAACACATTATATTTTAATCGTTTCCTTTAGTCAGTATTAGACTCACAAGGTTCTCTGTTTTCTCTGCCATGAATATAACTCACAAGAAACCGTCTGGAATCGATTGCACCTCTAAAGCCGCAAGAACCATGTTCGATGGCATGTTGAGAGCCAGGCCCCAACTTGTATCCTCTCAACAAGAGTGGCCAATAAAGATGATTTCCCGCCTCTTGTGTGTGCTTGATTTACTCAAAAATCGAAAATATTGATGTTCTTAGCGGTGGGTTAGTCGCCTTGTAAAAGGTGCCTCAATTGGCGGTGTCCCCTCAGCAGCGGGGTGTTTGTTCGACCAGCCGGACGATTTGCATTCGCTGTGACAGCGCCTTTTTAAACCCCCCAGGAAGGCTGGCGGGCATCATGCGAGCAGTGCCAGAAGGCATTAGAGGAGGCATGTCAGTGGCCGGGGCTTGGGGCTTTTGGTGGCGGCTGTGGTATGAACCGCCAGAGATGCTGTGGTAGTGGTGGTGATGGGAGGTGGGTGGGGTGGGGGTGGGGGTGTCCAGAGCCTGCTAGCTACTTTAAAGCTTGTGGCCAGGGATATTTAAGACTTAAAGACCCCTGGCATTATATTTAGAATTTTAATCAAAGAGATCCCAGGCTTGATGTGCTAAGGTGGATCATATGCATAATTGCCCAGACTATGGCTATGACTATGACTATGGCTAACAAATAAAAGATGCATGAGATACTTTTTAGGACTTCAAGTGGAACTGAAAACAGTCCAAAAGTCTGAGAGTTCTTCATAAAATGAAGTACTGTTTAACCTCTCATAACTGATATTTCGAGATGCCAATTTATTATACCTTAGGTTGGTACAGGTTTAGTAGTTAAGAGTTAAACGCATGAATTATCATGCTGGTGTGATAACCAGCCTTTTATCACACTGCAGTGTGATACAAGAAATAGTTCGCGCGGGAAAGGCGCATGAATACAAATCGCGCCTCGCGTGAACGGCCGCGAAAACATAGTCCATGATAATGCGTTATTTAACGCATGTTTTACCTAAAGATATGCGATATGTTCTATTTGTATGCGTAGATTCACTCATGAAACACATAAAAACCGCATATATACATAGTAAAACGCATAATAATATGTACGTTCAGAGTGGGCGATAATACAGGAGTTGCAATGCACACGAAGTAGACGGCGACGTTGTGTACGTTGTGTACATCATGTACACGATGTACACAACATACATCTACAAGGTAATGTTTTCTAAATCATGGAGAATTTTGGGGCTAAGGTATAATAAATCCATAACCAACCGAGAAGGGGGTCCTCGGGCAGTTACCACCCCTCGCCTGGACCCTGGTATCAGCCCTCGGGCCCTGGTCTCGGGCTGATACCAGGGTCCAGGCTCGGGGTGGTAACCACCCTCGTACCCCCTTCTCGGTTGGTTATATGTATATCCTGACATACCAGTACGAGAATCTCCAATTCCCCCAACCACAGATAGCAAATTTTGTGAATTGTACCTGCAGGTGTCCTCAAACAGGATGCATGCTGGGTAATATGTCGACAAAACTCATGACTTTACTATACAAATTTCCTTAAATTGTATCATTATCTGTAGATCAACATTTAGAAAAACTAGCATCATTATTTCTTAAATCAGTATCCACATACATTAATATTTCCTGAGTTGTTGAAAATTCATTCATTGTAAATGGATATATAACAATTAATTGTTGATTTTCTAAAGTTTTACCAGAGATATTGTCGACAATGAGCCTGCATGTCCTTAAAACTCTGTAAAACAGTTATCTGTGGTAGGCAGAATTATATAAACAGTTACCCTATATAGATAGACAAGGCCACCCAATACATCTGCTCATTTCTGTTCTCGATAGGATTTAGTGGTAGACTTCTACACTGAATGGGTCAGGCCCAGTCAAGGGCTAATAGGGCAGTTGAGGTCACAGTATACATTGTAAGTGACCTATTCTGATGACCTCTCCCTGACGATGACCAGTGACTGCTACGCGTTTCGTCAGAAGTCCACAGGAGATGCATATCGACGCACAGACTGCATGGCGCCATGTAGCCCACCTTATCCCCCGACTATACACCTTTACACGAGTTTGCGCCTTAGACTCTCCCATAGGCGCCTTGTACCGGACTCATTGAGCACAGCTCCTTAAGAAACCATGCCTTAGGTGTTTGGTTCAGACAAATCCGCTAGCAGCGCTCCACACTAAAGAAAAAAGTGAACCGTTTTTAATATTCCGCGCCACTCAGGCCGATACTTAAGCCTATAGGTTACCATAAGCATGTATTACATTTCTATGATAGACGATAACGAGATAAAGAGGCTTCAGATACAATAGTGCATGGCCTTATTCTGTATACCTATCTGGAGAAACTGCAGCGATGTTCTTCAAATTTGCATCGATGGAAGTAATGTTGCATATGTGAAATCGAAATCAAATCATGTTAAAATTGCAATAATTGTCTTATGTTTCTTTGCTGCCACTTCGTAACTCCATCGAGCGTGCTAGTTGCTAATACCAGAAATTGGTCATCATTGTAATATCAGGCAGAAAGTTATCAGCATGGGCACAATTAAGCGTCATACTGGTAGAGCAAACCTAAGATGTCCCATCTCCCTTCATTTACAGACTGTCACAAAATACTGTCCCTTTAAACGCCATTCCCACATCTGTCCCCTGGTTCCCCAGCCACTGACTGATCCCACCATTATTCTCACATACTTTCGATAACAGCTTCCACCGACGTCCGATATATAGGTCTGGTTAAGGCTGTATTCCACCAGGCGATTCTGACTTTCATAATTTTATTAATTACGCATTTCTCACCAGTAATATGGCAAAGGACCACGCATCCTACATATCATTTGAAAGGGAAATGCTACTCGTCCTAAAGATATATATATAACATGTCTAAGAGTAACGAATATTCCCACTGCTGTTATCTTAAATGGGAAGTGAAATCGGTTAGTTGAATTCAGGCCTGAATAGTATACTGTATGGGCCACGCCAACGCCGTAGAGCGCATGCGCAGAAGCTATGGCAATTGGACCGTCCATCACCGGTAGAAACATGTGAGGGACTGATTGTCACTTACACATGGTGGTCATCCCCGGTGGAGGGACGGGTTGGTATAGGGAGATCCCGGCAGTGACGGGTACCCAAAGAGGGCCTTTTACTGTAAGAATGCATCGGGAAGTGACGGCAGAGCGACGTCGGCCCTGAAAAGGGTGCAAAGGGCGTCAGGTTGAAAGCCCTCCTCCTAGCGGGCGGTGGGGGAAACGCTGAGGGCGGTAAGGGAATGATGTATGCACCCTGGAAGAGGTGGTAAACTTATGGCCGTTTTGTATGCGGGAAACTTGGTTCGTCCCCTCCTGCCGCCCCCGCCCCAACCCCTTAATGCAAAGGCCATGCACAGCTAAGCGGCCGGTGCCACCAATCCCTGGCAGCTGGGGGCAGAACCATCTGTTCCCGTCCTCGCCACCAGATGCCAGCACTGGGAGGGGTGAAAAATTCCCCGGATGTCGTATTGGCTTTGAGGCGCCGCTTTAAATACGAGTCGGCGGCGGGACGGTCCGATGATTTTTCCTCGGTTTAAAACACTGGCCAGCGCTTTGAAATTAACCAAATGAGTTGGGGCCATCCATCCTGGAAACCAACTCAGCCTCGAGCCTGATTTGCCAATTACACGGTCTAACAGATTGTGACAATAGATGCGGCGGGAATGCCAGACGGAGTAGTGGAGGAGGAGGAGGGGGAGTGAGAGAGGGAGTGAGTCTGTTAACAGTAACAGCCAAGGCGGGTCAGTTGGCGCCTTGTCGCCGGGGGGAGGGTGTCCGTTAGATCCAACCAGCTTTGTTTGACTTTGTGAAAAATTCCTTAACGCCCTGAACATCTTAGACAGGAATCTTGACAGAGACAAAATGGCGAGAACCGCAGCCACAATGCGACAGGGAGGGAGCGGCTCTGGGCCGCCTGGAGGGTGGGAACAGGGTCTTTTAATCACGATAATACCGACCAGCGTCGATTTATCACACCCAATCGTGATTGGGTGGGCGCTCGGGCGAGCTTAATTTTGCCATCATTTCATCCCGGAGTGTTTGATCGTGTTTGAAAACAAGTCTCCTTCTCGGAGAAATTGCAAATCCCTTCCCTCCACACCGTCATGTCGCCGCGTTATGACGATCTGCCGACTCCTGTCCTTCACAATCTGAATCCATAATAAAGGCAATACGCCTGGACTCTGCGAACGGCGCCTGGAATCAAAAATCAATAAGTTTGATAAGAAATGAGCCCACATACGAATTAATCCTTGTTGCCTCACCATCAGGCTTGTACTTGCTCCAGGCTGGCCGCCGACAGTATTAGGAAGTGTTTCACACTGGTCTTAACTGTGATTTTGCCAACTGGTTTACATCTGATTTTGCAAATAAGATATTTTGAATTTGAGATGTTGATGTTTCAGACTTACTAGTTTTTGCTGTTAGTTCTATAGCAAATACAGTTAAGAGCAAAGACTGTAAAAATCATCTGATCTTTAAATTTAAGATGTAAGAAACACAGTTATGATTTGGTATGGTGAAACGTCCCCTAACACCAGTGTGTTTGTATTTGGGCCTGGGCCAAAGCTGTCCGGACACTGTGCATGACTTGTTGAAATCCCGTTACTTTGTTATCTGTTGGACCGAAAGTAATCAAGATAATGATTATCTTCCAGGAAAGATCTGCTGAATGTGTGTACGCGTCCCAGTTGATTTTGAGCCAAATAGGTCAGTTTGACTGACTCGCTGTCTTGGTAAAAAGTAGTGTACAAACATGCTATGAATTTCCCAATTCATTAACGTCTGAATGGTTTCGACTTGATGACATTGTAATGACCTCTACCTAGAGATAATGACCTTGATCTGTAGACAATGCTCTCAGCCTGCAGATCTTGACTTACAGGGAAGATGTCGACCTTATGCAATAATCTAGATCTGCAGGTAGTGACTCCAACTTGTAGTTAAAAGCCTGGACCAGCCTGTACGAAGATTGACCTATTTACATTGACCTAGACATGCAAGAAGTAAAGCCAACTCACAGACAAAACTTTGTCCTTTGAGCAATGGCCTTGAAATGGAGGTAATGGCCTCGAGCTTTTAGAAACGACCTTAATCGGGAGAAAATGACCTCAGACTGCAGGCCCTGACCAACAGAAAATGACCTCGGCCTGATGCAGGACTTTGGACCCTTAGGTAGTGAGTTCAACTTGCAGACACTGACTTAAACCTGCAGTTAATAGTATGGCAACATGATTGACCTGTGAGAGAAGACATCAAGCAATGAATCCAACACGCAGACATGAAGCTTGCCTTGCAGGCAATGACTTCGAACTGCAGTCAGTAGCCTATACCTGGAGGTACTGCAGTGAAAGCCGATTCACAGACATATCCTCGACCTTCAAACAAAGACGCAAAAAAATGCAGGCAATGACCTTAAAATGCAGGCGATGACCTCAACCTTCAGACGATGACTTTCATCCAGAGGCAACGACCTCCACCTGCCCAGTCCCACCATGTCCACCCCTGAGTCTCCAGTAGTAGTGGTGAGATGGAGCAGGAAGGCGTCAACGGCAGCAGAAGCTGGCAGAAGCCGGTCCTAATACCACCCTGTCCAGCTCTGCTCACCCTCCCCACCTACCTCCAACCCCACCCCCACGCCTACACCTAGAGTTCCCTTCCGCCACCCTACAGCTGGCCCCGGCGGCCCCAGTTCCCAGCGCCCTAAGCCTCTGCCACTCAGCTCCCAGACCTCGCATATACTCTGTATACAGGAGGCTCTTAGTGTTATCCCCGGAATTTCATATACATACGAATACAAGAAGACCTACGGGGGGCGTCAGAGGGTGGCTGTACGACCCAGAGGGGTTTGTACGTACCGAGGGTGAAGCCGAGGTACGTACAATCCCCATGGGCCATACAGACACCCGAGGATGACCCCAAAGGGTCTTCTATATTGTATCACCCAAACAAGATTCCAAAATTCTTGAAAATACTGAAAACAAGGAGCAGTATGTACAGTCGGTCAATACGCACTGACCCTTGTGCGGACCGCTGCTCGGCTGTGCGGGTGACAAATTGTGGCCAAAGGACCCCAGCATCACGTCTTCAAAAATACATATACATTTACATCCATTTGTGTGTGTGTGTGTGTGTGTGTGTGTGTGTGTGTGTGTGTGTGTGTGTGTGTGTGTGTGTGTGTGTGTGTGTGTTTGATAGATTTCACAAACTATTTTCTTAAAATGAATTAGATTACTCTATTCAATGATGTAACTTAGTAACCAAGTATGTTCTTCCGAACCAGAGTCCACCTATTTTCCATTTCCTACAGGCCTAGTTCAGAGCAAGTAGGTACCAACGTGTTCAGTACAGTGCTCTACGTGCCATTCAAGAAAGGAGAGTCTAGACTGTAATAACCACAGTCGACTCTGTCTTTAGCGGACTCTGCCTTAAGCGGACAACTGTCTTTAGTGGACAAATCTTCTGGTACCAGCAGGATCTCTCTTTAATCTAATATACAATTCTCTCTGTTAAAGGGACATCTGTCTTATGTGGACAACGGACACTTTTCCTGAAATTTTGGTCAGATTCTCCGTCTTAAGTGGACAGCACTAGTCTTAGGTGGACAGTCGTATTAAGTTTTTTAAAAATCTAAATTAAGGTTGTCTGGAACACATAGGGCGCTTAACCAAACATCTGTCCTGAATGAAGGGATGGCAGGGTGTGGAGAGGACAGGGAATGACTGACAGGACTTCTTCCTTTGATGGGAGGTCGGGAGAGATGTGGAGAGGACAGGGAATGACTGACATGACTTCTTCCTTTGATAGGAGGTCGGGAGAGGTGTGGACTGGGCAGGGGGTGACTGACAGGACTTCTCCCTTATATAAGTGGTCGGGAGAGGTGTTGAGAGGACAGGGAATGACTGACATGACTTCTTCCTTTGATAGGAGGTCGGGAGAGGTGTGGAGTGGGCAGGGGGTGACTGACAGGACTTCTCCCTTTGATGGGAGGTCGGGAGAGGTGTTGAGAGGACAGGGAATGACTGACAGGACCTCCCCTTATGATATGTGGTCGGGAGAGGTGTTGAGAGGACAGGGAGTGACTAACAGGACTGCTCCCTGTGATATGTGGTCGGGAGAGGTGTGGAGAGGACAGGGTGTGACTGACAAGACTTCTCCCTTTGAGATGTGACCTCTCTTAGATGTACGTGAATTTTGATGTATGCATGTAATTATGTATGCATGCATGCATGCATAGATACACATAGATATCATGTATCACATAAATACATTTATATATGTACATATACACATATGTTTATATCTGTCTATAATACATATATACAAACAAAGATAACTAGAAGATAACTAGAAGATAACTATAATATAACTATATAAGTAATAGTTATATCATAACTATATATAACTATTAAATAGGTATATTATAACTATATGTAACTATGTTATAGTAATATATAACTATATATGACTAAATATAAATATATATATCATTTGAATTTATATATATATATACATATATTGCTTGGTCAATTATAACTTGTCCTATACTACTGACTCTGTCTTAAGCGGACCTCTGTCTTTAGTGGACAAATCCCCTGGTCCCGACAGTGTCCACTAAAGACAGAGTCGACTGCATTAAGCTTATGAATTATTAATAATTTGTCTGCTTGCTTTGACGTCGTGTGAACTGTAATAATAGACATTTTAGAGGAGGAAATTGTAAACACTTCGCTTAACATAGAGTTCCCCCTGACAGGCGCCAGTCGAGGCCAAAAGCCGCGGCCTCTACAACTGCTCTCTGCTCACAGTGCTCAGCCACCAGAGCTGCTCGGAGCTGCTCGGAGCAACACATGTCCGCCCCCAAAGCCCACTCTCAGCCCCCAGTGGACACAAAAACTGCATTTCCTGACTAGTTTCCTTGGCCTGGCCGATAATGGTTTTCGTGCCCCCCCCCCCCCACCCCCGCCCCTGCCCACTCCAACCACCCCCTGATAAATGTATTGTGGACTAGATTTCTCCTGTTTGTTGTCGGACGTAATTTGGTTGGGTCCATCAGCAGCCCTCCTGGGTCCCTCCCACATCGCTGGGGGGGGGGGGGTCTCGGTGAAGGGCCCTGGAGGGGGAGGTAAATGGGGCAAATAGTTTGTGTGGACTGCTCTTCCCATTTCGGGAAACTGCTAATTGAAACGTATTGGTCTATTCGAGTCTAGTCCAGTATATTTGAATATATATCTCCACTCAGTGTAGTCAGCCTGTAAGAGTCCGCTGTGTATTTAAGGGTCATTAGCTGTACAGCCCAAATACAATGCTACAGCTTAGCTTGCTTGACATTATTACTCAGCTTGGTTAACCCAAGTAGCCCCTCTCTGCCATGGTAGATTTCTATTTGCCACAAGTCCATCCTAAGATGGGGGCGAATCTTTTTATCTTTTTCTATTTTGAGGAATTTCCTTAGGACGTTTGAAAGCACCAAAAGTGTTAAATCTATATGGAATCGATTAGGCAAGACCAGTGAATTAAAAGTCCAAGGGAAGAGAGGGACTTTATTAAAGGCATGATCAGACAGTCTCTATTTACCTCTAATGACTGGGGAACTTTCTGATCAGTAAGATGGGCTGGTTAACGGAAATATTCCGGTTTTAGGATTCTTGGCTGAGGCGGGTATCTTTAATCATCTTTAGTAACTTTAAAGTTTAAAGAGTTATCAACTGATCAAATTTCGTCAAACAAACAATGAAATTACATTTTGTAGATTACTGTCCTTAAATAAGCCCCTGCTAGGGGATACTCAAAACAAGTTGTATGCCCGATAGGAATTGCTGACGCGTTAGGGTTTCCAGGTTCAGTGTAGGTATAGAATATACCAATTGCTTTAATGCCTGATATAACACCTTCCATGAGGCTGCAGTGTTTGTATTAGTGTTTGTAAACTTATAACAATAAATCTGCTCTTCGCCAAGTCTAAAGGAACGTCATCTAAACAAACTGCATATGGAAGGGGTCTGAAATGACTAAATACGTCTCTGTAATGTGAAATGACCATTCAAATTAAGTATAGAACATCAGATTCTCTCTTTTTTTGATAAACACATCGATAACAAAGATTGTACACATCAGCTTATATGTCACTCATATCTAAAACATTGGCAGGTTGTTCCTGCATTTAGGAAAGTTCAACTATGAGGTTTACATACAGATAAGTACTTTGTAAACTGCTGGTAATGTGACACACGGCAGTTTAAACTGTCCTATACAGGGATTTATTCCCCCTTCATGGTAATCACAATACCTGCCACACGTCCGAATAAAGCCCCCGCTCCACTGACCAACTAAACTCAACCCGATCGTCGTAGCTGCTGATGGCGCTAGCACCTACGACAGTCTGGTCTTAGTGAAAAACCCAACCCGGCCACAGGCTACTATAGCTTTATCCCTATATGGAGTATATAGCTATCTACTGTATATCCCCCTAAGACCTGATGATCCAGTCATACATCTTCATCATGTCAAGATCTACAACCCGACGATCCAGTCGTAGGACGAAGCTACGATTCCAGTTGTGAACCCGGCTCCACTATGAGACTGAGTCCAACTCAACTCAACTCAACTCGATCGTCAGGCAGTGAAGCCGGGGCTTTAGTTGATGACTGCTTGGAGGGAAGGCATACTTTAAGCCTCGGTAAAAAGGTGTTTGAATCATGTGAGGGTTCCCTTAAAGGGACAGTCTCCGGGGTGAGGGGGCAGCAGGGGGCGCCGTTAACAATGGTAATAGGGACACGCGGCTTGGATCACTAATCCGCTTATAGTGGATAATATGATAATCCGCGGGCTATCCATTACTCATGTTACTGGCTGTATGAATAAAGATCGGGCGAGGGTCGGGGTTGTCCTGGGCAGCAGGGAACGCTCCCCCCCCCCTCACCTCACCTACCCCGCCGCCGCCTGCCATCCTTTTGGGGGATACTTGGGCTAGAAATGGGGCACCAACTGCGGTCGGATCCCCACGAGGCTATAACTGTCAATTGCAAATTTAGCTCAAAAAGGGGTCTGTCAAATAATTAAATCACCTTTTAGAACAGTTGTCAATTATAGATTATATTTGATGCTAGATTAAAAGTCAATTTAGGCAGACGCAGTTCCAAGTTTTTCTGTATTGTATGTACCTGCAGGCTACCTTTAATACCTATAAATTATCTTCAGAAATTGAAGTATATACAGAAACAAAAAGAAAACGTACATCATTCTACCTGTTTATAATTTCAAACAAAGGAAAAAGTCATAGATGACTAATCATGATATGTCAAAGGCTTATAGGCTTATAACAGGAAATGGCCTTGTCAACATATTTCCCACAATGCACCTTGATTTAGCCTGCAAGTAGGCCAAAATACTACTTACCAGAGAACCGCGTCTGGGAGAATTGTAGGCTATTGAATTTCTCCGCAGATAGTGAAAAGGAAAGCTAATGTTTATTTGCAGGGTCTGTCCATGAGCTATCCTGAAAAAGGGGAGGCTGTCGGGGTGTGGTAGTTTTTCTTAGGGTTGTAAAATCCCCCCAAAATGGGGTGCGGGTATTGGGGGTCGGTGTGGGGCTGTGGTTTCTCAGTTGGTATTTACCTTTATATACTGAGTGCCCCCCCTAACGCCTCCAGCCCCCCCCCCCTTGTGTGTCGCCCCCTACCGAGCCTATTATCCCACCAACAGCCCCTGATCAATTGATACCCTTCCATCAATCATATTTTTTCGCGCCTTCTTATGGTTACAGCGCCGGCGTTGTATATTTTAGACACTTGTCTACGCGATCGGAAACATATCCATTGTTAGCGCAGCACAGACGCTTTGTTTGATTTTGACGCCGCTGAGCGAGGAAGAAAAAGAAAGAGGCGTAGCAGATTGGGACGCCAGGGGAACGCTGGAGACGCAGCGGCGCGGGCATTTCATTTCCGGTTTATGCAAAGCTGCCGACGTCACTTCCGGTCCGGCTCTGCTGCTCTGAAGTGTGGCGGATTAGTTCGCCCGGCCGCCGCTAGTCGCCACCGCGGTGTGACAGGGTGTGTGACGGGAGGCGAGAAAATGAAGCCATCTTGAATTAAAAAAGGATAGGGGAATATGATGTTTGAACAGTAGGCTGACCGCCATAGCACACAGAGGCCCAATTTGGTTTTCATTTTCCCGGTTCTGCAGTTGGTGCCAACGTGCTTAAAGACGTTCACAGAGAATGGCGTGGGGAGGAGGTGCATATCCACAATGGGGTTCCGAGGGTGTCTGGAACCCCCTCAGAGTTTGAAAAGTGAAGGACATAAAACATAGGACATTTGGTAAATATTCCCATATGGAACACCCTCAGATATTTGTTCGAAAGCTGCCCCAACACCTCAAAATTCAGGGCTGGTGTGCCGAGCCTATTACCAGATTACTTCCATGTAATTAAGATATTTCACTTATTGGAAAGAGTATTGGAAAGACTGTTTGGGGTATTGCGTTACTTGACATAATTATAGTGATTGTGCACATCTAATGGCAGAGACAGAATGATCTCTCATATGTCTATGCTACTCCTATTCTCCTAGCAGGTTAATATCATTTGCTGTCATTTTGCTACATCATTTGCTGTCATTTGTCCATTCCACGGAATGATTGAGGTTGGGGCGCCCCCACCTTTGTTGGATAATTGAGAAGTTGTTGCATCCCATATATAAAACCCATCAGGCCAAAACATTTCCAAAAGCGCCCCCATCCTTCTCAAAACCCTTGGTCCGCCACCTAATTCCGCCTAAGAGGTTCGGAAGTAAACTCGGCCGACTCTCTCAGACCCCGCTACATCCGACTGAGTAAGCTATTTCCCCCTGGTTAAAGCAGTATAAGGACCAGAAGGCACTCCCCAGAAGGCATCAATCATTTACTTAGGCCTTAAGGGTGTATTCCACTAAACAATTTTACTCGCGGTTTGCGAAATTGCCAGTGAGAGTAATGGCTTATCATAGGGATGTAAATGATGTTAAAATGTCTCCCCCTATAGAATTAAGAAATTCATAATAGGGATGTACTGTTACATTTATCATTAGAAAGGTTTTTCGAATGTCTTTCAAACGGTGTGTAATGTGTATGGGTTCCTGTGATATTCCTCCTGTGATATTCCTAATGAAAGTTTAGAATAACAAAATTGTCGGTAATGAAACTCGCCTTATTGAATACAGTCTTTGAGACCCTTCTGTACTATATTGTGTTTTACTTGTGTTGGCGGAGTTTCTCTTAAATTTGGGGTGTTTGAAGCCCTGCGAGGTGGAAAAAAGGAAATATTTGGCATTGACATTTGCATCGGCCCAACGAAGGTACCACCAAAAATGATTTTATATATCTTATCTTTTAAATGCGTGTTGTGTGGGATAACCAATAAGTATGTCAGTATCTGAAACGTAAAGTACTTGCGGTGGTCAAAAAGACCACTGTAATTCCCCCAACCACAGATCACCAGTTTTTTTAGTTGAACCTCCAGGTTAGCCTAAAACAGGATGCATACTGGGTAATTTGTCGACAAGACTGAAGGCTTAAGCATAGGAATTTTCATGAATTGTATCATTGCTTGCAGAGAACCATTGTGAGAAATTAGCCATCATTATTTTTGTATTAGCGTACGTACACATTTTATATTTCCCAAGTTGTTTGAAAATCCATTCATTGTAGATGGATATGTTACAATTATTTTTATTATTTTCTATAGATTTCCCTTGGACTTTGTCGACAAAACAGCCATAATTAACCTGCAGGTCCTTGAAATACTGTAAATCAGGTATCCGTGGTAGGGCGAATTGGAATCTCACCGCATAGTGTAATACAGGCTCACCTCCCAGGGGTCTGCTGGACCCTGGGCGCAGTCATCTGTGGACTGAACTGGGGAGTGGGTTTCCCCTGAACGAGGGGTAGGGACTAAGAGATGGAGACTGAGAGAGCTACTCCGTTACTTAGAGGGTGACCAGTCCAATTCAGCAGACTGTAGAGAGGCGCGGTACCTTAACTACTGTTTGGTTAGCTGCTGGGAGCTTCTTCAACTGAGTAGGTTAGAAAATGAACGTTGTCCTGGCTTTGCCTTTGGGTGGTTACTCCCTTGGTTTATAGTATTGTTTCGTTTATATTACACTGGGAGAATGAACAATTTGGCGTATTTGTAAGTTTTTATTAAAGATATATTAGGCGTTGATACAGATGTTTTCATGTGTGTTTGTGTGGTGGGGGTTGGGGGGTAGGATTGTGTGTGTGGGGGGGGGGGGGGGCGGTGCAGGTGCGTTTTTATGGGTACCAGTATATGTTAAAATTCTAGATATAGTGGGAACATGTGAGGCTAATGGCGCCTGTGGATACAATGAATGCCGCCAAAATATCATGTGACTTACATGATACTTATGAATATTAATTAGATTGCCTCTGATACAATTTACATGTTCCCAAAAAATATATTAATATAGTGACATTGATAATTATATTACACATATAGTATCAGACATAACTAACTCATGATAAGAACAATTTATCTGTATAACACTAAGATAATGTCAATTATACAATTCTGGATTTGGCCCAGGATGTGACTCAAGGGTCTTATTTTGTTATCTTTCATGGCCAATACAAAATACCCTCTGGTATTAACCCATGCTGTTACAGTCCTATGTCAGAACAGTTATCTATTGCTCAAATCGAGCTACTCATAACATCAGAGTCGCGGCAAGTATAAGGTCCCCTGGGACAGGATTAACAGTGGGGGTCTCTACCACTAATGCTTATATACACAGCCTTACCAAAGCCCGCCAACTGAGTATTCATCGGCTGGCTACTGGAATGAGTAGTTGAGGGCCCCAAACCCTGTATTAAATTTCTATATGTCAACCAAATGGTCAGGCCAGCCTTAGGTACTACACAGGGGAATGAATCGGTCAGACATAGGACTGACTTTGACATTAAGGTCTGACACGGGACTGCTTAAGGAATCAGACGTTGTACGGTGCATGAAAATTCCCAGGCACTCCCTATACCTGCCGGCAGGTCAACTGCAACATTCTGCAGTGGAGAAAGGCCAAACGCGTGACGTTTATGCCTGAGTAGTACGTTTTAAAATCGTGGGAAGCCCCATGATAAGGGCAGTAGGCAGGGCCAGGGGGCATTAAAACCATTAAACCACCCTGTCTGGGAGAAAACCGACCAGAGACATGGCATACACTAATACATCAACGCCCCTGGCTGAGCTGGTCCCTAGTACTAGGCTGTAACCTTGATGCACTTGCTACAGTACCAAAAGCTGGCCTTTTGGTTATACTCAATTTTAAGTATTCTCATAACATTGCCCGTGACACATTTGGCAGTCAAAGTTGGTGGATCTTGTATTAGTGTCCAACACTGCCAACGTTGCATGCTTGTTTTCTTATTCCTGCAATCAAATACAGAAAACTGAGAATTTTGAATATTTTGTGCACATTCATAATCTTTCTTCCACCAGATGGACCAAGAAGGATTACGTTTTCAGTGGCAGCTCTCTGAACAGGGGAAGGGGGCCATACAGGTTAAATACTAAAACGTCACGTATTCGTGCACACACGCGAGACGTATTTTTCTCTATGTCAAGTTCAAGTCCCAATAATAAAAAAAGAGGCGGGAGTCAGGGTCAGAACCCCTGACCCTCCCTACTTAAATCCACCTAATATCTTCATATATGCTTGCCACACTTTGACGAGCAGTTATGTCAAAAAAAAAGTTATGCTGGGCTCCCTTCTCTCTCGGCTGGGGGACTCGGCCTGTGAGAGTGCAGGTGGAGCCCATCGTGTCGATGGATCGGATTGGTCAAAAGGTGGTCACATGACCCCGAGTTAGCCAAAATCTGGCTAACTCGCCAGTGGGTTCAACCTGCGCCCATTCGTGACGTACAGCGATAGCGTGAGTTCGAGGCGCGGACACCAGCGTAAGAAAAAGTATAAGTCTGCTCTTCCCCTTATCCACCCCCTAATCGTCACCCCACTCACCAGCCCCGCTCATCAGCTAACTCCGTGTCGGGATCACCGTGGATGATTGCCTATGAAGCTTCCCAGTGACGCCGGGTGGAAATGAAAAACTGAACTGAACTTTGATTGATGATCTCAAAATGTGCTTCTGACGTGACTATAATTTAGTAATACTGAGCGGCTCTCCGCGGGGTCTGTTTTGGGGGATTGAGGGTATCAAGAGAGTGCCTATTCCCATCAAAATGCACTGCCACACTGTTTAAATAATAATGACAGTTTTCTTTCTGATGGCTCGATAAGCGCAATTTTGGACTATTCATTTTAAAGAGATGGAAAATTACTATTTCATTGACAAATCAAAATTAAGCATTTGTTGTTGGTCGTGTATGAATTGCCTATTAATTTAGAAAATATATATCCAGACTTGAGGGTGTGGCTTGTACCATTTTGCTCACTTAGAGCATTGTTATCGTGACCTTATCGAACCTAATATTGTACCTCTAAGGTAAGCTATAAGTATGCTCAAATTCATGATTCAAGACCAGTTTTATTAACTTATTAATATCAGATATTGCTCCAAATGACATGAATGGATTGAAATTATAGTGCCTAAGTGGTAAAAGACTGGCACGCTGGTAATCAGGTTTATTACCTGGAAGTTTTGGCATGAATAAGCACATAAAAAAAGTGTGACAGAAAAGTCGTGCTAGAGTAGTCCATTGAACGCAAGATCGGTAAGGAGAACGCTTTTTTCTGGTTACAGTTCTTTCTGCTTTTCCCTACTTAAGTGATCGAAAGGTTCTTTCACGAAAACTGGTTACTTTCAGTAGGAAAATACACATACAATACAGAGACCTCTTCGTCTTCGTGTATGCGTGTCTTGAAGTCTGATGGTTCTCTTTTGTGCTGGTAAAGTTCAAAACCATTACGAAAGCAATGTTGAAATTTCGTGGGAGTGGCATTGTTGCATGTTTTTAGTTTCTTTCGTGGGAAGACCAGGCTTGGTGTAGGCATCTGGAAGATGTCAGAGTCGTCCCTTCATATACGTTTACCACTGCCGTCTGCCCCGGGGAATGATATAGGAGGCATTTCACAATTAAATCGATATTTCTGCTTCGTCTGGACAATATCATGTGTTAATATTATTGTTCTTGGCATTTTGAGGTCTTGCTAGATACGTGCATATATAAATTGTGTGTGTGTGTGTGTTTGTGTATGCTGGTGTGTGTGTGTGTGTTTGTAAGTGTGTTTATGTGTGTGTGTGTAGGTCTGAGCCTGGGGTGTAAATACAAACCTTTCGAGTTTGATCCCAGATGTATATATTGAAAGTCAAGTTACAAGGGAACAAACAAGCTCATTTGATGATTTAACTAGTTGCCGCTGAATGATAGTTGGGAAACACTAGGGGACTAGTTCAATTCTGTCTACAATTGCAGACAGCCGGTAAAGCATTACAATAATAACTGTGATTGAAAGTCTATCCGATTGAACGTCGACAAAAGTATGCTTTTAGTCAAGACGCAAAAAGCCGGTTGGATCAGGAGGTTGGGTCCAGGGGGTCTCCAGGACCTTTCGTAATTCTCATAATCTCGCCAAGTCACGCTAGGGCCGAGATGTCCACGTCAGGATCACGTGACATACCACTTCGCTTGTTCCCGGTGGGCACTGAATACATCCCTATATGGCTCAGTATTTCACGCTGGAAACCAGAAACCAGCAGAACTCCGCAGTGGCTCCCCCTATCCGTCTTCGGCAGAACCAGGACCCAGGGGGCGACGGTTATAACGATTTCTTATGGTCGTAAGGTCCGCCTAAAATGTCGAGGGACGTTCCTCCTGGAGAGATCGGACACCTCCCTGCCCCCTAGTGTGTAAATCCCCATTCTACTCCCACCCAGCCCCAATGATAAACTGCTTATCAATATGGGGTCATCCCTGATATCCTACAACTCTTACTTACTTTGGCTTTATATCACACTTTTAGTCCTGGTGGTGTATTAATGATGGGGGTACCAACGTCTCGGCAGAGCGAGCGTTATAATGTCGCTCGTCTAATGTACTTCTGTCTGTTACTTAACAATATTATTACTTTGAACACTTCCTAAACGCCTTTCCATTTATATGAGAGTTGTCCCATAATACTGCTAAGGGGTAGCTTATTCGATCCTAATAGCATTACTGTGTACAAGGGTTATGCACAAGATATTCATGTATAATCAATAATGTTGAGAAGCCAAACTCTGTAAAGGGGAAATGCTCAGGAGATATTCGACATTATCATTACAAATACTTATAGTTGATTATGGTCTATAACTACCCATGCAATGAATAAGCTTAAGGTATATTATTGTAGGGTAAACGACGGGGTTCCAAATGTACCCAAAAGTTACAAAGAATTTCAATTTCAATACAAACCAATGCAAAAATACAATATGCATTTCCTTGAAAATACGCGGTATTGATACAATATTCTTTAGCAGATTGTCAACCGTACAGTTCTTAATTGGTTGGAAATATTGCTTTCTATGAATAATGATCACAGGGGCATACAACTAGTTATTGGTTGATGAACTAGGATTATATCTAATGATTCACATCCGAGAAGCTATCTTGTGTTGTAAATTATGGGTTTTATGCTGTGTTTTTTTCCCAACGTTTTGATTGGTTGTGGTTTTCCATCAGGGACGATTAATAGCTAAAGATAATTTTTAAAACGAAGAAATGTATATGAACTAAATTACATAGTTATTATTAGAGGGTGAATATTGAACAACCTGTACTAAGTATGTTATATACAGAGCACAGTAAAGCTTATTCACTGAGCTCATGTCAATGGATTACTTAGTGATACAAGGTCATAGTGTTACCAGGGTAAGGTCATTGGAAAGGTTAATGTCTCAAGGAACATTCAAAGGTCACAATGCAGGGCAGGGCATATATATACTCCGAGGGCATCGACAGGGCAATGCATACAAACTGAGGGATAAGACCGGCCAGTACTTATAGTCTAGAGCCCCATACCCACTAGGCGACTTTGACCCAAGGTCGGCCGACTCATCGGTGCTAAAATCGGCCAAGTCTACTAGAAGAGTCTGCCGATTTTAGGGCCGACTCATATCAAACATATATCTTTCAATATACCATTCTGACTGGTAATCTGAATCGGCACTAGAATCAGCAGGTTCTATGAGAATAATGAGCCCTTTCTAGTGCAGATTAGTCGGCCCACTCAGTCAAAATTGCCTAGTGGGTATGGAGCTTTAGGGTGGTGACAGGGTGGTCAAAGGGCATTGACATGGCAATGTTTATACTCCTAGGGCATTGGCAAGACGGTCATAGGTCAGGTGGTTTTGGGTTATAAGATCAGGGTGTGGGTTTGGCCACAGATAACCTTTGTTCTGCCTTTTTAGAGTAGTGGCTGGCTGTTTATCGTCGATGACCTGACTGGAAATCTAAACTGCTCGTAATCTATCCTACCTCTATATGTTTTGAAATAACAATCATTAACCGTTTCAAAATGATAATCTAAGAGGCAAAATGTAATAAAGGGCCTTAGTAAGCCATTTAGTGTCCTCTCAATATATTGATCTCAACATAATCTATAATGGTATTGCTGAGACATCTTTAAGACCACCCTAACTCTGACAAAGAATACTTCACGGGTTATTCTGAAAGAGGATAGATGTTCTCCCACCGACACTTAGTCAGATGGTTATGGAGCCTTAATGAGATTTTCCGTCGTGTTCACGCATAAAGGTAAGCTAAACAGTGAACCATGACACATACAAACATCCCATACATTGTGTTTGGTTATCTTTGCTTGTATTGTGTTTTTCATCATCGAGGAACACAATAAGCCCATCCCACATTCAGTATATATTGGGGTTGGACAAGGGTTGGACAAAATAGACGCATTTATAAGCTGTCCTTGTCTCTAAGACTAGGGGTTACTTAAATAAGCAAGAATTAGGTTTTTCTACATCTCCAGTACTCCAAAACACAATCATTTCTTGAGATTTATCAATTATCAGATTTTCAGATTTGCCAGTCAATCAAAATACTGTATTTTGGGCCAAATAGGGTTGGACATTATGGGTTTTGACTCACATGCTTTACCATTGGTTCCTATGGCGCAAAGTCTGAAATGTAAGGTCACATTTTAGAAATTTTAGTTGCAATCTGTCAACCAGATTGCTTTGGTTAATTTTGTATTGTGCAACTCTCTTCAGGGAATACAGCAGCAATATTGATAATTTTTCATGGTAAACTTTATTGTTGGTATAAACTGAGATGGGCTTAGGTTGGAGGAAGCCCTTCCATGAATGGTGTTAATACCGCCTCCAGCCACAGGGCGGCGCCACTTGAGCTCTCGCGGGATTTGGTGCCAGGGATCTAACAATGAGATGACCTAAAACAGGAGGTATTCTGATTAACTCGATTAGGGCCGTTTTTTAACTGTTGGCAATGGCTAGGTAGTGTTAATAGCCGTCATAGGTGAGGTCCGTAGACGGTGTGGCGGTAGTGGTGGCCGAGTGGTCAGCCCCTGGATAGGGCGTGCCTCAGTTCTTAACCCGGACACATTGGCCTTAATACATTATTCTCATTCATTATACAACAGCTGAAGAATTAGCTGATCTACTTATCCAAACCTCCTTAAAGGTTACTCCCTGTTTTGATGTAGATAGTTTGCGTCATTCGTGTGGACAGACAGTATGATCATGTTATGCTCCACCTACCAGCTGTACTTATATACCTATATAGTACAAACAGTTGACAGACATACATAAACGCAGGCATTTTAGTACAGGGTATTTGTTTTGTGCATACATTTTATTAGGTAACAAACATCAGTTGTTCAGTTCATTACAAGAGGGAAAAAGATGACTTATATACAGCATAGTAGGTAATACCAGTAGTCAATAGAATTTGCACAAAATATTGTGACAATTACAATCATATGTCCAACAGATCAACATAAATGTAGTACTTATTTATATATCATCTCATATAATTTATTATAAACGCTGTTTACTTGTCACACGGACTACACCCCCGACCTTTATAGAAAAGTCAACTCATGTAGATATATCCCAGATAAAGTGTTGTTTACTGCTAATTACACATATTTCTAATGTCGGTTTGAGAGGGGGTTACTTATAAAACACAATTAGAATCATACTTTAGCCATACATTTTGACAAAAACTACATGATTATGGATTAGTTATAATCTATCAGATTATCTATCTGTCGGATTAAGATGAGTTTAATCAGGACTGCACTAGAGGCGCTATGCCTTTTTGTTGCTGTATATTTTGCTCTGCTGCTGATCTAATTTGATAATACGGGATTTATATGGTAATTGTACCAGTAGGCCGTGACGGATAAGTCAACTTAAGGCGAAGAGCCGACATCAGCATTCACAGAAGTGCCCCTAGCTAAGGGCACAGGACCTAGTTCAGAACGGGCTAAAAGAGGTCCCCACCAGCGATATGTAGTTCCTAGGGGTAGGCCCAAGACATCAGCGACTGGCCTAGAAACATACCTAAATCACAGCCTATTTCATTTCCCGGCCCTTGTGTTATTTTTACGGCCTCTCACGGGCCCCTTTCCCCGGCAGCGCTGCACCTTCCCCCATCCATATTAGCAGGATTAGCCTTATCTCATTACGCCGCCACTCCCCGAGAGGGGGCGCTCCAAAGCGCCTCACGGCACCGCCGCGCCCTCTAGCAGCTAGGGCGGGAACCTGCGGCACACCTGACTAGACTGCGGGATGTGGGGTGGTAATTGGTCTCCATGGCGAGCGGCTGGTTGCTATGGTGATGGGGATAGTTGGCTGGTTGAGAAGGGACCAGGGGCGTCCCTGAAGGCTGCGGAAAAAGACAATCTAGATTATGACAAGAAATCGTCCTGCAGCACTCCTTCTAGTCAGTGGTGTAAGAGTCTGTGAGTAGCTGAGAAAAGGGCTGGCATATGTAAGGGTCGGTGAAGCAGGCGTAATGGGGACTTCTTTATCTGTAGAATTCTTCCAGATGTCTCAATATATAAATTCTTTTCCTTGGTACACATGTACTTGAGGAATACATACAATCAATGATGGACATTGATCAAAGATTTACAGTTTATTCTGATCACTTATCTATTTACAAATATTGAAAAAAATATACGTTTTTAATGTTTTTGTGAAATGGCATACCAGTGCATATTTATGACAATTTCCCATATTCTTATTCCTTAATACTTACCCTACATCCTTCTCTTCCCTGTTCCCTATGTGCTACTGGCCACCCTGTGCCTTTCTCTCTCCTCTTCCCTAGGTGCTACTGGCCGTACACCTACCCCCAGGCATTTCCTGAACTCACCCTGTGCCCTTCTCTCTCCTATTCCCTAGGTGCTACTGGCCAGACACATACCTCCAGGCATGCTGGCTGATGTTACCCCCTAGTCCTACACTGACCATGTGCCTTTCTCTCTCCTGTTCCCTAGGTGCTACTTGCTGGACACATGCCTCCAGGCATGCTGGCCTGAGTCATTCACTTCTCCTCTACTCACTCTGTTCCCTTCTCTCTCTTGTTCCATAGGTGCTATTGGCCAGACACATACACCCAGGGATACTCGCCCACAACACCCACTTATCCTCTACTCACCCTGTACCCTTCTCTCTTCCATTCCGTATGTTCTACTGGCTGGACACCTACCCCTAGGCATCTCCTGTACTCACCCTGTGCCCTTCTCTGTCCTCTTCCCTAGGTGCTACTGGCCGGACACATACCCCCAGCCATGCTGGCCGATGTTACCCCCTACTCCTATACTAACCCTGTGCCCTTCTCTCTCCTGTTTCCTAGGTGCTACTGGCTGGACACATACCCCCAGACATGCTGGCCGACGTTACCCCCTACTCCTATACTAAACCTGTGCCCTTCTCTCTACTTTTACCTAGGGGCTACTGGCCAATAACCCTCCCCAAGGCATTTCCTGTACTCACCCTGTGCCCTTCTTCCTCCTCTTCCCTAGGTGCTACTGGCTGGACACATACCCCCAGTACTCACCCTGTACCCTTCTCTCTCATGTTCCCTAGGTGCTACTGGCCGGACACATACCCCCAGGGATGCTGGCCCGAGTCGCCCACTTCTCGTGGTACGTGCCGCAGTTCAACCACCGCCTCGTCACACTTCTCCAAGACTACAGTGACGTCATCACCGCCTACGTCACGGGTCACGAGCACACGGACAGCTTCCACATTGTCAACGGCCGGGGCGGCAGTCAATGTAAGACTTTTCGCCTTTTTAAAATAAAATATTGATTGTAGATTTTCATATGACACATTCGTTTAATACAACCCACAATGCGAGTGTGCATATTTAAAAGAACAGAATATGTCGACCTTTTGTGTTCTGTTCTCATATTTTGATGTATCATCTCTTTTATCATTTAACAACAAACCAAGGAAGAACTTATATGCCTATATGATTGGTTGTATTTTTTATAAAAAAGTTGAAGTGGTTTTACCACCACCGTAAAAACCCTTTTGCTCAAATCCATTATGTAACCGTTCGAATAAATTGTGATACCATTATTACCATTCAAGACATTTTCAGAATCCAATTTATTTATCAAATCACAAATCAAATAGTTTAGTCAAGGAAATTTAGTCAGAAAGGTCGTGCTGCTAAAGTTAAGGTTTTCCGGTAGTGTTATGCCATGTATGAGGTGAGTAGTATATGAAATAACTGTTTTTTCTCAGGCGCACATTTAGTTCAACTTATTGATTCAGCAACAAACATGACGTTCTTTATTTACAATTCTGCCCACCACGGATAGATCATTTAATGTAGTCTGCCTCTAAATCAAGGTACTCTGGGCAACATGTAGACAAGTCACAAAGCTTCAGTATAGGGATTTCCAATAATCATGGCTTGTGGTTTGATTTTATGGAAAACTAGGAAGGGTTACTTTTTCATTTAGTGTCTATATGTATCTAATATTTTTCATGTTGGTTTGGAAGTTCATTCATTTCAGAAAGATACAATATAGCAAACATTTTAAATAGTGTATAGTTCTTCCAGAGATTTTGTCTACAAAATGGGTTAAATTAACCTGCAGGTGCCTAAAGTACAGGTAATGAGCAATCTGTGATAGCGAGAATTTCCTAGGTGGCAGCACCAGTGCATTCCACAGAAAAGCATACTTTACTTGGCAATAGTTGTAATGCCCACCACTAGGGTCAGGGGACCAAGTCACGCAGTCACAACGTAAACATGTTTTACCTACGCTCCATCTCCGCTATTACATGCGTCCTTTTTTCTATGTCTAACATGAAACAGTATCTCTTTACGTTAATAACAATAATCAAAGCGTGTACAACATCACATAGCTGTGTTGATGGGCTTCCGTGTGGTTTCCTGGTGACGTCTTTAATTGAGAACTTCAGTGTCCTTTCCCATCTCCAAACCTTTAAACGTGAAGTGTTGTATGTGTTTTTAGATACCATATAAAAAGTATTGATTGTAGGCATGTCTATGAACACTTCGCACGTGGTCACACCACTGGACACGCCGCCGTGTGTGGAGTTGACGTGCCTGTTGAAATTAGTTTCACCTTTTGGGTGAAAAATGAAAAAAGACACAAAAGGCACACTTTCGCACGCAAGTCTTCATCTGGTGAGGAGACAGTGATGTCTCTGTGACATCTGGCATCGCCTGATTCATTTACTGCAAGACAATCGCCTGCCTCTCTCTTTTGTTTTCTTTTACTTTTTTTTTTAATTGAATTCAACATCGTCACCTTATGTGCCTTTTACCCGTCGATACAGATTACATCAATTACTATAATTATTTTGCAAAGTGCTTTTTTGAGTTCATAATATGTAGCTCCCTTGGAATTCAGTTGTTTCTTCCCCGTGCTTCCACTATTGAAAGTCAGTCAAGATCTTTTAAACTTAAAATTAAATCCAATGTTTCCATGTGGAAACGTCAATTCCTATTTGAGACTTACTTTGAAAACCTTCAATGGCATTCTGGGTATGTTTTGTATTTTTCCTTTTTCTGAGGAGGAGGGGGCGAGGGCGTCCACAAATCACGTGACGAAATTGAAATATCACTGTGACGCACGGCAGGTTTGCTTATTTATGTCGATGTCGCATGTGGAATAAGAAATACCTCTGTCCTTTCTAGCTATAATCTTGGTGCAGTTAAGAACGCACCCCCCCCCCCCCTGTAAGAAATTTCCCTTTCGCATTGTGTGCTTTAGGGCTATAGACTCATTTCTCTCACGCAATACACATCTCATATAAATCAATTTAGGGTTATTAACTAGTGGCCTATCCAGGGCTCTTCAGCTAACTCGTTGATGTATGCATTGTGCATCGGAAGCATCGTGCGCAAAGTTAATACCCAAAGGACAATTTTTCAACTTATCGGCTTCAGTAGTCGGTCAACCTTTGGACCGATTCTGACCAAACATGTACATTTCAATGCAGCATACTGACGACCGATCTTTTAAAAACATATTCGGTGGTTGGCACATTGCTGTTGTCGGGGCTGTAAGCTGCATATATATATACAATTCAACTGAATATAACATTTTCAACTATAATCTGGACTATAAGTTCCAGTTCCACATGGCATATACTATAATAGCCTAATGATCCTATTATTTAGTTGGATTTTCATTTTTTTTCCACTAATCATCTTTTTTCAATTCCATTCCCCAGACACCCCTCTGGTTCCCGTGCTGATGGCGCCGGCCGTCACGCCCTGGAGGAGCACCATCCCGGGCATGGGGGCCAACAACCCCGGCCTGCGCTACTACACCTACGACCGACACGCGGGAACCATCCTCGACTACCACCAGTACCTCCTCAACCTCACCCAGGCCAATGACGAGGGGACCAGCGAAAACACCAGCGACTGGACCCTGGAGTACCAGGCCACTGAGGCTTATAATATCAGTGACGTCACAGCCGGCGAACTGCACTCCCTGACCTCCAACTTCCTGAGAAAGGACGATGAACTCTTCAAGAAGTACTATCTCTATAACACTGTGGGGTACGATGCAATGGCGGACTGCTCCAGCGAGTGCAAACAGATGCACATCTGCGCCATCATGTTTGTCGATTACGACCAGTACCAGAAATGTATGCAGAAGTACGAGAGGGAGCACCTTGTCCCCTACAAGATCCACACGGACCCTGAGAGTGGTGGCAGTGGTGGTGGTGGGGGTAGTAGTAAGGTAAATGGGAGTTTACTGCTGCACCACGTGGTCAACGTAACGCACTTCTACCACGGCCACGCCCCCCACCCATACCCGCCCGGCCCTCGCCCCGCCCCCCACCACCATGTCCCAGGCTACATGCATTATGTCATTTACGGCCTCGTGTCCCTTGTTGTTGTTCTTTTCCTTGTCATCACCCTCCTCTGCTGCTGCTTCCGACCCAACAACAGGGTGGTCTATTTCACACAGCCAAGGTATGTCCTTGTCAGTTAGGTCTGTGGCAAGGTATGTCCTTGTCAGTTAGATCCGTGGCAAGGTATGTCCTTGTCAGTTAGGCTTGTGGCAAGGTATGTTCTTGTCAGCTAGGCTTGTGGCAATGTGTGTCCTTGTCAGTTAGGCTTGTGGCAAGGTATATCCTTGTCAGTTAGGCCTGTGGCAAGGTATGTACTTGTCAGCTAGGCCTGTGGCAAGATATGTCCTTGTCAGTTAGGCATGTGACAAGGTATGTTCTTGTCAGCTAGGCCTGTGGCAAGGTATATCCTTGTCAGTTAGGCCTGTAGCGAGGTATGTATTTGTCAGGTAGGCCTGTGGCAAGGTTTGTTCTTGTCAGTTAGGCCTGTGGCAAGGTATATCCTTGTCAGTTAGGCCTGTGGCAAGGTATGTCCTCGACAGTTAGGCCTGTGGCAAGGTATGCCCCTGTCACTTAGGCTTGTGGCAAGGTATGTGCTTGTCAGTTAGGCTCGTGGCAAGGTATGTCCTTGTAAGTTAGGCCTGTGGCAAGGTATGTCTTTGTCAGTTAGGCCTGTGGCAAGGTATGTACTTGTCAGTTAGGCCTGTGGCAAGGTACGTCCTTGTCAGATAGGCTTGTTTTTAGGCCGACAAAGCCTACCCGAGGCTGAGTGATGTAGGCCACTGATAAAATAAAGTGGACGTTATTCTGATATGATTATGAGAGAGAAAAGTCAACATTATTTGTCATCATTGCGCGCACACAGGAACAGTTTGGTGGGTTTATGGGCGTACAGAAAGAGGAGAGTTTCATATGCTGAAGTACGTCCATATTCCCTCTCAAACTTCATCATACCATTCATGCTTATATCGCGAGTTAAATCATGGAAAGGACATATTACTGTAATCCTTGTTTAAAGTTAGAAGACTTTAAGTTGATGACGAGAAGCGCTTTGAAGAACTTTAAAAAACGTCTCGGAACTGACACATAGATGTGTAAAGGTTGTTATCTAAAACATGATTACGTGAACTTTGAAAAAAAAGAAGGGTAAGAATCTCAAAAATAAAAGTCTCGTGTATATGTAGAAATATGAAAAATGGAAAGCATCTTGAAATGTATTCCTATATGAAATCGAGTCATGTAAATTTCAGAGCTTTTTTGGTATATGGCATCAGAATTGTGTTATTCATAATGAGAAAACAAGTATTTTTGATAGTTTGAAGAAGAGACGACCAAAGGAACTTTGTATGTGGTTATCTCTGTATGTGTTAGAGGGCGCTTCAGTGGTGGAGCTTCCGGTCAACAGCCCCTTCATTACACCTATTATCGTCCCCTCGAGTTAACCCTTTATATGAACATACCGTGAGAAGGGTTAAGTGTTGAGGCCTAGACGTTTGATTCTTTAATGATTCAGCCTCTATCCAACTATCTTCCATGGTTGATTTTTTCCCATTCATATGTTCTTTTCTAATAAAGCAGATTTGCAATATCAAAAGGTAAATTATAGGGGGAATGACTCAACGATGAGTAGCCAGTGTCATGTCTAGTATAAGATTGTGTACAAATTGTATTTTGTATTGTACGCAGTCTTACCTACTTCGTAATCTATAACTGGGGCATTTCAGGCAGTTTTAAGGGTTAATATATTTGTATTTATTTAGACTCTTTGAATATTCTCCACAGTTAGTGAAATCTTATCTCTTTTAAACTGGTTTTTGCTCCCTTTAGATATATGCTAATGCTTTCACATTATTCACTAAACATTGTAAATACACTTTAACAAGCCTGTATATAGTTTTGTGTTTCAATAAATCTCAAGTATAGGTGTGATAAACCCAATCGTAGGTGAACAGATAAAGAGTGAGTTCATTTTACTCAAATGTTACCCAAATAAGCACCTAGGACGAATATCTCACAAGCAACACATGGATGATAAAACTCTGAATAATTATGTTATTGAATGTTATTTACATATTGTGTTCGTGTCTTCTATGTATCAGATCATATCTAAATGTGTCCTAGTTCCCTTGAGACCCACAAGAAAATTGATCATGTTAATTACCCAAATACGTTAATCGTTCGTGATGTATTTCAAAGTTGTTTTCTAGACGTGCAATTACATTATGAGATTAGAATATAAAGACTGTATATAGAAATATCAACTTCCACTAGACCTTTATACCCAAAGTACTCAATTGACATACGAGTGATATAGATTTTCTTTTGGATATTATCACACGGACAGTTGTTCAACCTAACATGTTACCTTATAAATGTCACTGTTATCTTATCCTAATTATAGTGTTTTTCACGTGTGTCATCTTTTCTATGTCTCTAATATTTTTGAGGGGACAGATTGTGCTCTTTATTTTTCATTTCGTTTGAAACCATGAAATATTTTGATATACAATATTTGTGAAATGAAACAAAAATGTGAACAATGCCAATCTGACAAGTTCCAAATCGAAATATGTCTTGTCTTGAAAAAAACATTTGATATGCTACATGAAAACTTTCATCATGTTCCATGATTGGATAAAAGACACTGATGATTGTTGGAGCTTGAGGTCCATCAGCAATTTTTCAGCTTTATTAGGACCAACTCACAGTTTAAGGCTTGTACAAAATACTGGAGACTGAAAGCTATGGGGGTGAGAACAACGGCAAGGCAAGGTAGTCTAACAGGCAGCTCAAGGGTTCGAACCCGTACCGGCTGCATGCAATACCAGCACGCTAACCACTAGACCACCCCACTCCCATGGATGTAAGACGAACCTGAAGTATTTATATCAAACTGTTGACTACTGACATGTGTACACAATGCAGATATTTATGTAAATAACCTACATGTCACTGATAAAAAAACCATTTGTTCCGTCTTGCCGCGTTTCAAGGTGAAGGGGGAAGAGATTTGTACATACAGGTGTAAGTATATCCGAAATAAAAGTCATTTGCAAACAAGTTTTGTTGTTTATTATATCACACTGGTAACATATCAGAAAGTGTAAAGGAGAATATCATAAAGAGAAGAGAAGTACAAGCAAGCTTAAATAAGATCTGCTTTATATATATATATAAGGAGGCATATGCATGATTTTCGAGTAACTGCATTGCAGGTTGGCATACTCTGCCAAAATATAATGCCAAAGGATCTAAATTATAATAAGGATTCTGAAAAGACTGTTCATAATACTATAATAGACCCTGTCTATACACCCACAAGTAAGACAGGCAAAGCAAGAGTTATTCTAAATCCAGAGCTACAAACACTCAGACAAGGTCATTCACAGACACTGACCTTGAATGTGAAGCCAGGGGGCCGAACCAATTACATGACACAAGTCAAATGTTACCTGAACCAAGGTTGCACCAGTACATTGTAGCCAGCACATTACCCAGGGTCACCTCTAAAAGGGTGCACCAGCCAATACACCACAGTAAAGGAAAATTATATAACAGTGAGATCCAAAACCACCGGCACCTCCAAATGCTACTGGCAGGTTTAGACACACACACACAACCTTCACCTTCCCGAAATGCTATTGGCAGGTTAAGTCACATACACACACACGCACACACACACACACACACACACACAACCACTTCACCTTCAATAACCAATAAGGACATTCCCTCTGCCAGAATTCTCTATGTTATTTATGTGATCTTTCCAAGGGCAGCAGACAGAGACAACCAATATATAAAGCTAACTACTTATCATTTAGATGGATTTGGTGACTTATCCCACAATTGTTTCATTAACGTTTATTTTTCTAATCAAAATAGGATGTAAAACCATGTAGTTTGGATTCCAATTCATATAATCTCAAGTCGTAGGATATAGGCCTAAAGTTATTTAACCTGTAGGTAAGGATGGTGGCATTCTTTATTCAAGTTATTCTATCATCTCTGGTTATCTGAAAGTGTTATAAAAAGTCTGCACCAGAAGATAAGACTATTAGATAAGACTTTGACCTGTACAGGTAGATTAGGGATGTTTGCTTTGACATAGAAACTGTTCATTTTACTTTCGACTGATTAAGACAAGGGGACATGAAGCTTTTAAAACTCTCTGTGCAGAAATGTCCCTTCTCCTCCTAGTAGGAAGGGCCTGTATACAATGGTGAGTATATCACTTTCATTTATAGTCATGACAAAATATGTATGGTAAAGAGACACATTGAGTTCTTTGCTTAGTGTCCCAGCTAAGGACATGACGTTCTAATTACATTTTGACGTTCTGATAATGTTCTTGTAACATTATTTATTGTGACCTCATTTAATAAGAATGTCACAATAACATTCTGTTTAGTTTTGGTTGAGACCTCAGTTAATGAGGATGTCACCATATTATTCTGTTTAGGTTATGTTGACACCTAACCTAGTAAGATAGTTACAGTAACATTCTCTTTAGGTAAGGTGAATACCTGACCTAATTGAAACATCACAGTAACATTCTGTTTAGGTGAAGTTGGGACCTCCCCTAGTCAGGAGCTCACAACAATTATCTGCTTAAGTTGGTCTGGACCTCACCTAATGAGAATGTCATAATGACATTCTACTTTATTATGATCTTGACCTAACCTCACCAGAATGTTATGATAACATTCTGTTTTAGTTACGTCTCAAGCTCACAGAAAAATAAGGTAACAATTACGTGACATTTTATGAAGTAGCAGACAAACCAAACATGTATGGTTGCATAAAATGACCATTACATCGCACCCTGGCTGGGGTAGTATCTCACAAAGTATGTTCATTAGACGAGTACCGTATCGGTGGTCTGTTAAATTTGACTGACTTGAATTACAACAACTGATAAGTAATACAATAGCTTTAGTTATCTAGAATTATTCTGTTTGTCAATGTCAGTTTTTTTAAATGTATTTCTTTTACACTAACATTAAAGGTGAATAGTTTGGGAAGTTTGTTGCTCCTTTCCCTGTTATTGGAGATTTGCACTTTAAGCATCATAGCCACTGACAGCTGCCCAGGATCGTGTGACCAAGGTAATGAATTTATCTATGCGCCAAACCTTATACATAGTGAATTACATTTATTTAATATAAGATAAAGGTGTGTGAGTATGAGACTTTACTTCCTTCATTTGAATGGGAAGATATAAAGACAAGTAAAAGGAAGTTAAATTTCTTCCAATAGAGTATATTCCAGTTGTTCTTATCAGGCCACGACCTATATTTTGAGGTGCAATAAATACTGTGACACCGCAGAGTGGAACTCCAGCTTGGGTACAATTTGTATGATCACATATGTATACACCATGGCACCTGAATTCACATCAATATATCTCAATTGATATTAGTTGTACTTTCTTTCTGTAGAAATACTTGAATTAGCAACATGTTTCTCTATTGAAATGAGATCAAACAAATCATTTCAGATGGAGTTTTGAATATACCATATATGATTCAAGCTAGGTAATTCTTGCAAAAGCTACTTTCCAAAACAAAACATCGTATGGGGGCCTATCTATCATATTTAAAGAATTATAAAATCATCTTTAACATATTTTAAATCATAGAGAGTTCATGCCAATCAATACTTTGCCCTATAATTTTACTTTTGTTATCAATATCTTCACACCAACAAATCTTATAGTAACTGTAACTGTTTGCCAATGGTATGTGTGCCCTCACATGAAGGGTGTTGCACATGTACAGGTTAAATTCTCCAAAGAGGAACTCTCGCACTGAAGAGTAACACCTGGAAGATATGCTATTATAGTTTAGATCTTTCAAATATATTAAAAACTCCTTGCTTGGGACATACATTGAGGAGAAGCATTTTTCAGGGTCACTTTGCATGAATTATCAATATACCATGCAGGGAACTTTTCTGTCGAACACTGTTGAACTACTCTCAATGTGGTAATCTTCCTCCCACCCAACAGGTCAGCAGCCGTCAGAGTTCTGCACAAACCCTCTCCTTTGTTATACTTGTCCTCAGAAGACGTTTAGTAACAGAAATCTGAGATTTGGGGAAAAGTGTAGGAAAAGGTAAGTTGTATTTATACATGCTAATATTGTGGTGTTGGAGGTTCAAAATTGGGAGATTATTGCTCAGGGAATTCAATTATTTACATTTAAAGTCAATGAGGGAATCAAAAATCCAAAATGGACCAATATTAAAAAATAACATGATTTTCAGTTACTAAAGTATCTAGACAAGTGGAAATGGTTCCAATATCAGTTTTGTATAACTTAGAGGGCCCGATATATATAATATTCATCCGAAACAATACCACAGATTTCAAAATGGCTGAATTTATTAGCATGATACCTTTGACAATGACTTTTGGATTCCACAATAGTTCAAAAGAAAGGATATAGACTTTACTCTTTTGCCACAAGATTTCTTGATTCCATTTTGTATGATGATCCCCTGGGACCCCATCATTAAATTTAAAAGGGGAGCCACCTTGAAATATCAACATAACCCCGATGGGAGCCAAAAATCCTAAATGGCAGACTTTCAATGAAATAATCTTATATCTCGGCTTCTAAAATGCCTAGAAACACTTTTTTTGTGTCAGAATTGGGAGATTAAGGGACAGATAATCCAATTATATTTGCCTTTGGAATCTACACAAGAGACCTAATCTAAGCTAGTCAATAGATTTAGTTAAAATACCTCAAATTTCAAATGCTTAACACATAAGAAATTTGCCAAAATGTCATTGTGATATTTCAAGGTGGCTCTCCTTCAAGATTTGATAGTTGTGCCTCAGAGGTGCTTCATACCAAATTTGGTGCTTTTATCCGCTCCATAATGAAAATGTTGTTAACAGACCCAACTATAGGAAGAATTGTCAGTTGCATCATACTATAGACTTTTAACTTTTGCTTGATAAATATAGAACTTTAGGCCCCTATTATGATACGATTGAAAATAAAATATACCACACCGAACCTGACTCCAGAATGCTGTTGGTCAATGTTGTTCTTATTATAGAGTAATTATACAATCATCATGTTTTAACTGGAGATGATCTTCATCGGGATTAAAGCTTCTCAACAAAAAGACCTTTATATATTAACTGTTGAACACTGCTGAAATTGGGAATTAACGGTCGTTAATAGAGTAGTTTATGTAGAATAGTTATAGATAAAAATAGGCAAATATTAACCTCTAATTATTGTATAAAGCAATTAGTACATTATAAATGGAGCAATCAGTATAATGAGACTACTGGTCAACTCGTACAACTTCCTTGATAGGTGGAATTTATTTTATGTGATGCAGTGCATATATTTCCTCTGTATTTGTATGATAAATTCATACTAACAACCAACCTTTTTCCTTAATTGAACTTGTACTAGGAAGACATGTCTGGAGGATAATATGATTACTGTGGATGAAGGAGATCTAACTCATGATGCTACATGTGGATGTGTGGAAGGTTACGAACTGAGTAATTTCATTCACGCATGTATAAAAAGTAAATACTTTTGTAATGCTGTAGTTCAATCAGTAAAATTATATCTTTTTATGGATGTGTAGTTTTATGTGAGTCGGAGATGGCAGAATATTATGTTTTCTCCGAAAAAAAGACACAAGGGAGAATCAAATACCAAAATTGAAAAGTTATGTAGCTGTTATTCCATTGTTCATATATTTCTTTAACATTTGTAATATAGATGTTGATATTATTAATTTTACTTTGAAGACAAACATTGAACAGAATTTGAATTACCCCTAGTAATAGGTTTTTGTTCATTATTCATTGTTTTTGCAGTACACATACTGTGATTTAATCTTTATGTGTCATATGATATATTTCAGTCTACCCGCTTCTCACAATTTCTTCAGAAAGTGTTGAGAAGACCACCACCGACCTTGCAGCTAATACTAATACAACTGATCAAATACCTATCCCTTCAAGCAACAAGACTCTGCTCGTCCTAGCTATTGCCTTACCAGTATCCACTGCATTTTTATTTTCTATTTTTGCATTGCTATATTCATACAAAATTTGGCTTACACGGAAAGAACGGACAAAAGGTCTACAAAAAGCATTGCATGGTAAGTTTGTCTTTTTTCTGGTCCACAAATACAATACATGTATTCATATTTGAACATGGTTTAAGGATTGACACCTGTGGTTGAGCCATGATTCCTGGTACTCAGGACTGTTGCATTTTTCATAAAGTATCTCTACATCCACATTGGTGTGATATGTTTAGTTCAAATGCTCAGTTTATATTCTATCTAATGATATAAAACATATGTAGAAATATTAAAGGGTTTTTAAGTAATGGGCCTGTAAAGACAAAAGTTAATTTTTTCACTTTTATTTTTTGAACAATGATTTCTCAGTCACTATTTGGCATAGGCCTTTGAAATTTTCTATGTATGTTCTTAACATTCTAATGGAGGGAAGGGTGTCTCAAAATTTTGATATCTTTCTTCAATCATTTTATAAAAAATAAAATGTAAAAATTAGAAAAAAATTATTGTTAAGTTTCCCGTTTTTTGGCATAAAATATAAACTAAAGCCTAAATCAAAAATCTGAGACACGCTTCTCTGCATCTAGAGGTTAGTAACATGTATGAAAAAAATATAGCCACATACCTCTTCTGGTAAGTGAGTAATTCTTGTTCAAAAAATAAAAGTTGAAAAATAGGTTTTTAATTCCTATCCTTTCAAATTTTTATCAAATTTTCTAATGACTTTTATAACAGAATAGGGAAAAATTAGACCTTTTAAATGGTGTTTATTCCATAATTATACCTAACATAGCCACAGAGATATGGGCCAAAACGTGAATTACGCCCAAACCACCGGTGTCAATCCTTAACTGCTTTATATACTACACCCAGCCAAGGTGAGATGTAACGGTCAAGTTATGCAACCATACGTTTTTGGTTTGTCTGTTACTTACTAAATTGTCATATAATTGTTAGATTATTTTTCTGTGAGGTTGAGACCTAACCAGAACAGAATGTTATCATAACATTCTGGTGAGGTTAGGTAAAGATCAAATTAAAATAGAATGCCATAGTGACATCCTCATTCAGTGAGGTCTCAACCACAACTAAGCAGTAACAATTTTTATGAGGCTGAGATTTAAAAAAAATGTGACAATAACATTATCAGAACATTGCAATGTAACTTCACAACAGTTGTTTGCAGCAACGTAATTGGGAGTCATCAAAAGAACATCGCTGTACCTAACAGTGTGACGTAGCAAGAATCAATCCAGAATCTTATGTCAGTGTTATTAGAACATCATATACTTTGCTGGGCATACCAGTTTGGCTGGTGAACACCAAAGACTAGTCGATAGTTATTCTAAGTTTCTACAGAATAACAAACCATGATCACCTTCAGCCATTCAGCGTTGAAGAAGACCCGCAAAGACGATTTAAATCATTTTAATATGTGGCTATTGGTTGTATTAAGTTGTTTAATAAAGGAAAATAAGGGTATTCAAAATGAATAGCATGTTAGACTAAATCCAAGAGTTATAGTTCGCTCAAGTGGGAGACCAGCTACCTCTGCACCACTCAGTATAAACAATAACATGTGACATCAGGGGAGTCATTAGGCCTACCTGGTGCGAGACCATAGGTTAGTTTTGAAAATTCATAAGCTTTAAGGCTATCTACTATACGGTATTTGCTTCCGGCACCCTGAAAAACCTCAAGCAATCTGCTGCAAACTTTTTTGCAGTAGACTGCCACAAGGTGGAATTTAGGTGTTTGTGGCGGATGATTGTGCTGGCTGCTTGCGGCACCTGCTATAAATGATATATTCCACAAACGGCCACAAACTCATTTGTGGTAAGGTGCTGCAAGGTGGAATATAGGTATTTGCGGCACCTGCTTGCGGCACCTGCTTGCGGCACCTGTTTGCTGCACCTGCTCAGGGATACCAACATATTGGTATCTGAACTGCAAATTGCTTGCGGTACCCATAAATAGCATCCGCAAATGCACCCTACCGCAAGGTGGAATATATAGCCTTTAAACTCTTTTACAACAGTTTTTGTAATGTGCCGGGGCGGTTAAGCTGGCAGTTAAGCTAGCAGTTAACCGTGGGGGTGTTAAGGGTTGTTATGCTTATTTTAGGCTGTAGTCCTGTGTACTGGTGCACCCAACTACAGTCAAGGGTAAACTAGAAGGGTAGAGTACTGTTGAGTTACTCCTTGCTTAGGCTTATTAAGGTTGAGCAATTATGGCATCTGGGGAATACACCTACAAGACACACAATCCAGTATGGTATCAAACTACTTTTATTACGCCAAAGACATAAATAGTAACAAGGCTCCAAGAAAAGGGTGCAACTAAGAGTTGTCACAATCAGCCAAGCTTTAACCCTGTCCATCGTCAACAACCAAAGCTTACTGGGGGGGGGGGGGGGGGGCACTGGTACCTTTTATCAGAAAGAGTTAATGATATCTACTTATGTTTGTCATCATGAGGAAACCAGCCTTTAGCTATTTCCATCAATGGTGAGTTGTGCCTGTTGAGGACTGATCACTGCAATAGGAAAGGGTTAACACAAATTGTCTACCAACCAAATTTATCAGCTATATACATCAGCCCAGTCAGGATATTGCAAAAGGCAGGTATCCTCAGGATGACAAATGTAAAAAAATGTAGTACTTTGGTCAGCAAATGAGAGTAAAAGCCTTTCATTGGATGACTATTGTTCATTGTTGTATAACTAAACTCCATCACCACCAAATTTGATAAACCAGATGAGATATTTGGGGTGTGAGTCAGCAGACTATTCCCAGAAACTGGGTTTGTGATCCAAGAGGCCAGCACTATGCCCCAACAATAAACATAACTTCAGTTGGTAGGTGCTTTTTCAAAAATAATTGTTCTGTAGAAACCACTCAGAATAACCAAAATGCCAGACAAAGTCAAAGAAAATTTGTGTAGGGGCACAGAATGGAGGTAACTTTGACTTTTATTTCTATTTTTCACCTAGAAAAGTGTACTTAGGAACAATCTTTACCTCTCATTATATTATATTATATTCATAAAAGCCCATCCCCCCTTGACTCTTTTCTAAAAATATTATTCATGACCTTGTATCTTTTACAAACTAGATTGAACCTGTTATATTAGCAACATGAATGTAAGATAATCTTATGACAATTTGTCATATTTATTTCTAGTTGTTGATGAAAAAACTAAACGTGAACCAGAAGTAGAAACATTGAACGATGAAATGTTGGATGGAGACTCAGGAAGTATTGGTATGTACCAAACAAATTTCAAAAGGATTCAGTTTTTCACTTTAAGTGTTATCTATTTGCCTGGAGACTATCAAATACACATGAATATGTATATTTCCATCCAATTAAAAGATATAATTATGTTAAATAATATTTTCTAAACTTTTACTGGGTTCACTTTATACTGTGGAATATTTCAGGAAGTCATGAAGGTACAGCACTTGTGGAAGACCCAGGGTATGATGGAGAGGAAAACAGTTCTGGTCAGTAATGATTAACGTTTAACCCTTTCACTGCCAGATATGTCATGATACAACTGATATTTACTGAAATGTTGCCCAAAATAAAATTCAAATTCATTTTAGATTTGTAAGGCAGAAAACTTTTTACAATAATTTGATAAAAATGTTCCTAATGTTGGCAATGGTACAATAGCTGTTTTGTATCCATTTAAGTATGTTTGTACATGTATATTGTCACTTGTTCTGAAAGAATGCCAAATGCTGAGATTTTGTAATACACATAGAATAGAATAAATAGAATGAAATAAATTGGTATGAATTATATATCATATCCCATTCAGTGTGCATGTCCATGTATGTTTAAATTTGTATTCATATAGAACAACAGTAATTATAGAATGTGAATTGATCTTACAGAGGTCACTGGATCCCAATCACAAGTACCACTCTGGGACCCAAATCACCCAAAGGCATTGATCTCCTTCAAAGACGATGAGGAACTGATGGGTAAAATGACTGATAAGACCCCCAAGCTTAAACAGATTGTGAAACTTGATGTTGTCTGGGCACACCTGAAAAGCTTTGGGGTGATGACAGCAGTCAATGTGAACAGATGTAAAGTAAGCACAAAATACATCTTAAACGAAAAATGACCTTCAATCTTATTGATTATCACACTACCTCCATGTTATTGTTAATGGTAACATTGCTTCAAAACATTCAAACATACATGAAAGAACAAATGCCCTCTCCATTCTCAAAGATTATCCAAGAATTGAATGATTCATAAACACTCAGGTAAAACTCTGAAAGATAGCACACCACGTTTTTTTGGCTCAATTTTGATACTTTTTTGAAATTGTTCCGTTTTTTAATTCTTTTTCTTTTTCAAATAGAAGACAGCCAGCACTGAGGATGACCAAGTGGAAAGGATTTTAGAGTTTTTGGAAAGAGGACCTGTTTGGAAAGTCCACGGATTTTTCAAATCTCTTTATGAATCTGGCCAAAACCATGCCATTGATGTGGTTCTTGGCAAAGACGCATGGAAAAAGTACCAATAAGCATTGAAACATAGCAGGTTCTGACACAGACAGTACCAGGATATGGAACTCAGAGATAACATTGTTCAATTAAATTCAATGCTTTCATTTTAAGGTGAATAATTGCTGACAACTAGCTGTAATTCATTGACGACTAGCTGTAATTCACAATGACGAAGCTGCATCGATGAATTACAGCTAGTTCGGAGCAGCAAATTGGGAACTTTGGACTAGCCACATTCAAGGCCATCTCAAACAAAATAAAAACAATTTTTTTTAACCCAAAGAGTTTTCAAAAGAATATTACAGTCCTTATGATGTAAAAAATTGAGATCATAGAAATTCATTATGAATTATGACGCCAGCTGAACAGATATGTCATAACGTTTTTATGTTTTTTCCATATTTTTTGTTCACGTTGCAAGGGATTATGGGTAATATCCTATATAAATACCATGATAATACATACCATGAGGTAGAGAATTTTATAGGCTTTCTTATGATACCTTTTTTGTAAAGATTGATTGAAAACTTCCTGTGCTACTACATTTTTTGTGTTTTAAGGTTTGAAAAGGTACCTTTTAGTTCCCAATTTGCTGCACCGAACTATAGTCATCGACAAGTTATCTTTGCCAAATCTCTTACTAAACAGGTACATGCCTGGCTGTTTTGCTGGCTGTTAACCATAAGCAAGCAGTAGTTGATGGCGATTGTTGGAGTTTAAGATGCATTCAGCAATTTGTCAGCTATATCAACACCAACTCAAATTTGTGTTCAAGTAACAAGTACTCCTGACCAAATCTATGGGGGTGAGAATGCTGGCAAGGCAAGGTGGTATAGCTGGCATAGCCTAGACTCGAACCCCGGCCACCCACTTGCTACACGAGGACCCTATCCACTATACCATCCCACCTGCAAGCGGTCGTTTACATGTGTAAGGTTAATAGGAACATTCTTATTTAAGGGTTTTACATTGGGGACCTTTTATGGTAAAATCTAGACGCTTCCTTCCACAGTCATCACCCCCTCCCTCAGTCATGGTTGGGTGGCCCAGGACCCCCCCCCCCCCTCCCACCACCAATGGGGAGAGACACAGGTAGCCGTGAAATCGACACACAGTGACAAACAGTGAAAGGGAACAGAGGTTACTAGTAAGATTACGGCACTTACCAGTTCAGGTACTCTAAATTGGGAATTCCAAAACTTAACAATTTTATATTAAGCAGTAGCAAAGCATTTGTGGTGGTCACATCTATTTTATATTCTATATTTTAATCATACTTGTCTTGTCACTGTGTCATTATTTACTATATTTTAATCTGTGAACCTTGTGAAGCCCCCATTGAGATAGAAACATATTTATACATAACATCGATCTAAACCTTACATCAGTAAACATATTTAAACATAACAACAGTGGAACACTACCATCCTAATGATGGTACTAACACTAATAATATGTATAAACACCAACACATATCTATAAAATCTGAAAAAGAAAACCTGAGTTGAGTCTCCCTGTGATCAGGCGACTCATGATGGTTGAAATAACAGCCCCGAGATAGTGATCGGCATATCCTTATGATATTATTTTCAAATTTTGTAGTTACGCGGGTCAATTTGTTTCAGTTTGTTTCTACAATTGCTCTTAATAGACTTCGCTACTATAATACTTGGCTAACTTTCGAAAATAAATCATAAAAATGCATGAATAGATTAATGGCTTTTGTTAAACTTGACAGGTCCCAATCCTCTCCGATTTCCCCAGGCAGTGATTATGGTAGAAAGGCCATATTTCTTTGGCTAATAGTACTAAAACGTAATCATCTCTTCATGTCCACTATCAGGGCCAACAGGCCCATCCTACGTTCTTTTTGGACTGTCGGGAACATGCATTATACATTCACGTATGAATTATTACAAAATACTGCAATACTGTCATTACTGTACAAGCTAACATTGAGAAAAATGTCATACATATTTAGCAAGGTTAACACAATTATATATACTTATGAGTGCTTGTATGTCTGTCTGTGTGTCCTCGCCTGCTTATTGAACCTACGTCATCGATATGTTATTATTGGAGTATTTACATATTGCTTGTGTATATCATATGTGATAAACATTGGACAGATGACATCGTTTTCTCCAACAAGGACCCGGAAGCCAAATTGGTGAGGTTTTGATAAGCTGAAACTTGACAAACCATCATGATATCTGAAGCACATACATAGATTATAATCGATATGGAGTACATATATATTATATTTATCAAGTGGGTATAATGATCATTATTGAGATATCGAGTTACCATATTTGTACAAGGCAAATAGGGTGGGGCTTCGAGCATTTGTCATCTGTAACATATATGTATCCAACATCTCAGATTCAGATGCTCATAACCCTCCCTTCTTGTTTCCTCCTGGTCCCACAACGCCATCTTCCGTTGATCAAGTGAATCAGCCTCTCGTCATTCATATTGGGCAGCTTCAATCGCTCTCCACTGCCTTTTAATGTAAATTAAATCTAGAATCATGTCCAAAGTTAACACCAATCCCCATAAACTTAAATCGGAAACACTTGGCTTTCAAGTTAAAACCACGTCGTTACTGCCCAGCCTAATGGATATAGTCCCCTTGTAACCGTTCCTCTCACGACACGCCCGGCAGAGGTCAGTAGGTTTGGGGTGGACAGCCAAATCACAGAGCCAGCTTTTGGACCTTTCTTTTATTTGATCGAATGGTGATGCTTAAAAGGTGGGCCTAATATTTGACCATTGCAAAATGTAAAGGTAAACTTCGATTAGTTTTGTTTTAGTTGTTTATTTTGATAATAGTTGTGTAATCACTTTGCATTTCTGCGGTTGGTTTAGAAAGAAATGAACAGAGGATAAGAGTGGTGATTTGAAAAGAGAAAGTAGGATATATTGGGTTTCTTTTTTACTTGGAGGGCTTGCCCAATTGAGCGGAGTTTTGGTATGATTGGTTTAGTCAGAAACAGAGATCAGAATTTGAGCGGTGATTTTGAAAGAGAAAGTATAACATATTGGGTTTCTTTTACTTGGAGGGCTTGTCCAATAGACCTGTCCACTTTAGGATGTGTTACTGGCATGATAAAGAGGTTGGACATAATTGCAGTTTTTGCAAAGTCAGCCGCTGACACAAAGCTGAATGAATGAATCAGTACTTGTGTTTTCAGTAAGTCAGTAAGGTTTTGATAAATGAAAATGAATTATTATTTTCTCTCAATTAGGTAATTACCTCCATTTAAGGTCAACCAAAATAAGGTATGTTTTTGTGATTCTAGGGTTGGACATTGTAGGCAAAGCTGAAGGGCTTTAACACTGTTCCCTATGGGAAAAAGCCATTTTTTCCTTCCCAGTCCTACAGCTACATATTTAACATTGTAATAAAAGTAAAAGCTTATAAAGTTTAGTTTTGGGTAATAGTACTAGGAAAATTACTGTGAATCAAGTATGATGAATATTTTTCTATAAATGTTGATGTCATAGAAATAAGGGGTGGGCTAGCTGGCAAAGTGGACAGGTCTATTGCGTGGAGGTTTGGTTGCAATCAGGGTGAATCTACATCCAATTTCCTGAGAGGAGAGGGAAATATGGATAAATATGAACTTAGGAGTAAAGCTTAGGGAAATATGGATGAGTGGTTTAGTCAGAAACAGAGAGCAGATATGAACGATGATTTGAAAAGAGAAAGTAGGGCATATTGCGTTTCTTTTACGCTAAGGGCTTGTCCAATTGCAAGGAGGTTTGGTTGCAATTGGGGCAAATCTACATTCAATATGGATTAGTGGTTTAGTCAGAAAGAGAGAGAGAGCAGATATGAGCGGTGATTTTGAAAGAGAAAGTAGGGCATATTGGGTTTCCTTTGCTTGGAGGGCTTGTCCAATGGCATGGAGGTTTGGTTGCATTCGGGGCAAGTCTACATCCAATTTCCCGGGAGGAGGGGGACATATTGATAATATGAACTTAGGAGAAAACCTTGGGTAAATATGGATGGATAGTTAAGTCAGAAATGAAGAGGAGATATCAGCAGTGATTTCAAAAGAGAAAGTAGGACATATTGTGTTTTTTACTTGGAGGGCGTGTCCAATTACATTAAGATTTGGGTATGCAAATGGGATGAATCTACATACTGAGAAAATGGGGACATATGGATAAATATAAACTTAGGAGGAAAACTCGGAGAAATATGGATGAGTGGTTTGTCAGAATCAGAGCGCGGATACGAGCGGATACGAGCAGATATGAGCAGATATGAGCAGATATGCAACCAACCCTCAAACATATGAAAGAGAAAGTAGGACATACAGGGTTTCTTTTGCTTGGAGGGCTTGTCCAATTGCAGGGAGGTTTGGTTGCAATCGGGGCGAATCTACATCCAATTTCCCGGGAGGTTAGGGGCTGGAGTGGCGCACTTCCCTCTCAGCGGTCACCCCTGTAATAGGCCAAGGGTTGAATTGCTCCGAGCAGTTGGCTGGAGGATGGTGAGCTGCTCGTCAATGGGCGTGGCCTTTACTGAAGTGCTAAAGCCTATATTCTACGTGATGATGTTACTGCCTCTTAAAAGATACGACAATAAAAATTAAGATTAATTATGTGTGTGTGTTCCATATCACTAGAATGGTAAATCCCTTTTGAATAATATGTAGGATGAAAGGTTTGATTTCATATAGTCACAGAGAAAATACTTATTCGGAATCGTCAAAATGTGGAGTACAAGCTTTAGACATAATAGTTCATAGCCTTGTCCGTACCTTCAGAGTTGTTCATTTATGACAGATTACACAAAATAATTGACCTATAATTAGTCTATTTCTGATTACGCTACAATACTCCCAAATGTGGCGGACCCGGGATTTTGAAATGGGGAGGAGGCCTTTTGGAAACAATTTTCTTTATCTACTTTTTGCACAATTCTTTTATTCAATTGCTTTTTTTTTACATTCAAAAGAATGGTAAAATTTGCCCCAAAAAAAGTCGGGGGCGTATATAATATATATATTATATATATATATACAGGGTGAATCTCTGAAGCTAGGACTCTACACAAGACTCTGTAACCTTAGTTCTAAGTGAGGCCTTGAGGTAAGCACCCATCTTGTGGTTATTATTGTTATAGCAACAATTACTGTACCATCCGGTCTTGGTTGAGGAATCCTGTAACTGTGTGTTGAGTAATATAATAAAGGTCTTGAAACTGTATTTATTGTGACTTTTCCTTCCTGAACAAGTGATCCAAAGTGACTGTGAAGATTTAATATCTAGCAGGGAGTACCTCTACAGTACTCTGCTCTTGAACTAGCTAACCCCAATTGGCTACAACATTGACGCTTCGGACGGTCTGTGGAGCTCTCTCTATATTGCCCCTGGGTAGATAGATAGAGTGACGCAAAACCGCACCGACGCAAGAACAATCAATGTTTAAAATATGAAAAGGGTTTTATGAGACAATACCTAGCAGACCCAAATCCTGTTTATCTTATTTATTCAACACGTGCCCGCCATAGGGAGACAGCTGGGCGCCGTTTTATTCAATAAACCCTAATACACACATGTACCTAGACGTCTATCTGACAACCAGGAAGCAGCTATATGACAGGCCTATCCGTCATCCCATTTGACCCACTGGGAACCACGAACACCCCCGCCCCACCCACAGCCGCAAGGTGTACAACAAGGCGGGGTCATTCGTAAACTGATTCCAAGGGTTAACAGGCGTTACCCCGGTATGAACTGGGTTATCCATCATCTGATAACCCTCCCCTGAGGTTTTAGCACTCTGCTACTTCCCCGATCCCGACCTTAGATTCATCCCTGCTTTGTAGCCGCCATTTGGTCCAGCCCTGGGAGCACAGACAACACCAGCGAAAATTACCGGATACCAAAAGATTGTATCGCCATATGGATTTTTTGGGTTTTCAATTTTTGTGTTCAATTTTCTTTTTTTGTCAATCTTAATCTATAAAGCATCCGTCCTTGGTCACATATAATTTTCATATATCAATCTTTGTGAAAGTAAATATTTTTAAGACAGCGATATTTTGAAATTATCGTCACGATACTGCTGTGAGGCCTTGGCTATATTATTTCAGGTATCATGACTTTTTTATGGACGTCCTTTGACTCGCGATAATAATCGCGAAATTTCTTTGGAACGCTATCCCGTCTAACAGTTATCATTTCTGGTGCGTTATCATTTCTGGCGCAGAGGGTGATCTCACGCGGAATGTGGTTTTAAATCTCCGATTTCACGCCTCGCCTCTGTTTGACAGGCCAAGAGTAGGCAATCAATCAGAAGCCTGTAGGGCTGGAATGACACAAGTCATCCTTCTTTGTTGCCCTACTTTTCCGCCCTCTTATTCTTAGGATTGATATAGATGGATCCTCAACACTTGCGGAAGTATTGCCGATTGCCCTAATGTGCAGAACTGTCAGACCCATATTCCTTCCATCATACTTTCTCTTCCATTTATAGTTTATCATCGAAGGTGTCCTGGCGGTATACCTAGGCTTGGCCTTTGTGGCCACTGTGGTTATATCCACAAACAACCTGATCCATACTTGAATAATAATATTATTCAAGTACATTATGTTATGTGAAATGTGAGGAAATGACTTGAGTAACTGTAAAACTACACACTGCTAAATACTACTACTAGGGCTCAGTACAGAAAACGATATTAAACCAATAATAGACCAAACAATACTAAAACATGTGAGATCATACGTAAAATAATGTTAACCTTTAATATTTCGTTGTAAAATGATCATAGCAATAAGTCATGTTCATTATATAAGAGAAACTGTGCCATCATATGAAACAGCAGAATTTATTAATACCTACTTTGTTAATATAGGAAAGAAACTCTCTGATGCTATTGTTCAACCTTCAATGTCTGAGATGAACATGCTACCACAGACAGCACCATCACCATAAGGTGACAAGTTGGACCTAAAGCTGTTTACCCTTATAGACTTAAAAAGGATAATTAAAGATATAGATATATATAAATCATCTGGTCTGAGTGTCTCTTCTAGATTACTAAAGGACTGTTTTTCATGTTTATTCCCACAACTCCTATTCATTATAAACTTATCTGTTAAAACAAATGAGTTTCCTGCTGATTGGAAAATTGGTACTTTTATTCCAATTCCAAAAGTAACAAATCCAAAACACGTGGAAGATCTTAGACCAATCACACTCCTACCATTGCCAGGCAAAATATTAGAAAAACTTATTCATTGAAGTGAATGGATTATTGTCAGATAACCAAAATGGTTTTCGAGCAAACCATGGGACACAGGACACAATTTTTAAGTTAATTGACTGTATAACCTCAAATTTTAGCTTTCAAAAGCAAACAATTGGACTGTTCATAGATTTTAGGAAAGCATTTGATACATTAGATCATAAAGTTTTAGTTAAAACCTTAGAAAATTTCAATGTTTCTTCTAAATTTCAAAATCTGATTTGTAATTACTCAACTAATAGGAAACAAAAGACAATAGCAAATGGAAAGGAATCAGCTCTATCAAATATCACCCATGGCGTCCCTCAAGGTTCCATTTTAGGTCCCCTACTATTTAATATGTATATTAATGACATGCAAAAAATCTTGTCCCACACAAAGAATTTGCAGTATGCTGATGATACTGTATTATACAGTGCAGTTGATATTACAGCAATAGGCTTTGATGAAAGCCTTAGAAATATACAACATGATGTGACTTGTCTGGATGTATGGTGTCGAATGAAAAAAATTACTATCAATGTTAAAAAAACAAAATATGTAATTTTTGAATCAAGTAAAAAGGCACAGGATGTATTGATTAAATTGAATGAAACTCCAATAGAAAGGGTGACGACATACAAATACCTAGGTATTTATTTAGATCAGAATTTGAACTTTAGATACCAGTTGCAAGAAACTTATAAACTTGCCACTTTTAAACTCTCTATGCTTAATAGAATTAGGTCTACGATAACCGACTTTACTTGTTTAACTGTTGTTAAAACAATGTTGTTACTCTATCTAGATATGGGGAATATCTACTTTTCACGTATGCCTAATACAGATCTACAAAAACTAGACTCTATCTTAAATACTGCTCTTAGGTTATCATTTAAAATCTGGTTACCGACTGAAGTCCACAAATATGAATTGTATACATGAGCAAATATGTTACCTTTGGAGTATAGACGTAAATGTTTTGATTAAATGATTAAGTCAAGAAATATTGAGATGAAAGAGGTTACTATGGAAACTAGAGGAAATCTAGCCCCTCTTGTACTAGTGCTGCTTACTAAAAAAGATTATATAATAAGGTCTTTGCTGCAAAAAACTTGTGGAATATTTTGCCTGTTCCACTAAGAAGTATTGAAGAATATACCACATTCAAAAAGAAACTAAAAGAGATGTTAACTAGTGAATATACTGCCAGTGAAACCAGAATACTTGCTGCTGGCATATTTGCCTAAGTTGAATGTTATATGGCTAATATATATGGAAATCCTCATACATCAAACTATCACATCATCTCCATTATCATTATCATTACTATGTATTAGGAAACTTATGTGTACAATTTCTATACACTACACATTGTACTAACTACTACGTGATCACATATTCATAAACTCTTGTACTGGAGAATACATAAGCTGTAATGTATAAACTAAGTTTATGGATGGTGGGGGAAGACTGGAGAAATCCAACCCACCACCAGGATAAATAAAACTGTTAAAAAAAAAAAAAAAAATCATTTATGAAATAAGTGATCTGCAAACTTTATTTCCGTAAAGCAATGAAAGATATCCATTCGCGATAATCTTTCCTTTCTCCGAACCCTTCCGGCTTGCCCTATCAGACATATCCAAGACCTACCCAAACCCTGGAGATCCAGATCCTAACTCCATCCGGGTTTCCACTGCTGCATCTTGGGTACACAGAGGACTTCCGGTCCCCGATCAGTTTCCTCCTGAGTTCCGGTCACCAGAGACATCTTATCCGTCTGCAGAAGAAATCCTCGGGACTGCTGGCCTGGAACAGATCTAGGACAAGGGGGCTCCAGGGTGAGTCCACTGGGTAATAATAATAATATAATCATGTTATAAGCCTTTTAAGATGATCAAATTGACAAAATTCAAGTCATCATTTTCGGAAGAATTTACTGGTTTTTTTATTATTATTGAAACATCTCTCCAAATTACATGATGTTCTTCCGATGCTGTGATAGGTGATCGAAGTAATGAACATTGCTGCATATATATATATATATATATATATATATATATATATATATATATATATATATATACAAGTTTAAGATTCCTTGCTATTACCTTGATTATCTAACACTGTATTTACACACACCCCTGTTTTTAAATACAATAATATTCTCAGATTTTTGTACAATTTCGTCAAGCTCATTCCATATTCTTACCCCTCTATGATAGGGGCTCTTACATACCGTTTCCTTATTTGAAAAATCCAACTTAAGTTTGATTTTTCCACTAATTCTCAAAAACTTTCCTTCATTTTTCTCATCAACATGTATAGGATTCTTACCAAGTTTGTACAACATCTTCAGTAAAATACAATTCCATCGCTTTTCTAATTTTTCAGGTTGTTAATGTTATAAGGAAAGTGACCCAAAACTTGGAACCAGTTTGAAAATCGTCACAATTTAACCCTATACACCCGAGACCTTTATCAACCACAACCTTACGACAACCCATAAGTCCTTATGGGTCGGGGTGGCCAACGTCACAGAGGTGTTGGTACCACTCGTTGGCATTGACACCCCATGGGTTCGAGTCCCATGGGGTGCAGCCTGGAAAAAGGACATTTGGATGACCCCTGCACAGAATTGTGCCCAAATGGTCCACAGGACTGCAGTGGAAGAACATTTAATAAAGAGAACTCAGCCTGGATAAAAATCCAATCAAAAAAAAACATACAAACAAAACTTCAGCTTTCACCAACCAATACGTTTACCACAAATTCCGTTTACAGAGACCGACGACGTTGTCTGAGTGTCTCAATGCTTAAATTTCACCCAGTCTCTACTTACCTGACGTTCTGTGATCGGTCAGAAGGTGGCAGCACCTTTTCTGCACATTTAATCTGGATCTTCTATGCAGAATCCTTTGGGTAAAGCAAATATGTTAAGGATGAATGCTAACACCAGACTACCAAAGACGAAATAGCCTTTTTATAACAAGAAATAACCTTTTATCGTAACAGCGAAGGGGTTTTCACTACCATTACTGTCACATTGCGGTTGATGATTGGCATTGATGATTGTGTCCTTTCTGGGAGTATTTAATTACGCCTACCCTATGTTTAGTATGAGAGTTCTATTGAAACAGGATTTTCTGTGAATAAACTGCATTCTTTGCAGCAAAATACACTCGAAACCGTAGCATGAGTACTAGAGTCAAGCCTTCAGAAAACTTTGAGTAGTATATAAAAAAGGGACATGGCAACGGGCAACTATTGGATACCATTACCACCAAGGGAGCTGAACATAGTGGGGTCTGTTAAGGATAGACAACTGTTGATGACGGGTGTCTTGCTAATGTCGGGGTATTCTGCTTACCATTTCTATGCACCATTAATATCATTTGAATACTATACATCACTATATAGCTAATAAAGAATCTTTTCTAATGGTATGAAGTATAAAGATATTTCATTGAGCACGTCAGTGTATGAAGTCCGGGAATTTGAAAAATCCTTTTTTGACTTCTATTTTTTTAACAAGGATATCTCTCCTAATAATTTATTTACAGACTTGAAATTTTCAATATACATAGAAAAGGGGCATTCAGAGGGAGCCGTGTCTCAGATTTTGTATGTAGGTCCTAGTTATTGTTTTATGAAATGTAGAACATTATTTTGGGGAAAATTACAATAAGTTACCCGTTTTATGTAACAAAAAACTAAGGCCTAAATAAGAAATCTGAGACACGGTTCCCTCCAAATGAATGTTTTTGACTTACACAAAATAAAAGTGAAAATATCCATTTTTAATTCCTGATTTCCATTATAAAAGTACAATCGTAATACGTTTTATATCATTAGATAGAGTAAAATTTGCCCTTTTATTTGGCATATGACATGAAATTGTACCTAATACAATAAGGGAGTAGGGTTGGCTAGCGCGAATCATGCTCTGCCAACAGTTGTCTATCCTTAAGGTCATTTTTTTGAGAAATCGTTACACGGCGGATAAAAGCACCAAATTTGGTGTGAGAGACATCTGAGGCATAACTATCAAATCTGGAAGGGGAGCCATGTTGAAATATCAATAGGAAGGATGTGGGGGCCCAAAAACCAATATGGCTGACTTTTACTATAAAAATTCTTATATCTCAGCTTCTAAAAAGACTAAAGAGACATGGTTGGTGTCAAAATTGAGGGATTGTGGGTCAATTATTTATGTTTCAAGTCAATGCGGAAATCCAAAATCCAAGATGGCTGACCAATTTTGAGAAATATTAAGATTTTTAGCTACTAAGGCATTAGGCCAGGGGAAATGGTTCCAATATCAGTTGTTAATAGCCGAGAGGGCTCAATCAATATGATATTGATCCTATACAATACCATCAATTTCAAAATGGCTGAATTCATTAGCATGATACCTTGGATAATAACCGCTGTATTCCAAAATAATTCAAAAGAAAGGATATAGACTTCACTCTTTTGCCACAAGATTTCTTGATTTCATTTGGTATGATGATCCCCTGGGACCCCTTCATTGAATTTAAAAGGGGAGCCACCTTGAAATATCAATATAAGCCGGACGGGGGCCAAAAATCCAAAATGGTCGACTTTTATGAAATAGTCTTATATCTCAGCTTCTGAAATGCCTAGAAACACATTGCTATTGTCCAAATTGCTAGATTATATGACAGGGAATTCAATTATTCACCTTTCAAATATATACAATGGGTCTAATCGAAGCTAGCCAAAAGTTTTGTTTAAATACCTTAAATTTCAAATGCTAAAAACATACAAAATTTGCCAAAATTTCATTTTGGTATTTCAAGATGGCTCCCCTTCTAGGTTCAATAGTTATGCCTCAGAGGTGTATCATGCAAAATTTGGTGCTTTTATCCGCCGCGTAACGAAAATGTTGTTAACAGACCCCACTAACAACCTTCAAGACGAACGGTTCTTCTCAACCCTATCGCCCGAGATGTTATTCCCGTCCATACAAATTGACATTTAAAGCTGCAGTGACTTAATCTTGTTCTTTCTGTGCGTTATTGGTTCTATAAACAGGGATGGGAACCAGCCAGTTCTGGCCATTAGATTAGATTAGATTGGTCAGAGATTACTGTGCTGGGAGTGGGCGATAATAAGACGAAATGGGAGGTCAGATAGTCACAAGGGGGGGGGGTATAGCAGTGACCATAGGGGGTAGTTGATACAAGAAGATCAAATGGATGTTAGCGTGGTCAGGGTGCATAAACTATATAGGCGTAAGGTTGGATTTGCCAGTGATCAGAGCTTAGGGCTATGGAGAAAAGCCCTGTGCAAAGAAAGAATACAGACTTTGCTGCTGAACCAAGGTTAGAATAATAATATAAGGGCTTTCATACTTACATTCTTGGATGAATTACTGTTATGAAGATACAGTACCTCCAGACCTGGTGAGATTTGTGATTTGCATTGGGCAGGTCACTCACTCTCATCTTCCTCCAGCAGCCTGCACGTCCTCCAGCGTAGGTGGGGGTGGGGGTGGGGGGGGGCACCATTTAGTCCGCACTCCCCGGGACAAGCCTTTGATACTATGGGTCATTTACACACGAAACAGGAGAGTGAATGTTTATCTTCAAACAAAAATATAACTTTTGTATATTCATTTTCGTCACGAAGACTTCAATAAATAGTCATAAAGAGTAATTCACAAAACAGTGCGGAAACATTAAAATCGTGATTTCTTTCATTCAGAGCAACATTTTCTCCAATACCCTTTCAAAATATGGGACATTTTCGGGCATGAAAGGGACATACGGGACAAGAGATAAAATACAGGACTGTCTCCTGAAATACAGGCAGTTGGTAGGCCTACCAGCCGGAGTGTACTGCTGTTATATAGATCTAGGCAGCAAGACACAACTTTGAAAATGTTTCATTTTAACGATTTTCACAAAATGTTACATTCATATGAAGTGTTGGGCATTATCAGGACAAATATTGTCATTACACTTTGAATGTGCCATTAGAGTTGCATTTTGGTGAATTTACGCACCAACACACAGGAAAATACGAACTAACAGGAAGAGACAGAAAACATTCAGGTTTTTGAGTTGTTTTTTGTGTCCCAGATCTATAGTGGTAGGCGACTTGTAGATGAGGGGAGGTAGTGGAGATTTGGGGGAGGCGAGTTGTAGATTAGGGGTTGGTAGGAGAATGGCCACCCACTGGGTACTATCTGTCTGGAGAGAAAACAGGGCTGTTTGTGGCATGTCTCTGGGTGTAGCAAGTAGAGGAAGTGACGTTATCCCATGCAAACATATGAACTTATTATAACGTTGCAGCAATTTTCTGTTTGGTTCTGTATTAGTTCTTGTTACGTTATTTTGATGGCTCCCAATAACGTTGCTGCAATATACTGCTGCAACGTTGCACTGCAATGTTATTATAACATTCTGGTTACATTATTCAACCTAAACAGAATGTTCTTATAACGTTCTGTTTTGGTGTTGTCCTAACCTCACCAAAAACAATGTTTTAATAACATTCTGATTTGGTGAGGTTTCGACCTAATCAAAAACAACGTCATTGATATGTGCCATCTTAGTAAATACCAGACTGGCTTTAAAAAGTACTTGCAGAACGTTTCTGTTACGTCGCAGCTTGGCTGGGTATGGATCCCTCCATGGCTGTTACTGTCCACTTCAAATATGATAGTATTCCTTTTTACTTACTATATTTGGCATGGGTAATCCCTTTGGTGGTTTTTTGGGTTTTTTTATTGCGTTTATTCATAGCAAAACTTTCAGGTAAATAACCTGATCTTCCAAGCGTGCCAGTCTTGGTACAACTAAGGCACTACATTTATAGATATAAAAATAAACAATTACACAGAATACAAGTTATATATTATAGTATACCGTGCACTACCATAACTAGTCGTCAGTTAGGTAAAACCATAGGGTTAGACACTATTTATGAAAATAAACAATTACACAGAATACAAGTTATATATCACAGTACACCTTGCATTACCATAACTAGTTGTCAGTTAGGTAAAACCGTGAGATCACTGGTTTATGGCTTTATGGCTATTATAAGGTTTATTTACCTCCACCAAACCAGCCGCCAAAAGGCATTCTGGAATTTAGGATGGAATTATCACAGGGAGCCGAAACCAATAAATTGCTGTGTGTAGAGAAAACACGACTATGTGTGTGGCATGTATGGGGTTACAGTAACACTGCCGAGGGTGTTATGTTATTAAACATTGCAGTGATATTCTGTTTTAGTATTTCTTTATGTTCTTGTTATGGCTTCGAAAGACGTTGCTGTAATGTACTGCTGTGATTTCACATTGCAGCATTGTCGAAACATAATGGTTATATTCTTTGACCAAAACAGAATTCTATTATAACGTTCAGTTTTCACTTGGTCTTTACATCACTGCCAGATAACGTTCTGATAAAATTCGAACTTGCTGAGGTCAACCTCACCATAAACAGTGTACCATTTCAGTAAGTAACAGATTGGCAAAAACAATCATTGGAATGATACCCAGCCAAGGATATGACGTTCTAATAACGTTGCAGTAACGTTCTGGATTGATTTATTTTTATAGCTCACACTGTTATGTTGCAGTGACTTTATTTTGATGACTCCCATTTATTCTGATAACGTTCTTGTAACATTATTTATGATGCTGAGACTTAATAAGAATGTCACAATAACATTCTGTTTAGGTGTGGTTGAGACCTCACTGAAACAAATTATTGAGCAAAGGATACCCAACTTCGCAATGGTAACCGTCTCAAAACCCACAAATGGTGTACGGATTCTGTACTTCACTGGGACTATACGTTGAGATGGTACAGATTGTCTGCCCTCCCTCCCTCATTGGTCGGTCCGGGGTAAAGAGGGCAGCAGTAAGGTAATCAATAACGGACCTGGCCTATGTCACATCCACGTATGGCCTATGTATGGTATATATGAAACTTAAGAAGGCAGAGGCGTAGCCAGCACTGCAAGTGGATGTAATCTCTGGGGAAATGCTTGTGATATGCATTGCTGTTACTGCAGCGCATGCATATGAACATGGGCTTGGGTTTAGGCTTTTGCTATTTTTTTGCAACACAACTTTTGAAAAGTTTTGGGTGAACACCATTTTCTGTTCAGGTGGGTGTTTTTTTGTGTTTTTTTTGTAGCTACGGAGTTTTGATTATGCTTACGGAAATTGTATAGAACTGGCAACATGCTGGCACATAAGGAAAATACACAAATCACCATAAATCTCCAGTAAATACACCAAAAAATCCTCATAGTAGCGACCCAAATACTCCTGTTACTACCTTGAGGGGGAAAAAAAGATGATTATGGGTAATGAAAATATAAACTCGCGTATCTTGTTCCAATTCTTTTATGAAACAGGCCACTGTTGAAACAGCATTACTTTTCCTCTAAACTATACCAGAAAAGGCACCACGTGCAGTGTATGAGGCACAGTCAAAGCAACAGGCGATCAATGCCTTCACAGCAATACGCCATCCAACCTAATCTTGTTTGCAATAGCTTGAGAAAAAAAACAGCCTTCTTTAATTGAGGCCGAGTGGCTGGCTACCCTCCCATACCCACTGCCTCCCCCCGAGTATCGATCCCTAGTAACTCGGCCCAGACAGGCCAGCCGCCATTGATCCCCAGAACGAGGCCGTTTCCATGACGACAGTAGCGCCCCCTGGGGGGCTGGTTTGGCCTGGTCAGGTCAGCGGGCAGACCGGCCAAGCAATAACTCCACCGCCTCTACCCAGCCAGCTTGCTACATAACAGAAACGTTCTGCAACCACACTTTTTTTTAGTCAGTTTGTTACTTACTAAGATGGCAAGTAACAAGCACGTTAAGGCAACCACAGACCATACGACAGACTATGACCCAACGGTCGCAGATGGTCGGGAATATCTGACACGTTTGATATTTTCCCGATTCTCCCCGACGGTCTGCGACGATCTTATCAGTGTGTGCAGGATCTTAACTGATCTGCGACGGTCGGATCGGGTCGTAAGGACGTAGTGTGTGGCCACCTTTATTGATGCTGAGGTTTATTATAACATTATTCTTTGGTGAGGTTAGGATGAAACCAAAACAAAATGTTATGAGAACATTCTGTTTGGGTTTAAGAACATAACCAGAACATTGTAATAACATCACAGTGCAACGTCACGGCAGTATGTTGCAGGGATGTAATAGGGAGTCATCAAAAGAATGTATCAAGGACCATATACAGAACCAGTTAGAATGCTGCTGCAACATTATAATAATGTTCATCCTTGGCTGGGTCTCTCTACCCCTACATACCCAGCCAAACATGTAACATTATCATAATGTTGCAGCAGCGTTCTTGTTTGGTTCTTGTCACATTATTTTGATGTTGCTGCAATGTACTGCTGTGATGTTGCACTATGATGTTATTACAACATTCTGCTTATGTTCTTCAACCTAAACAGAACGATCTTATAACTTTCAGTTTGGTTTCGTCCTAACCTCACCAAAATATAATGTCATAATAACGTTATGATTTGGTGAGGTTGAAACCTCACTATCAATAACATAATTGTCACATGCCATCTTAGTAGGTAACAAACTGACTAAAAAAGTATGGTTGCAGAACGTTTCTGTTGCATCGCATGTTGTCTGGGATATGCCACCTACCGACTGCCTCACCACCCTCACCGCACCCCCTCCCTAGACCCTCTCTGCCCTTTCCATACCCTTCCTCCTGTCCATACACCCCCTAGCCCCTCTCTACCCCTTCTACCCCCTCTCTACCTCCTGTCCACTGTCTTTTTAGTATTGATTGACCCCTGCTGAATTTAAGTCACACCCCTTATTTTTGGGTATGCATATTTCCGCTCAACAATTCAGATTGTCTCACTACCATTAAATAGACAACAACAGAAATCACCAAAATGTCTCAGGAAAACTCTTGATAGTATTATCCTAATCTTTTTGCCTGTGAAAATTATGATGCAACTAATAAGGCTGAATTTTCAGTTATCGCCCCTATAATTATTATTTTACGGAATCCGTCCCCAACCCAAATTGGTATTAAAGTGACTTAGCTCCCCCCCCCCCCCCCCATATTTTGTAGTTCAGCCTCCGTTTTGTGACCGGAGACCCAAGTGCCCCCCCCCCCCCCGACCCTCCCCATAAGGCCACTTTGGACGCTGGTCAGATGTAGATTGACCGCCAGGGGGTAGGGCTCCTAAACACAGTGTCTGGTGACGTACTTGCCTTAAAGAAATGAGATTTAGGTTCCACAGAAGGCGTCCAGTCGACAGGGCCGGGATTTGTAGTGCTTGGAGATGCTTCAAGGCGACTTGAGATCACAATACGGGCTGACCAGACAGGACGGGGGCAGATAAAAACACGACAAGTCGAGTAGAAACGTCGCCAGCAGCAGCGTCGCCCCAGCCGAGCCAATGGCATTATACCCTTTACAGATTCAGAATGCGCATTCTGACTGTATTGAACTGTCATTATGAGCGCAGTCTATAAAGGGTATCTAGTGTGACGAGAAAGCAGTGATGGTATCTAAACAAGCTTAAGCTTCCCTCTAGTCGATCATTGTATATATGTATATGGGCGTCTTGGGACCTTTTTCTTGGCCGTCTTAAAGAAGTATAGCAGCTCCAGAATTTATAAGAGGAGGATCAAAATTAGGATAAGAATTACCATCCATGCGAAAGGATAGGAGTGTTCCATAATGACCACTCTCTCTCTCGGTACATCTCCATTCTCAGTTCCTCTTCCACATAAAAGGATGTCTGATATGATTATTAAATACCATTCAAACGATTTTATTGATCAATTTAGGAAATATTTTTAAATAGTGTTCGAAGAATACATACCGTGAGAAAAAAGGTATCAGCACATATCCTATATATAGCTGCTGACCTTGCTAATGAAATTGTCCTACCGGGGAAAAATGGTTTGATCTAGAGAATTCAATGAGGAAAAGCTTATTTTCTCATATTTAAAAAAATACTATTCCCTTTGTCATTATATTTCAGAGGCACTTACTGCAGCCATAAACAGACATTCAAATACAAAGAGGACTAAGTGTCACATCTGCTGTCAGTGGCGGATACAGGATTTTGAAAGGGGGGAGGGGCGCTATTGGAAAAAAAAATCCTTGAATTACTTTTTGACGGAATTGTACGTTAAAAACGTCTAAATTCTGCCCCCCCCCCCCCCCCCCAAAAAAAAAAAAGAAAGGTGGGGGCGCATGCCCCTGCACCACCCCACCCCACCCCCCCCCCCCCCCACCCCCCTCCTTCTAATTCCGCCACTGGCTCTTTACATCGTATAAGGCTAATTAACATAGAAGAATGATCCAATGTGTAAATTTCATCAATCCGTGAAAATGCTCCCTGCACGCCGTTGACCTACCTGGATCAGAGTGTGATTTACCTGTATTGGTGCAGTAATCAGCCCTGATCACCTGACGGCCGCCTCCTGCATGTCAAATAGCCATTACCCCCCCCCCCCCTCCATACCACCCACCTCCACCTGGCCACCTGGACTCGGTCAACAGCAGGCTCCGGGATGGACCCTCTCAGGTGGGAGGTATAAAGGTATCACAGGTCGATAAAACCTAGGGGGAGTCAATGTGGAGCCACCATTGAGTCATTCATTATTTATCAGAATTGCAACCTCTACACCTGTATTTTTGTCCTACCCTCTCAAAAGTGGGTGAATAAAGATCTATTTGGGAATATTTAGGTCACTTTTATGTTGTTGATACATATTTTCAACATTTCCTGTGTCAGTGATATAGAAAAAATTAAATAAAGACTGTTGGCATGCTCAGCGATTGTAATCGCCCCGGTTTGCACAGGCTTATGTATTAGCCTAAAGCCCTTAACAATATGTGCAAACCAGAGTAATAATAATTGCTTCATGCCCTCTTGGTCTGTGCTATATATGTAGAGAGCATCATCCTTGTATATGATTAATTATCCATATTGTATGCTTCATGTTTGATTATTTCACAGGTAGAATGTTTAAGACAAAATTAATCTTTTTGCAATAAAGTATACCAGAATGCTCATCGGTCGCGTTCCTAGGCCTTCCTACTCTCAATGTTATTGTCTGTGTTCCAATATCTACCCTATAATCAATACATGTATCATGAAACATGTATCCCATCTTCTAAATATAACCCTAGGCATAACAACAACGTGACCACTACATGTAATCCCTGTATGATTAGTTTACAATACCCCGCTGATATGATCAGAGAAAAGGCCTAGTTTCGGGACAGGAATTCCACCGAGACCACGCCTACCACCTATCAATCATCCTGGAGAGATGGAGGTGGGCGGGGCTTGGCTCCTGGACCCAGACATCCTGGCGCCAGGTAAATCACCTAATGGTTAGGCCGGGTTCCGTTAGGTGGCACCACGCGACCGCCGCTGACCAGAAATGCCTCAGGGGGCTGGTGGGGGTGATTGTGTGGAGGCGAGAAATAATTCATGATGTCAACAACAGCCCGGCGGCCGCCTCCTTTCTTTTGGAAATGGCCAGCCTCCCCGGTCGACTATAAAATGATCACTGATGGATAATCAATTATATCCTTTTTATGGCCCACGTCAGGGCAGATCGTAAAAAGTACTTCACATGTAGTACCTTAACGTCAGGTTATAGGGATCCGATAGACTCTGCCTCTAATGGGGCTGTTCATAAATGATGTCACACTTTTTCGGGGCATTTTTAGGACCCACCCACCCCCCTGTCACACTAAATTATCTTATCTAAACATGAAAATAAGACACGTTTTCAGGCAGTGTCACACTGTTCAATGCACCCACCCACCCTCTTGTGCGTGACATCATTTATGGACGGCCTCTATGAGCGAGACGCGTTCTGAGTTCATGGGCTCCAAGTATTGTTATATATATATGATGATTTTCCTAGACTATGTATGCATGGTTCTTATATATAAGAGCATTACATTAATATGAAATCACAAGATGGCCCCTTTGTTTGTTCCTCAAATTATAGATAATGCATATAATGTCTACTAAGTCGAACTATTCTGCTGGGTCGTACCCATGTCTAATTATCTACGAACCCAGTAAATTATGGCATGATATAAGTATTTTCCTAGGAGTAATTCTGTCGACTGTGATATAACGGGAGCAGTTCATTCCTAATGCTGACATGGCAAAACTGATACCGAACATCATCAAATGAAGCTGCATGATAGCACTGACTGATTGCTCCATTCACAGAGTTAAATGACACTTCATACGTGATAGTAATACAATGTACATGTATTACTATATGTCATGTTATATATATATTTATATATATATATATTATATATTATATATATATATGTGTGTGTGTGTGTGTGTGTGTGTGTGTGTGTGTGTGTGTGTGTGTGTGTGTGTGTGATGTTGTTTACTTACTTCACCTAGACATATTCATCCCAAAAAGCACAATAAAAATGGATGCCTTTTCATGTGGTACGTAGTTGTTTAAAGTTGCCCACCAAGTAATGATAACTATGAGACTTTGTAAATGTGATTATGTGTACCGTCACACTAAGTTAATCTAACCAAGTGTGATACACTCTGGTAAACAAGAGCATGGCTATTAAGGATAGACACCAGTGGTTGGGGTGTAAATAGCGCTGCTCTCTTTACTCAAGACCAACAAATATATGTCTTATGCTATTGATTAATAGAAAACATCATTAAAAAGCCAATAAATAACCATAGCTATTAATATAATTCATTAAGAAATAGCTAGAAAAATGGCTTTGTAGGTGGGTCTCGAACCTTAAAATCACAGTATTCAAACATAATTTTTGAACATCAATATCTCATTTAGTATTCAACCAAAACCTTTGAAATTTCTGGTACACCTTTCTGACATATAGAAGCAGGGAAGCGTGTCTCAAAATTTTTATATAGATCTTTGTTCCTTTTTTATGAAGTGTAGAAAATGACACTGCACAAAAATCTAAAAAAGTTTCCCGTTTTTTGCCGTTTTTCATCATAAAAAAAAATCTAGGACCTTAATCAAAAATCTGAGACACGCTTCCCTGCATATGGTTCTTATGAGGATGTATGTAAAAATTCATTCATATAGGTTAAGTATTAACCAAGATATTGATGTTCAAAAAATAAAAGTAAAAAAATCAGTTTAAAATTAATAAAATGTCAGAATTTAATTCCTTTATAATATCATTGATATCAATAGAGAGAGAAAAATATGAGCTTTTAAATGATATATAGTATGCTGGGATCAGAGCGTTATTAAGGAATTCATTGGTGATTTCCTAAATTGCCCGTTGACCACTGGTGTCTATCCTTAACACATTTACTAAGTTTCATGGTTATCAGTTCCATGCATACTTGGTTGGTGATACATCCGACTTCATCACACACACTTTATAATTAATCTAGATAGTTGGCCATGTATATACATAAACAGGGATAGATCATAGACAGACTTGGACTGTAGAGAAGTCAATATCGACTTTGGTTTGGCGTTTATTGTGATACCGGTTCCGATGGGCTGTGTGAATTATTGACATTTGGCTGTGATTGATTTGTGAGGGTAATGGGTGTGGTGGGACACGGTCCACGAGTCAGACTAGGGGGGGGGGGGGATCTGGGATGGGGGATCGGCCAGAGACCAACAACAAGTAGGCTTGGAAGCCCGGGAGGCACTTAGGCCTGAAAAGGTACCCACTGGCCAATGGATCCACGAAGCGGGGGCGGCGAATGTCAAAATTGAGGGGCGGTCAACCACTATTAAGGCAATATAATGGGGGGGGGGGGGGGGGGGACAATGAATAATGTCCATAGAAAAATTTGGTGGCAATAATTCATTTATTAGCCTTATTGCTACTTTATATCACCCAAAAACACTAATGTATTTATATCAGAAGTTTTTCTTAGCAATTTTGGTGATTTCTGTATATTTTCTGGTATTGTCACACTCTGATTTGGGGGGTGGTGATCCGTGCCCCCCCCCCCCCCCCCCCCCCCCCCACACACACAAAAATATAGGGGGAGGTCAACTTAAATTCAGGAGCGATAAGTCGTGAAAAGTGGGGGTGGTAGTTTGGCAGTGGGGAGTAACCTTCAAAGTGCTGTGTTGAAGAGCTATCATTAGATCTACCATGATTAAATTTGTCGCCCTCAGCAATGGCTAGGCAATTTGAATTTCATGGGCAACACAACAGAAACAAATCAGAAAAGTTGTTGTCGGCTGTTGCTGTTCTTTTGCTATAATTATTTTTGTTGCCACGTGGAATCCAGCCTTAACCTTTAACCAAGTACAAAAGCACCAAGGAGAGGGTCTGAATTTATTATGAAAATTATGCGGACGTTCCTGTTCAAATCCAAAGTGTACTAGCCCTTGGGGTGATGGGGAGGTCTGAAATTTTTGAAAATGTATTTATTTAAATATACATAATGGCAGGCCCCTAAGGTGCATCTAGGCCATATTATGACTTCTAGCTAGGTGCCAACACAGAACAATCAGATGGACATTAAAAGATTATGACTTCAGTGGAGAATCAATATCATTGACCAATATCATTTGGCAAAGCTGATTTTGCAAAGACTGTATAATCGGAAGCATTGGCTTCAACTGGGTCAAGTTGAAAACATTTGTAGTTGCCGACACAAACAACCATATCTTAATGTACAATATCTTGAATGTAATTATGATCAATATTATTGACCAATAATGTTTTGCAAAGCTGTAGAACTAAAAGTCAAAAGCATTTGCTTCCTCTGGGTCAAATTGTAAACATCGATGAAAAAAACGATTTAAACCGCGGCCAGTCAGGTAAAAAGTTGCCCCCTTAACTTGTGTTTGTATGCAGGTGTTGAACAATCCATACTCCCTCGCCATCAAACGTGAGATAGATTTCTGTGTGACTTGATCAACTGATTGAGATAATAAATTATACATGTTAAAATCAGTCCCAGGAATTTCAATCGGTTCTATTCCAATGTAAATATACGTTGATTGGGGTGTACACAAGCGAAAATATCATACTACGTGGAGGCAACAGTGTAGAAGATTCCTAGCCGTCGGCTCCAACGCAGTAACACCTGTTAACATTTATAGGGATCTTCCCAGTGGAGAACTATTTCATGACTCCGCAGGAGAGGAGGGGGAGGAGGGGGCCCCAAGTCCTCAGTCAAAAACATAAAAGAACATCGGGGACTAAAACCTGGTGAGACCGTCGTTAGGTTTTCCCAGCCCTGCCCGACGTCTGTGCACATGTTTACCAACAGGTTGGTGGCCTGCGGAGAGGGAGGGAGGGGGGGGGGTACTCTGTCCTTGAATGTAGATATCAACTGAGAGACAACTTAAGAGAAGAACGATTTTTCTGGGCTACTGAGTACCAACCATGGGTAATTGGTGTACACGCCGGGCACCTGCGGCCAAGAAAGTTCCTGGCGTGCTATGCTGATAACCTACTGCATAATAACCAGTGGTCCAGAAAAGTAGTCCCCCCCCCCCTATTCTGAGATGGGCATACTAAGACAGTACCCCTACCCCCTTTTTGGGATATCACATCGCCAGGCCCTCTAAAAAGAATTACAAATTTTGTGGTCATAACATGGTGTCGGAACTTGAACATTTGTTTGAGAGGCAATATGAAGGAATTGCATCACAAACTTTTAATCTAGTATCAACGATATCATATAATTGACAACCTCACTAAACCTTGGTTGGATTATTTGACACCCCTTCCCCCATTTTTAGCCAAATTGGGGATTCACAACTGCAGCCCCTGGAGGTTTGTTTGGTTTGTGGGATTAGTTTAACGTCCGGCCAACCCTTCAAGGTTCTTTTCCCAGACTGCACAAGGTAAAGCCTTTCAGCTAGTTTTACGCCACAAGGGCGGTGACTGAATCTATGAAATGAGGTGCCTATTTGTGACAGTGGGACCTAATGCCCTCTTTATAGTGCTGCCACACTGAGATATCATGACATAGGCCCACACAATACCCCACCCAGTCACAGTATACTGACACCAGGCTGACCAGTTATGTTTCATGGTTCTTACTTTATACCAAGTTCCAGGCAAGCAATGACCACTACCATTGTTAAAGTCTTTGGTATGACTCGGCCAGGGATAAATCCCAAGACCTCCCAGAGGTTTCCAGACCGAGTACCCCCACGGAGGCGGCCAGAGACTCCACACATTTCTAAGTGTTTTTAGAGGACCTGACAGCCATAGAGGAGGTATCTACGCACCAGCAACATTGCCTTTTTATGAAGAGCGGCCTCAATAACAGTATAATGTATGCCGCGACCGCAGGGGTCTAGGGAGTCGGCGATATAATAGCCCAGTTATAAGGACAGTATTTATGTATGTTATCATTGCCAAAAGCTCTTTCAAATTGGATTGGAAATTAATACAGTGTCTGACATTTATATATGTTACGTTTGGGACATTTTAACACTGGTTATAGACCTACTGTACGGGTCAACATGCCATTTGATGGATGAGGTGATTAATTATAAATCGGCAATGACAGGCCAATTTCATAAGTAAGAAAGTATTCCTCTGTGATATACATCATGAACAACAGTCAATAAACGACCATCACATAACATCGTCGGGTATTTAAAAGAAACTTAATACAATAGATATTCTAATACCGGTGCTGCTTTTAACCTTTGATTAAAGCTTATTATATACAGGGTAGATTTCTGCCGAGATTTACCCTTCACAAAGATGTGTTTGTTTGTGTTTGACTCAGTTTATAAAATAGGTTAAAGGAATAGAAAAAAATGACAAAATGAAATAAAAACGCCGCCTTGATCTAGCCAGTGTTTTGGGCCGCCAAAAGGCCTGTTGTCAGTGGGCGTGACGACCAATGAAAGCCCACCTTTGTCATGGGGTGCGGAGTTCCGGTCTGTTTCCTTGGTAACGCATTGCTCGGCCTACACTAGGCCCATCCCGGCCTAACAAGGTACCTCCACCCCGATCCATACTCCCCAAACACACCTCGGTCAGCCTGCTCAGGTATGGCGACCAAAGAAATTTCACGAATATTCGTGATAATAATTTTGTGCCTCACGAACCTAGGGTGTGTCCAGAATGCATTCACGAACCTTTTTAAGTGTTCACGAACCTTCTAAGACATGGAAAATAACCCCAATAAAATATTTATCTGTGTGTTAATCACTTTCTCCTATCTCTGAGAAGAGCGTTAGAGTATAATGAAATAGTTTTGAAATTGAAAAAATTGAAAAAAATGAAAAAATGTAACACATGAGATTCGTGGCCACGAATCCTTCACGAACCCAAAATTTGGAATCGTGACTATTTATTGCATTTGAGATTCGTGAATCTTTTTTGGTCGCCCCCCCAGTAGGCAGTGTGGGGATTGGGTTGTGTCTGTGGCACTCTTTGAGAAAACCTATTATCACTTTTACCTGTCCTTTTGTTGGCTTTTAAAGCTTTTAAAGGTACACTTTCCCTTTTTTTATACTTTGGTACACTTTTAAGGCTTTTAAAGGTACACTTTTCCTTATTACAATATGGTGTTGGTCAAGATTTGACCAATATTTGATCAATATTTAATATTGATACGAAGTCAAAGATGCAATAGCCGAGGCACAATAGCATAATAACACAGACTAACAGTGCAAATTTAGATAGCCTTCAAAACAGGTCTGACTAAGATTTACTTCTCTTCATAACCTTGACCTTGGTCAACTATTGGTATGGATAGTCTATGGATCTGTACTATTATGCTATACAATTTCATAACAGCCGCGACAGTATAGCATCACAGTACAGATCCATTGTGTTATATTACAATAAATATTAAGATTAAAATAGCCTTCAAAACACTTTAACAGGCCTGACCAGGGTTCACATTTCGTCATTACAACATGAACCTGGTCACACATTGATAGGAAGTCAATGTCAAAACAGCCGTGACACAATGGCATCACAGCATTGATCCATGAGTATTTAGATTTAAAACGGCCTTCAAAACAGACCTGACCAAAATAAACTTTTCCTCGTTACAATAGGATATTGGCCAAATATTGATACAAAGTCAATATTGTAACCAGGCGCAACACATTAGCACCATAGTAAAGATCAATATAGTGTAGATTTAGATTTAGAAAGCCTTCAAAATAGGTCTGACCTAGATCCACTTTTCCTCATTACAAAATGAACTTATTGTCAAATATTAGTATCCACAGTCAATGCCGAAACAGTCGTGACACAAAAGCATGATAGGGCCCATAGTGTACATTAAGATATAAAAGAAGTCTTCAAAACAGACCTGACTAAGTTATATTGATGTGGATAGTCAATGCCATAACCGCCACGACGCCATAGCTTCAAATCACAGACCCATAGTGTACAATTAGTTGTGAAACAGACTTAAAAACACGCCTGACCAATTTTGCGCCATTTACTTTCTTTGGATTTACTTATTTTGGATTTATTGAAAATATGAAAGGAAAAAATCGATATCTTTCCTTTTCAAATGTCACTTTTTATAAAAAAAAAAAAATACAAAAAATACAAAACTGTTTGTAAATTTCTACTTGACGAGTGTTATCTGCTCATACCCTTAACTACTGCATTCATGTTTCCATGTCAAATTATATCTGAGTGGCCCTTGATCAGGTCAGATGCAGACAAATAAGAGTTTGTATGACTTCTTCAAAACGTCTTAAAAAAGATAAACATGCACTCAGCTGGATGATATTATGATCAGTTCTCCTTCTGCTCACGGGAGGGCGCCAGCAGCGAGCAGCTCCGGCCAGATTAGGCTGGAGAGATCTATAAATATGGTAATATTTACATTGCGGTCTTTGGCTCGTTTCTTGATGACCTTTGGTGTGGTATTTCTTAGGGCGGCCTCCTGTCAGCGTTGCCATGACAACGGTAGTTCCGTCTGACGGCGAGCAGGTGGGGAGCAGGTATAAAGGTAGACTGTAGTTACGTCCAAGTCCGCTAGTCGCTCAAACTATTATGTAAGAGCTAAGTAGGTCAGGGACGGACTAGCATAAAGGTCGGCAGGGGGTGGGTGGGACGCCAAAGATGGCGTTAAATACACTAGACTGGGCTCAAAATACACGCCGTCGTAACGAGCTGTTCTCTGGAACCTAAATAACACTGAGACAATGAAGGCTGTATTCCGCTAGGCGATTCTGACTGCCGGTAACATTGTAATTACTTTCAACCAGTAATATGGTAAAAGACTATACATGCTACATATCGTTTGAAAGAGAATTAAAAACCCGTTCTAACGGTATGTAACATGCTTATGTTTAATCAGTACCAATTATGTTACCACTGTTCCACTTTTTGAAATCGGGAGTTAAATCGGCTGGTGGAATTCAGCAATAAGGTGAGCAGTTCAGAGTCTGAGTCTGGGTCTAGCCGTCGGCTGGTCAGCTGGTCCATCATTGGCTTTTTGTACTGGTTTTAGAACCGTGGAATCTGAGTGTGGGATACCAATGGTTAAAGTAAAGACACTTGAACTATTTCCACTGCAAGTCACGTATTTTGACATAAAAGGTACACATAATTATTCTATTTGAATAAGAGCAAATCTACCTTGGCCATTGGGCTCTTTGATTTATGCTAAATGCATCGAAGAGAGAGGGTCAGGACATCAATGGTCAAAACAAACACACCTAACCATTTCTACTACAAGTGACTTGTATTGACCTAAAAGAAACATATTATTATTCTATTGGATTAAGAACGAACCTAATTTTGCTAATGAGGTCTTTGATATCTGTTAATTATCTCGAGGGGAGGGGAATGGGACATAAATGGTTAGAACAAAGTCACTTAGAATATTTCTAGTTCAAGTCACTTCTTTTGACATAAAATAAACGTATATATTTACTTGTACTAAAGACGAATCCTACTATTGGTCCCTTTATGCTGATTACCTCGAGAGAAGCAGACTGTATAACAGTGTTATTGCAACAGTGACATCATGATCACTGCATTTTGAATAGAAATAAAAGCTGTCCTATAAGTTCGATCAATGTTCTGTAATTGGTATAATTGGTATCTACACTATATCCAATGCTATATTATGGTACAATTCCCAGCCAAAAAGGAGCATTCTAAAGGGCAATTCCTTAATAAAGAAATCGGCCAAAAGTAAATTGTTTTGCACTAGAACACCCCTCAGTTGTTTACCGACCCTTCGCTGTTACGATAGGTTTTCTGCAATGGAGACAGTCACGAGAAACATATCAAAGACGCAGTTTAGCAGTAATAAAAAGAAAGGAATATATAGGCCTTCTTTTTTTTATTTCATCACTTATAAAGCCTTCCATATACAGCCTCTGTGTGTATATATCTACATTGCTCTCACCATCGGTCATATTTTTTTTGGTAAATTTCATAGAAAAACGTTGTAATCCAAAGCCTTAGCTTTCACTCCAAGCTTCTACAAAGCTCTGCAAATTTAAAGCATTACTGAACATAGGTTAGGTCTATGCGTATAGAACACATGGCCTCTTGTGATAGGCAGTATTAAGTTATACAGTGATACATTGAATTTTCTTCAGAACAAAAAACACATTCTTCCGCATAATTATGCAATTGGTACTTCATCAAGTAACGCATGGAATTCTTAACATTTGATGTAAAAGAATACATAAAATCTACATGTCCGTCATCATATAGTACATCTTTGTAACTCATACGAACCATATAGGTATATGGGTGTACCTATAGGATTGGATAAAAGATATACTATGTTCGAAAATATGGAATAATTCTAAAACCCATACAAAAGCATTATAAATAGCAATACATTTATGTCCCTAGACCCCTGCTGGACTAGACGAGTGTGAGAGGGGAGAGCAGAGCAGGCATGTATGAACGAACTATATTGTAGACAATTAGTAGTAGTAGTCCGTATCCAGTGCAGGATTTTACCCTATAGTGTAAAAGGACGTCCATTCCAACACCTCATCCTCTTGTCCTATCTTGGCGAAAACTTCCTAATTAGCTGTATGTATTTCCGAAGTCGTATTATCAAAGGTCCACCACACTGATAGCGAGTCCATATATTTATACATTGGCCACGGAAGTAGCACTTTGTAAGACACTATATAGCTGTATATATAGTCAACAAATCAAATGGTGTTCTCGTTAAATAGACGTAAAACTAAAACATCTTTTTGAGATATCACACCGTGCCGAATTTTTGGGAGAGGTTTCATTTTGAGATTCCAATATGGCGTCCAATGGTGGTATAATAAAATAATAATAATCCAATTGTGCAGGGCGAGCCATGGCTTTCTACTCTCCAGATGGTTCCAATGGCAATTCTATGAAAAGAACACTTTGTGATATATAGGTAATAATAAATCCAGCACTTTGAACAAAGAAAAATTCACCGATTATCCACAAGAAAACATCGAAGGCTGTCCACCAGCGATGGCGAAACACTGCAAACTCAATTTGTGCATTTATTAACTCCTTGGCTCGTTTTTAATCCAATTCAGTAAGATGTTGCCGTCTTATATCATTGGCTACTTCACCATTTTCCGAAGGCCCTAAGGATCATGTACGTGGATATTTGACGTTGGTTACATTAAGCCATTCTGTACAAGTATATATTTATATTTATATATATTTGTATAATCCTCCGACTGATGTAAAACGAAAACACAGGATCTCCAGACACACACACAGAAGCCCACAAGCCTCCAAGTCCCAGGTCCATGTAGTTGAATTGTTCTAAATGTGTGTAGTGAGCAGGTGATGAACAGCTCAGTTCAGTTCTCTGCTTTTAAGGGGGGTTAGGTAAACATGTACACTTTAACATGGAGTTACGAGAGAGCAGGGAATTGGGAGAGTATTGTGTGATGGTAAAAGAGTGTATTATGTCATAAGAAGAAGGTACACTGACCATGCATTTATTTTGTGTCTTTTTGCTCAACATTTGTTTTTATTGTATTATTAATTAAATGGAGATTGAAAGGCTTTCACAGCACACACAGAGTTTGGTAGTAGACCGATTTACACGTAAAGAGGACACTCATAGCCACTAACGCGCGTCGCCTCAGGTAGTCTATGAACAATTAGGGGAGGGGGGGGGGGGGGGTTCTTCATGGAACACTATGGTCCACCCTCTGAGAGCGGGTATTATTTTTATAGGAACAAATGGCTGTCTAGGTATAACAACTTGCGAGGAGATGGATGGCCGGAAACGCTTAGTGTTGTGTGTATTGGCGAGATAACAGTGTGTTTTTTGTGTGTATGTGTGTAATTATTAATTAGTACGTGCACCTTCGCACCCTTGGCATGCATGCATGTATTCTGGTAATGTATGAATGTGTGTGTATTGTATACTTGCAAAATTATGTATAAACTGAGAAATGAAGGAGCGCACATCCATATGCGCACGCGCACATGATGTATGCGCCACAGTGGCCCGGTGCCCAGAGGCGTTCGCCAGGCGTTCGCCAACGACGGACGCGGGACTGCACAGCACGCCAGAGTGGCGCAGCAGACAGGAAGCCTTTCGCCACAAGCTACAAATTGTTCCCTCGGAGGTCCGCAGGGCCAAGTAGGGGTGAAGTGACGGTATCATATCTATTTTTGTTGATCAATGGATGTGATTTTTAACATGACCCAACCCGCTTTTTAGTTCTTTTTATGACAATTATTAGACGCCCGCAGCTCAAAGATCTACATGCATACATAGAAACATTTTGCTTTCGTTCATGTGAATTTGTTGTATGTTGTTGTTATTGTTGATGTTATAGTGTACCATGATGCTGGTGAAAATAGACTGGTAATGTTGTTGTATGCTTAGTCAGCACAGTCATTTTGTCATGAGCAAGTCCCAACACAATGGTGGTGGTTGTGGTGGCTGGTGGTGGTGGAAAATGCGGGTTTTAGACGTGGATCCCAGTACAGGAGCATCGCTTTTAATGCACCCTTTTCACTATTAGTACTCCATTTTGTCACCAGGTGGGCTCTCCATTGATGTTCATCCTCCATTGGTCACGTGTGTTGGTCTTCCGTCCGCCATGTTGTTTACAGCGCCCCCCTACGTCCACGACGTATGTGATCAACCTGATCCGAAACACCAGGTGGCGCCACCCACACCGGGTCACGTGACAGCGTGGTCGGCCACCTGGCGGTGAACATTGGAAGCTTTGGCCGTGCGCGCCCCTCGACAGGCCCCCTTTAAGAAGACATGAGGCGAACGAACAGGGGAAGGCCCAAGCAAGTAGCGCCCTCCGTGATTATTATTGTCATCATTATTATAGTACATAATAATAACAGTACCTCTAGCATAGACCATGCGACTACCGTGGACTTTAAGCTGGGTTTAGGCTGGAGCCCAGTGCCTATTCATAGACGGGCCCCTAAAACTTGTTGTTTTGATGTTGTTGATGATGATCTTGTTTGATGTTTAGTACTCCATACGCTCCTGGGGACGACTTGACTTGAACACAATAAAATAACTCTCAGTAGTAAACTAGATATACCGTGGCGGTAATTCTCACTCATAATTTAGCGGTAATAACGTTACCAGCATGCAAGCCCAGTATACTCCAATTTGTTTTGCAGAGCGCCAAAAATAAAGTCCTAACACATTTCACATGTTTTTGTTCCTCCGTCCAATGCGGTATAAGTACTGGAAGTAGTACTCTCAATAATAACGATCATCATTCCCCGTTTAGTTAAAATGGGAGTTTGTAGGTCCTCATCAAAGTAGGTAGGAGTACCCGGGTAGGAGTTAGACGTATTAAAACCACAGTGGTAGACGTAGTCTTGGTAGTACAAGTCGCACAGTATTCATAGTAGTAGTAGTAGGGCACAGAGAGATAGAGACGGCTGCTACATCACCACGCAGCACTTGCATTTGGGTTCTTTGAGTTTGACCTGTTCTGCCTGCTGTGGTTGGGGCTGCGAGGCGTTGGCCGTGCCCACCTCCACCTGCACGTTCTGCGGCGTCACCTGCTCCCCCACCTTCCCGTTCTCCTTGAGCAGCTCCGGAGCCCGCGCGCACTGCACGGGCACCGTCTCCTGGCGGACGAGCGGGCTCTCCTCCGTCGGCCCGTCCGTCTTGTCCATCAGCGACGACTTGGAGAGGTCGGGGTCCGAAATGCGGATCTCGCTCCGCGATATTGTCGAGTGGCGCAGGATGTACTCGGCCTTCTTACTCAGCTCGCCGTCCGCCATGAACGGGTTCTCATGGCTGTCCGTGCTGCGAATAGAGAAGAAAGAGGATAGGTTAGTTTGTGTTTTACAGTCTTACATCTTTATAAACATAGGTGTATTGCAGTTTATGAACTTAAATGTTTTTAGGCACACATTGGCATAAGAGCCATGAATGGGTTCTCGCATGGCTATCCATGCAGTGAATAGAGGATAAAAAAACAGTAGGTCAGTTCGTGTTTTATGGATTATCATATGCATATTTATGTATTCCCGCTAAGCTGTGACGTAACAGTGCCAGTTCTGTGACTATACTATCTTGGTCAGTCTGTTACTGACCAAAAAGTAAAATGGCACACAAATCTATGCTATTTATGATGACAAAAACAGAAGGTCAATGCAATGTTACAATAACGTAACACCCTTTTGCGGCTATAACTTTATTGATAATTGTCATTTTGAGGATATGATTACTGAGGTATGTATAAGTTTATCAATAAATGTCAGAGTAATAGGACAACCTTTTTATAAACACAGGTAATTATAGTTTTATGGGAAGATATCATTTTAATACAATAATGTACCTCAGTATGCGCATGATAACAAACAAAACACGGTACGGAAGTGACCATATATTATGATAGTGAGTGTTTTTAGAAGGTTAAACATGATTGACGACTCATTGACGACTTAATGATTTATACCTCTTCGGGTGAACCCCAATTGAACAAGGGCTCAGTGTTGAATGCCCAACAAATCAACATGACATATCAATAAAATAGAAACCTCGTACTAAACAATGCTTTCCACATCAAAACCCAGAATTGTCTTGTCACTATACCATGTTTCATAATATGAAACCCGTTATTCAGAACCTTAACAATACCCAAAACAACACCACATGTCCCTGTACCCCATCCCTCAACATGTAAGGTGAGACCCAAACAATGCAGGACGGAGACAAGGGGCCACATTCCTGCCAATGTCATCCGACCCCCGACCCCCAGTAAAGTTCCCATTACCCCCCATCCCTCCTCACCGTCCACAACATCCCCACCCCCCTTCCCTACCCTGGAGCATGCTGCCACCTGACCCCATCGGGTGAAGAGCCACCGGTGCCAAAAGGTCACCGTATACACCGTTCTCATGAGTTTGCGCAGTAGATCCTTCCATAGAAGCCGTGTACCCAACAACTCAGGTCAGCTTCCATTGAAACGCATATCCCAAAACCTAAGTTCTGACATACCCTCTAACAGGGCGCAATACTTATGAAAATGGTCTAATTTGCAGTCGTACATATTATCGTTGTTTGGGTTGGCAAAAGACAGAAAACAAGCAATAATATCTGAGCATTTTGTTCCATTGTACCATCCTAACATGTGTTCTTTAGCCGTAGTATTATTTCCATTGTAATTCATCTATAGATCTTGTAGTTTGCAACGCTTGTATCTTCCTCCTCCGATAAATACCTCTAAGTGAAAATAATATATTTCATGAAGGCATTCACCATTGTATTTTGATATTTTACCACAGTGAAAGGATTATGATAACCTTTAAATGGCCGCTTCATTTTACATATTTGCATAAAATCTCAATATAATCTACGTCATTGAAGGCAAGATAGGTATGTGAATACAGGTGTGGGTACTCGGGGATGTTTGTCAGTTAAGCCACACATTGATGGACGTCAGTGGATCACCTGTATACATGTATACAGGTATTAACTCCCACCTACACCTGACCTCCATGTGACCTTCTCATCTTACCGTCCCACTGAGCGGTGTATACATTAACGTGTTATGTAAACAATGTGGGTACTTCACAGGTGGGTGAGGTATGTAGTAACATAATGGGTGTTTACTGCTTGCCAGTGATCTACGGCATAGTGGTTCCCTTTGAGATGGATCTCATCCCTCGTCCTATCGCCATCTATTCCCGAGTCAGAATTGGGTCACTAAGACGCTGTATGGTCTAACGTGGTGTGTAAACAATGTGTGTACTACACAGGTGGGTGAGGTATGTAGTTTAATATAATGGGTATTTACTGATTGTCACAGATCTAGGGCGTCCTATTTTCCTATTTGAGAAGAACCCCAGCCTCATCTATTATATATCTTCACCGTGCAAATATGTCTGTTATCACAACCCGTGGCCAGACTAAAATGTAGTAGTAATGCAAATGGTTATCAGAATGCCCCCTGTTGCCAGGTGGGCGTTTCGTTTTCATAGACTTACTAAGCAGCCCACCTTTTCCATTAATAATGAAGATTTATTTTAGAATAGCTTCAAGGTTCAAAACCCATCAGCACGTGACCTTGGTAAGGGGAAACTGTTTCAGGAAAGGACCTTGAACCACACTTGCACTACGAACATACAAGGCCGCTGACAAGAGAATCGACCCCTCTCTATACAGATATAGATCTGGGGCACAGATACTTCTACATTAAGTCTAGTTTGCGATTTTTTTCATAAAGATCATGAACAGTGCTTCAGCTGCATCCTCAAGACGTTAACAAACCCAGTGATTATTTCCTTGATCGGTGCGTACTGATGTGCTACTGATAATACCGCCTTTAAATATTCCGGACATATATGTGATATGCCACTGATTTAAGCACCATATCCCTACTTATTTCTACTGTTTCACCTTTGAAATCCTACTGCAAGTAACTACTGACTCTGCGCTCATTACACAGTATTCTCACTGTTTTCTCCGGGTAACTCCTCTAGGACAGATCCAGCCTGGGTTCTCCACCCTTTACAACCCCCCCCCCCATCTGGTGGCTATCTGCCCCCTGTTGTTGTTGTTGTTGTTGTTGTCTCAGGCCGTGTGGGGGCGTTACGGGCTGTACGTAAACCACCCAGACTCAGGACCCAGGAGATCGATGCCTCCTGTGGCCTGGTATGCGACCACGGGGCCTGGGTATACACCCTTTTCACGAGTCTGCGCAGTGAACCCTACGTAGATACCTTTATCCAAAGTCTTTTTAGCCTTAGTCGATGGGAATTCATATCCCAACTCCTTGGTTCATGCCCATATTGCTAGCAGGGCGCTGCACTAATGATAAAGGCATATAGAAGCAATTTTCTTCTGCATGGTGCTGGGGTATGATGTATTATGATCGACAGGAGGGACGTGATGTGTATCCCTGACAACTGGGGTAATCGATCATTCGCACAAACACAGAAAGTATTCCAGTAATTCCATTGCATATTGTATCATTGCATACACATAACACATTTGCTAGGGGTAGTGGGCTGCTATGGAGGGGATGAATGGGTCGCCTAAAAGGTGCATTTGTCAAAAATGGAAATGATCACATCTTCATATCACGTAAATAGTTATAGCTGGATCATACCCTCAACCACTGGGACTTAGATTGGGGGGGGCACCAATGTGACTTGTCAAATTTACACTGAAAACACAGAGTTGTCAAAAGTGGTGCCAAAAAACGACAACCCGAGGTTGTCACAGGCTGTGTCAGTGTCTGTTATACAAAAAATCTTATTTATGAATATTTTCATGTTGTAGATATCATAGTCATTATAATGGCATACTATTATGTTATTACTAGTTATTACGTGTGGCCATTACACATAGGAGGCCTATGAGTTGTATGGTTTTGACACCATTCACTTACAACACTGGGTTGATATAGACAGAGGCCATGACAACCCTGGGCTGTCACTTTAGGCACCATTCACCTACAACCCTAGGGTAGTCAGGCAGGACTTTTGACTTCTCATTTTCTTCTGTGACAACCCTATGACAACCCGTTCTTCATTTTTGCTTCTCTGACGACCTTTTTGGCCCAAAGTAGTCGGGAGAAAATGACTACCTTTGGGTTGTCATCCAGCCTCATAATTCACAATGACAACCCTCTGACCACCCCAAAGTTGTCAAAGGATTGTCACAAGGTAGTCACACATCATTGATGGCCTGAAATGAGCCCTGTGATGACCCAAAAGTCACCTATGAGAGCCCAGAAGTGACCTGTGACAACCCTGTGACAACCTTGCAGTGGCTCTCTGACGACTTTGTGTTTTCAGTGTAGGATGTCGCAATGTCGTCCTGTCAATTTCAAGAAAAGGGCTTAGGCAGTACTAGTGGCGTACCGTCGAGTTTTAAAAATAGCCAGCCATGTCCCATATCACTAAATTTAAAAATTCAATGACGTATGTCATTATAAAGCATAAGAATGGCCATGTTATCGTGTAGAATTTAGGGGTGTAGTGCCATTGTCATACATGATGGGACAGCCATGGCACCCTTATACCTATTGTTCCGTCCCCACCCGTACGTCTATGCCTCGTAACTACTTTTACCACCGCACACCCTACCCCTTAGGATGATCCACATCCAGGTAGGACGCTGCAGGTAGATTGTGGACGCTGTTGTGTGTCGGCTAGGACTGAAGGTGGGCGGTGATTGATGGGTTACCATGGTAACGCGCGTCCCGGAATAGAAGTGGTAGGTAGCTGGTGGGTTTTTGTTGCGTGATGTGCCGCCGGGTTTGGGACCCTTGGTGTAAAAAGGTAGGGTGAGGCTGGTAGAACATGCACGTGTAACATGCACGTGTAACATGGCACGTGGGGGCGTGGACGTGCATCGGGGTCGTGCACGTGCACAATGCTTACGATCTTTGGCTGAATGACACAAAATCCCAAGTGTGTACACTCAATTATCCAAATTTTATAAAATTCTGTTGTCAGAGATCAAAAAGGTGTAAGTGTGCACACTTAATTTGAAAATGATATTCCGTTATCGTTACCTACTTTATCCTATTGAGTACAAACAATTCTGGAGCTAACTATGCCCCTGTGACATTTTGCCTATACCCCTAGTCCTGAGAAACCTCTATAGGATAATTATGCTTTGACAAAATACAATGCCTTCAGTCCAAAAGTTGGGTCTATGATTTTATGATTGAATAAAGTGGCTGATCAATGAAAGCGGTCAACCATGAACGCTGCATGAAGACTGATTCTAATTTGTCTAACAAAGAATATTAGCTTACCAATGCAACATGTTGTCTTTGATTTTATGGATTTTAGGAGGTCCATAGATATTAGGCCTCATGGTAGTGGATAGCTAGATCCCAATAGGCTGCGTACATGTATATCCCGGGATGTATATATCCTGAGCGTGCACGTGTGTACATGTGTATCCTGGGCGTTAAGGTTAAAGTACTGATATTTAACACTACTTCATTGCCTGCCGCCCCAACTGCCTCTGCCCTGCTGCTCCCTGTACTAATAATTATTTTACTACTACTGTTTCACCTGGGAAAGGGGAACTCTTTCTAATCCGGGTTAAAAATAGAAGCCCACCACGTGGTGCCCCTTTGTTTTGGTCGGGCGGCAGCAGCTGATCCGTGTGTTAATTACCGTTAAGCCTGTATCCCACGAGCCGATTTTGACCACTGGTAATTTGGTTATTTACAACTTTTCACAGATAATATAGGAAAAGACTATTACATGCTACATATCATTTGAAAGAGAATTTAAAAGGCCCTTTCTGGTGATATATGCCATATCTATGATTAGAAAATATTCCCACTTACGATTTTTGAAATCGCGAGTAAAAATCGGCTAGTGTGATAGAGCCTTCGCGGTTAGGCCTATAATTACAACATGTCGGCCTAATCAGTGCGTGCCGCCGCTAGAGGGCCTTTTGTTTGTTACACAACGGGACAATGCCACACAAACGGCTCTGATTGGGACAAATTGGGCCTAAACTGCTCCGCGAAAACTGGTAGTGGGGGTGGAGAGGGGAGGGAAGGGGTTATTAGTGGTTTTGTCGTAGACATGCTGTCTCTTGACTTAAGTCGTTTGTTGCTGCTCATTTTTGTGTGGATGTTTAGATCAAAAGGGTCCTATATAGAAAGAACTTTGTTTTTTATGCGATATATTGTTAATGTTAACAACTTGATTGCGGGGCAAGTTAACAGTGCTGTCGCTACTGTCAAAATACATGGTGGTGCATAGACCACACCAACACAATTGTATAATTATATTAATATGTTATGTGTAGTAAGTATTTAGTAAATTACGAATTTACTGTGCTCTATAAGTTACTTCTTTATATAATTGAATAATTGTAACGTCATACTCTTCATATATATATATGTGTGTGTGTGTGTGTTTTCCTATAACTGTCAGAAGAAAACTTTGCGTATTAAAAAGATAGGATCGAATACTGAAATACATGTACAAATAATTAATAAAAGGCGCTGTCGGCCGTGCCTTTTGCAGCGATCAAAAAGGTATGAAATTTATTGATTGAGTTTACACTGGCTTCAGCACGCACCATAGATCAGTCTAAAACAGCTCTCCCTGGAAGGAGTGGGTTGGCAGGGGCTCAGTCTGCACTGAAAGCTGGCAGTCTGCTGCTGGCTTCTCCCACTCCCAGACAAACAGTGGGGAGGACTTTTACGCCAGGGAATATCGACTAGAAAAGTTTCGGACAAAGAGGTATAACCTTGCGTCTTAGGTTAAGCCAAGGTTACGTTCAGTTCATCTGGCGGCGTTTATGCCAGGTTTAAATAGTCATTGATAAGTGTAAATGGAATCAAAATAGATGCATATCAGAACCATATACCCCTTATAGACTTGTCCCATAATGCGTATTATTCCTTAAGGCATATTGAGCCGTGCGCATCTTCAGGCTAGTTTGTAAAGGGTATTAGAAGCATGGTGAAGGGATGCTGTCAGGCTACCCCTTACACCCCTTAAAGACTGGGCTATTATGCCTGTATTGAACTGTCAATATGAGCTCATTTTGAGGCCCCCCAAAAAGTGGGACAAAGGTCAGCGTATACTTAGTTACATTTTTAGATTGTGATTGAAGACATTGAAAACAGTTTTTCAGTAAAAGTCGATCTGGCATTGCTTTGGTATATAGAGAGACACCAAAGCAAATAATAACAAAACAGTATCAGTGAAGGTGAAAATATCCCAGATGTGAAAGGAATTTGTGAAATCAGGCCCAGTCTCGTTGAAGGCAGGGACTCTCAAACAACGACACAAACACACCGATTGTTCATGTGAAAGCATCTTCTCTCCCTCAGCCAATTATCGGTAGGCCTTTCATCTTAAGAAGGAAATCAGCCCAAATTGCAAAAATAATTGCGCCAGCAAACCAATGTTGTATCAACAACACTGGTAGTGTTTGTCTAGACGTGTTTTTTTAATATGGCGGTCGCTGCCGCAAAGATGTCCCCACTGTATCCACCCTACCGGCGCCACCACCTTGAAAGCATTGGGTAATTGCCAATTAACACGATCATGTGGAATATTTTACTGATTTTTTTTTCTGTAATATACAGGGCACATCCGCTAATCGTCTAGGCCTACCAGTTCAGTCATCAGTTTTAGAACAGAACGGAGGTTTGAGTTCTAGTGGATGTGTGCTGGTGATTTATTGATTTTCCTTTTGTTGATAATGTCCTACGCCAAAATAAATTGGTCGCAATTTCAAGTGATTATCCACCTACGCACTGGAAGGTAGTAAACAAAGTCTATCAGTCTACTCTTCCCTTCCCTCTGCTCACGTCCCTTCAACGTCCTTGCCACTGCCTGTCCCTTGTATGCTACACTGCCCAGTCCCTGTCCATCCTCCGACCCTTTCTGTCTCGTACCTCCCCCACTTCCCTATATCCCTGCCACTGCCCTGCCCCTCCCGCCCCCATGGTCCTGCCCCTGCCCCTCCCCTGATTCTGGCTGTCCCCTGCCTCTCACACTGTTCACCCTTGCAACACCCCTGCTCCTGGCCCCTTTCCCTGTCTCCTCGATTCCCCCCTCCCTCCAATTCCCCCGCTCCTGTCTGTTCCCTGTCTCTGCCACTGCTCTGTCCATGCTCTGCTCCTATTTGTCCCCACCCTGCTTCTGTCATTACCCTTCCCATGTCCCCTCCCCTTCCAATATCTCTCAAACTACCCTACTCCTGTCCCTGCCAGTTCCTGATTTCCCCTGCTCCTGTCCCTGCCCCTTCCTATCCTGTCCCTTGCCCATCCTATACTCCATGCCCCTACCCTTTCCCACAAAGGCATCTACCAACGCTGACGTTAAGGCTGTATTCCACTAGACGATTTTACTCTCGATTCTCAAAAATGGGCCATTGAAATTTTGGCTAGACACTAGACATAGACATGTTATATATCATTAGAAAGGTCTTCAAATTCTCCTTCAAATGATATATTGGATGTGTGGTCTTTTGCCATATTACTGGATTTTTCTTAAAATTTACCAGTCAACCCGCAGTCAGAATCGCCTAGTGGAATACAGGCTTAACAGGGATCCGCCCTCCGCGGTGACAACGCCCACACACCTCTCCCAGGTACTAACAGAGGGGCGGTGACACGGCCCTTGACGACCCCCGCTTTGTCCAGGTGTCGGCCAGGGGAGGTAAACCCTCTCAGGTGTGCATCAATCTACCTTTGTTAACCCTCTCAGGTGTGCATCAACCTACCTTTGTTTTACCTGTAAATACCCCAACACTAATCGCCCGTAACGCTGGCCAATTAAGGCCGTCAGTGGGGCGTGTGGGGACAACAAGAGGGACTATTACAGGTGCGGAGGTGTGATAGCCGACCATGGCCAGAGAATGATGTGGTATCGAAGTAAAGCCTGTATTCCACCAATCTGCGGCGAATAACCCTTCCGCGCCAGAATCGACATGATTCGCCGTTAGCGAGCGTCGAGGTAGCAGAGTGGTATTCCACTAGCCAATTTTATGCCTATTTCAAAAATATGCAGTGGCATAATGGACAACCATAGATTTGTTATATATCATTAGAATCGGATTTTGAATCCCCTTTCAAATGATATGTAGCATGTACAGCTTTTTGCACCATTAAAACGTCATAGATTGCCAAATAACCTGCTTTCAGAATCATCGCCCAGTGGAATGTGGGTTTAATGCTGCCATTTAAAGTCCAGTAGGCGTTGTCAAGTATGCTGATGTTAATTCTCTACGGGTGGCAGGACTGTATTGTAATATTAAAGAGGCAGGGAAAAACATCCTCACAACGTTGGATTGCAAGTGGGCGGTGATGTACCGTTATGATGGTAAATTAATATCATAATGTGATTATGTATTTGAAAAAATGGCTTCGGATCACATATGTAGATTTAGAGTGATTGCAAGGTTACTGCTCTATATGCATTGCTAAAATTTAGGAAAGCTCTCATGCAATATTATATATATTTGACATTTCTACAGTTTACCTTTCTAATTTGTTCCTCCTTTCCCTTACTTAATAACAATTTGATACCATAACCAATCCATGCAACATATAGAGCTAAGTCCGTCATTCAGTAAAAAGATCTTACTCGGAGCACCTTCTTCAGACGCTGGTTGAATAACACCCGTATATTTGTGCATGATATGTCCTGATGCATTGTCTACAAGTCGCGATTCACTTAGATAGGTCTGAATCTACCCCCATGCCCCTATACCTCGTCAGTATGGAGCCTCTCTCTCGTGCGTCATCATTTGGACATACCGACAGAATAGAATGTGACATCTCTACTTTCTCCACACGCCCCCTCTATGCCTTAATTTACACGTTTCCTGTTTATCTCCAACTTAAAATACACGATGAAATAGGATGAAATATCTGACACTGACCAGGGATATAAACCGTTCTAAGTAGGATAATAAGTGCCGAAAGATCTGATTTACACTGAAAGAGGATTCATCTTAAGATCAAACAGAATTTACAAACATGGTGTTAAAACCGCTTCTTATTGTTAGAGCGAGTTCAACGCGTTCAAGTTGAAGTCCATAAAAGAGGATGAATTCATATTCAACTTACAGCACATAACAAACGTCAACTAGTTTAAACGTTTAATCTTTTAAAAGTGTAGCAAAGCTACAAACTGAGGCGGACTCTTCAATCTTTAAAAAAGACATTTAGGGGGGTTGTCTTTTATGTCTTTTACATAGGCTTGTGGTGGGTCTGACCTGAATCTAAAAAAAAGTTAACTTGCAAGCTTGGACACTGACAGCAGGAGAGAACTTATTGACAGTGTGATGCCATTGGAATGTAACCATACCATATATTGGAGCATGAGCTTATCAAAACATAGTTTCCAGTATTTCCTTCATTTTGATAGGCTGAATATGACCTAAATAATTATTTTTTGTAATGCCAGTGACATTGCCAAAACCAAATCTGAAAAAAAGACATCTGGCCTCTAGGCCTACAGGCCTATTTCAAGCGCTAAAAAATAATTTGAATCTTTCATGCAAGAAATCCCCATGACATCACCCATGACATCACCCCATGACATCAACCCCAATGACATCAACCCCCATGACTTCAACCCCCATGACACCAACCCCCATGACACCATCCCCCATGACACCAACCCCCATGACACCAACCCCCATGACACCATCCCCCATGACACCAACCCCCATGACATCATCCCCCATGACATCATCCCCCATGACATCATCCCCCATGACATCACCCCATCACCCCTTTACCCTCTTCACCCCCTTACCCCCATACAACAGCCCTATTTTCCTAGCCCTAGCTTTGCCCTAGTTTTTCTCCTCTGCCCTTTTCACCCCTTTGCCCTATAGATCGGTGAACTTCGGACTAGCCACATTGAAGGCCATCTTTAAACAAATCAATACATAATTTCTAAACCAAACAGTTTTCAAATTTAAAAGAGGCTCAAGCATCCTGACCCAATTCACTATGTCCACCATGGATGGCAGTCCAAAACCAAACTTCTAACCATGATTCCACCATGATTTCACTAAATATGTCAATATTTGACATTATTCAGGAAAAGTATAACATGTTTTCTTAATATTTAACCAAAAATTAGAATTTATTAGTGTTTAATCTCTGAGATATTTGTATTTTCCAAACTGGTGGACATGTTTTTGGTGGACATGAAGATGGGACAGATGTCCACCTGCTTTTCCCCAACTTGCTGGTTCCGGCGAGCAAGCCTTTAAATCATATATTCTTCGCTGGTTATGTGCTGTCCACCTCCCCTCCCCTCAAAGTGCGAGCCCACTCTAAAACTGAGGCGGAAACGATTAAAACATTTAAATCTTTTACTTTCGCCAACAGTTTCCGCCTCAGTAATAAAAGTTCCCCAATCTCCTTAGGAGGTCAGGGGGTGGGGTTTGCCCATCTTCCTGAGCACATTCCAGGGGGGGGGGGGAGGTGTTTGATTATAGGGACAGCTCGGGTTGACCGTACAACGCCCACTTCTAGTTGTATTCCTACACCGAGTTGTGTAAACACTGTGAGACGGGGTGTTTGATTGACACCCCACGACAGGGTACTTACTATATGCTTGCCATGATCCTTGAGAATGACAAGTACGTGCTAGAGCACGTATAACCCTTTTGCTGTCATCAACAATGTGCGACCATTATTTCATAGAAATATGGTGAGTATATAGCTTAAAGATATATATATATATATTTATATATATATATATATAAACAGAACCTGGGACGAAATAGGCGCAGCGTAACACTGCTACATTAATGTCTGTTTCAAGAGACCGTTTTTCTAGTCAATACACTTTTCTATAATGGTTAGCATAGTATATGTATCTTGTATTTATTTGAATATTCTAACAGTTTGCAAACAAACACAAAGACTTCCAATGTTAAGAGTGACAAAAGTAACAGTTTAAGCAAGGTCTCTAATTGGTTTTGTCATCGAAAAATAAACAACATGTTATGACAACACTTTTCAGAGTGTATACCAGACCTCACCAGATGATGAATGATAGTCGCCCCCTCTCTACATTCCCCCCTGTCCATAAACCGTCTCCGTTTTTCGGTACACTGAGGGATGGTAGTCTACTGACGGTAAAGACCTAGCCAGGTTCCCAAGGCCACAGCTGCTACTGGGCGTCACGTATGTGCCCTGCCTACTTGTTAAGCCTGTATGTCACTATGTGATTTTGAATGCCGATAATTGTCAATTTATCATTTTTCTAGGGTAATGGTGAAATACCATGTATCCTGCATACCATTTGAAAGGGAATTAAACCTATTTTTAATGGTATATACCATATTTAGGATTCACCCTATTTTAAATGCCGATTTATGCAATCGAGCAGAAAATGGGGTATTTACTCGTCTAGTGGAATACATCTTTTAATGATATATCTAATTTTGTGATTGCGTTGCGTTCCCCCTGTGATAACAACAGAGTTCCAAAAGGTCTAAGGACCACCAGCTATTGTGGGTATGACCCTGCCTATGGGACCCTGCACATTCAAGAACACCTGCTTCAGTAAATGTGTAGGAGTATGGTTTCTATCATCTCATAGATTCGTTCATGCCATAGATACGATCATCAAAAGACAGAATTGTCAAACCTTGTTCTCACCATGATATGACCTTAGATGTTGCTACAGCGTTAACCTCAATAACCAACCAACTTAATATCGTGATATTGGTCACATTTCCATGTCCCCTGCTGGCCGCCCCACCCCGTCCTCACAACACATCGTGTATTGTATCTGACAGTTCTGTCAGGTCTTGTGACATCAACTGACATGGAAATTAAAACAGCTTATTTCATATGGACTTTGTAAAAAGGCTACTTTTTGCATTCACGCAGCCAGACCAACTGTTTATTTGTATATATTTTGTGCGTGGGTAGAGACTTTGAGCCCTGGAGGAGAGAGTCACTGGAGAAGTATGCCACTTTTTAGTTCTATAATGATAAACTGAAAACAGATAGCGTGTGACTGTTAACACAATGGCACTGCATGGTTATGTCAGGTTTTATCATACCCTCGTCACTAATATATAAATACATCTACACACAATAATACACAAATGCCTTCATAATATGCAGGGATGTAAGTCAGGGACAGCGAAAAAATCGGAAATAGCATAAACAAAATATGAATGTATTATATATCATGTTATAAATATACAAAAATTACATCCTTGAATATGTCTATGTATGTCTTTATTTGCCTGCCCTTTTAACACTCATTCACATAGAATTAACGATTGACTCTGACCTAAATTTAAAAATTCACGGTATTTCCCCCAGGCAAATTTTTTTTTTACATAAAAATCCTATGTTTAGAATTGACCTTTTCTAAATACAGACAAATCCTCAAATGTCAATTGCCCCCAGGGGAGGTTAGGTGAAATCTTCATTCGCCTTCTAGGTCTCAAGCTGGGCACAGAAGGGCAGAGGCTGAAGGAAAGGTCACACCCTGGAAGACAGGATCCTCCAGGTACAGGACAAACATTAAACTTTTAAAGGACCCCATTAACCGTCCATTGTCCAGAATTAAGGTCCAAATGTGTGCACTCGCCCAGTGGCGTATAGCCAGAGAAGTGCATGCATAAAATTGCTTAAAATCTCAAAGTTGCACGGGTTAACAATCCTTATATATGAGGATGATATCAACTGTATGTATAAGCTATAAGTTCTCACGGTGGACCATGAAATTATCTCGCATCCTTTCTGTGGCGGCTCAGGAAAGGCACCGACTGTAAACCGATTTTAAATCTGTATCGTCCACGTCAAGCCAATCCGGCCCCTTTTTCACCGGTTAAAAACACATCTTTGTGTTTATCTGGTTTGTTTTGGTCCATTTTTCCTCATCTTTTTGTTGTACGAAAAACAGCAACTGACGACGCCTCCTGAGAAGTGGGACTTTGAGCTGTCAACCGTGACAGGTCGGCGTTTTTTTTGTTTTTGTTTTTAATTTATTTTTCTACTTTTTTTATAACTGTCCCGATGGTCTGAGTCACAATCTAAATATTGTCAAGAGACTCCTTCCAGGGTCACAACAATATAGATACATTTCAAAATTTTAAAACTGCACATTATGAATGCTGGAGAGTAATCAAAATCTACGATACCAATTTGCAAATAGAATGATGTCCCAAGTTCAATTTTATGGATCTATTAACCGCTGGGGTTTCGTTTTCATCTGGATCTTATCATTTCTAAATAAAATAGAATATTTTTCTCAGGACATGTTAATCCTGTATTATTTAGGATTAAACTTGAAATATGACCTAAAAATGTTCGCCCCTTATCCTAGACAGGTTGCTAGTTATACGGACAAGCGTCCAGCTGAGAGATCGACGATGATGCTACAGAAGGTGGACAGGTGGTAGGACACAGGGGGAGGGAAGCCGTAACCAAGGCGACGCCTTGACCACGACCAGGGACTCCAGCCTGTCATCTGGTCAGAGGGGGTGAGGGTGACTGGTCAAAACTGACCAGCTAGAATCAGCCAGAAACAAGATTGCAATAATGCATCACATTCGCAATAATATTACAAAAACAATATTACAGATATTCTTTATATCAACCCTATGCCTACAAAATATCTAAAGATATCTATTTGGGAATCAATGCATTACAGTGAATTAGCCTACTACAGGCTAGTCTGGAGTATAATATACTGACCAGGCTTAGATTAATGGACATCTGTCAGTGTGTGTCTTTCTAGGAGGTCCCTGGGGGGTTGTTCCTAGAATTACCCCCCGCAGAGCACAATAAAAGGACCAGTCTATTGGTCACTAGGGGGCTGATAATCCCTGATTAAACACCTCAGTGGGTGAAGGGAGGGGAAACTAGGCGACCGACTGCAAGAGCACAATGTTGTACAGATATTAAGGCCTAGATTATCATGTTTTTGACTGCATATGATAACTCCATTGATATTATTAATCATTTAAAATAAGCATATAATATCCCCATTAATAACAGTGATTTAGAAATACCATATATATGATCTCATCAATTGTAGCGATTATGATAATCATTTTAATATTAGCTTTGTCAGAGACACATTAGAATAGCATGAACATGTAGTTGTATTCTGTAGAATCATCAGTGAAGCCCCTAGAGATCTAAACTGGGGAGGTGGCCCACTGTTAAAAGCACCCATTTATCAAGAATTACCTTGATCGTTTCCGCCCGCGGCAACTGCCTCTTTTCGCCCCCAGCCCCTCCCCTTCTGCCTCCAAGGGCACTACACCCCCCCCCCCACCCCCCCCCCCCCCAAACATCCCTGAATCCTGATGCTTTACCCCCACTCTAACATGATTCAGATTTACCCCACCCCCAATCGCTCACTCCCTGACTAGCCCCACGTCCTCGTCGCCTCTATTAGACAGAAGGAATGGCGAGAGGGAGAGAGAGGGATTATCCCGTTAATCCGCAGTTAGATTTTCACTGCCAGCTCGGAGACAAATCGACCGGATATCAACCCTACTCCTCCCACCTCCCGGCCGGCCGGCGCACCCCCCACCACCCTAACCGAACCCACCGCCCGGCGCCCGGCGCACCCCCCGACACCCTAACCGAACCCACCGCTTAAGGCGTCCTTAGGGATTTAAAGGTTGAGGGGGAGGGGCAGCCAGCAGTGCTGAGATCTCACGCTAGGATCGGAATCCTACGGCTTATGCATGAATATTTTACAATTGACGGAGGACAAAGACTGACTCTGATTGGCTGTGTCATTTAACTTAACGACCTCAAGCATCGTCGAGGAACTAGGAAGTGATTCTCTTTTGTTTTGATCATCATGTGAGTTTATTAGTATTATTTATTGTTCTCTATATAGGTCACCTTTTCTCATTTTTCATTTTTGTAATGAACTGAAAAACAGAGGTAACTCTGATGTTTATTACTGAATAAAAGTTTATGCACACAAAAAAGAGTTGTGTACTCAAATACACGGCAATAATTTCACGGAGGTGTCATTAGGGTATTGAGTAAATATTTGAAATTACATGACACGATAAAAAGTTCATAATTTTCACTTTGTCTAAAAACTCAATTATCTGTATGTTTTTCTATCAAGACAAAACTAGTTTAAACGTTTAATCTTTTAAAAGTGTAGCAAAGCTACAAACTGAGGCGGACTCTTTAATCTTTAAAAATTTTTTTTAGGGGGGTTGTCTTTTATGTCTTTTACATAATGTCGTTTCCAGTATTTCCTTCATTTTGATAGGCTGAAAATGACCTAAATAATTATTTTTTGTAATGCCAGTGACATTGCCCAAACCAAATATGAAAAAAAGACATCTGGCCTCTAGACCTACAGCCCTATTTCAAGCGCTAAAAAATAATTTGAATCTTTTATGCCAGAAATCCCCATGACATCCCACATGACATCAACCCCTATGACATCAACCCCCATGACACCATCCCCCATGACATCAACCTCCATGACATCAACCCCCATGACATCATCCCCCATGACATCATCCCCCATGACATCATCCCCCATGACATCATCCCCCATGACATCATCCCCCATGACATCATCCCCCATGACATCATCCCCCATGACATCACCCCATCACCCCTTTACCCTCTTCACCCCCTTACCCCCATACAACAGCCCTATTTCCTAGCCCTAGCTTTGCCCTAGTTTTTCTCCTCTGCCCTTTTCACCCCTTTGCCCTATAGATCGGTGAACTTCGGACTAACCACATTGAAGGCCATTTTTAAACAAATCATTACATAATTTCTAAACCAAACAGTTTTCAAATTTAAAAGAGGCTCAAGCATCCTGACCCAATTCACTATGTCCACCATGGATGGCAGTCCAAAACCAAACTTCTAACCAAGATTCCACCATGATTTCACTAAATATGTCAATATTTGACATTATTCAGGAAAAGTATAACATGTTTTCTTAATATTAAACCAAAAATTAGAATTTATTAGTGTTTAATCTCTGAGATATTTGCATTTTCCAAACTGGTGGACATGTTTTTGGTGGACATGAAGATGGGACAGATGTCCACCTGCTTTTCCACAACTTGCTGGTTCCGGCGAGCAAGCCTTTAAATCATATATTCTTTGCTGGTTATGTGCTGTCCACCTCCCCTCCCCTCGAAGTGCGAGCCCACTCTAAAACTGAGGCGGAAACGATTAAAACATTTAAATCTTTTACTTTCGCCAACAGTTTCCGCCTCAGTAATAAATCTTTTACTTTCGCCAACAGTTTCCGCCTCAGTAATAATATAAATGAGGAATAATTGACACACCAGATAATGATGTTTAACAAGCTCGACAATCAGCTATAATCTGCATGACGTTAATATGATGTCTCCCAACACAAGCCACATCACACCCTCTTAAAATCCTAATCGATTTTTATCAACAGCACTTTACACAATTGCTCCTTCTTAAGATCGATCTTGCAGAAATTTCCATCTTGGTTGCACAGAAATAAAAGGGGCAGATTACTGTGGAGTGGCCAGGGGCCGGGGGAGCCGCAGGGTGGTTAGTCACCGTGTAGACATGGATGATTTATTAGTTGTCTCGTGAGGGAGAGCACACAAACCTCAGTGAGCAAATCAAGGCGAGCAGTCAGCTGTATCTAGGTCACCCACTCGGTTGGTTGGCTGGTTGGTTGGTTATTGGGGTTTAGCGTCGTAGTGACATCTTAGGTCATATCAACAGCGAGAACAAGATTTGACAATTCTGTCTTTGATGATCGAATCTATGAAATGATTGAATCTATGGGAAGATAGAGACCATACCACTACACATTTACCGTGGCAGGTGTTCTTTGATGTACAGGGTACCAGAGAGAGGGCCTCACTCATTCGGCATTATCTAGGTCAACTGACGTTATCTAGGTCACTCGCGATTATCTAGGTCACTCGGCGTTATCTAGGTCACGGCCGTCAGCTGCTCGCCCCTAGACTGGCGTTATGTCGAGGACGTGCCGGGGCAGGATCCCAAGACGATCGATGCGCCATCGATTGACCTGTTTCGACGTAATACTGCAGGGGGAATGATGTATACGGGAGCCTGTTTGACCATATACAGGGTTAATGTATGGTAATGTGGTCTGCGACATTAGCCACTTTCCCGCTGCCCGAGGCCAGTAAAATCAGCATAGGGCCATTGAGAAATTGTAAAAAAGAATAGAAATTGTATGAGCAGAATTGTGTCAAGGACAATTTAATAGGCCAATAATGTTGAGGATCTTTATGGTCTTACGAGCCATTGATTAAAACAGCAAAATTGTCAGACTGCAATCTGCACGTAGCCTACTAGGTTATGTCATTGTTAGAAACTAACATTAAAATGAAATATTAACATTACAGCTTAAAATAGTAAGACTGACGTCTTGCCACGGTTTCTGTTGCCTTATTTGTCTATCTGAAATAACATGGCTTTAAGGGGATTTCTTGGATGCAAGCCTACACTTCTAGGCTCATTCACGACGCCAGCATCCCTCCAGTGTCTGCCTATTTTCTCGGCATTCCGGGAAATTCCCGGCCTGAGTGGCGGTGATTGCCAAGACATGAGTCGAGATCCCCCCTCCCCGGCCCCTCCTGCTTTCTGGGCACGCACAAAAGGAGCCCACGGGCCGGCAAATTGACTTTCTTGCGGGCCCCGGGTCCCTGCATTGCCCGATATGCTTTGTTTGTTCCTGAGGCGATCGCTAGATGGCAGTGAGACCCACATCTCGCCCCCTCGGCGAGATCCGATGGCCCTGTGCACTGGGGGTGGGGGGGCGGGGCGGGTAAAGCCTGTATTCCACTAAGCGATTCTGACTGCCGGTTCTGACTGCCTGTTATGTAGCAATTTATGACTTTTTCTTCTTTTAATGAATATCTCTGCCATTACAAGAAGTTCTTCCGATGGAAGAAATTTATATGAATTTGATTGTTTTTATATCTTAATTGTTATTTGTATTACATGTATTGTTATAATGTCTCCTTATTACTATCGGAAGAGCTTTGTAAAAGAGATAGTTGGAAACAATATATAAACAAAAAATGGACATAAATGATCAAATACATTCTGGTATCATTTTTTTTAACTTTTACCAGTAATATGGTAAAAGACCATACATCCTACATATCATCAGAAAGAGAACTAAAAACTCTTTCTAATGATATAAAACATGTTTATGATTATTCCATATTCCCACTGGCGGGTTTTTCAAACCCGGAGTAGAATCGGCTAGTGGTGCACAACCCTTATGGAGACATGTCACCCTGGCATGTCACATAATAGATGCTATCGGCCTCAATGTGTGCCCGGGGGGGGGGGGGGGTCGGGCCAAGAGATCCTATTGCTGAGGTTTTTGTCCCTTTTATATCATGTGGTACGTGCTCAGGAATCTGTCTGTTCCTGGAAGTGGTCCTCACCATTTCCCGTCGGATCCAGGACCGGCGGGACGTGATACAGGGACCGTGAGATGCGTCATACTCGTGGGCCATTGTTAGTGTGGAGAATGCATGATCCTTCAAATACCTATATTTCAGATTTGTGACTGTAATTTGAGTAAGACCGGTAATGTTTCAAAATTCCCATATTGCATTGAATGAGTGAGTGTTGGATTTTTTTTTTATGCCGTAGTGACAGCCAGTGCAAAAACAAGCTAGGACGAATTCTGACTTTTCAGACATGTTTTGACTTGGTCAGTCTTTGGTGAACGTATCTATGAGATGAGGGTGACAGTTATGTTTCAAAATTCCTATATTGCATCTAAATGTATGAATAGGCTTACATGGTAACTGTAGCAAATAAAACCTAGGTTTCCGGTAATGATTGAATCATTGAAGTGTCACTATTGGCTAAGCATTGATATATATATAACCAAAGCATAACATGATGTCGTTTGTTCTCTAGAAATGACTAGGCATACCCTGCTTAGAAGACCAGTTTACGTAATTCAGAAACCACCAGTAAAGTATTCCATGTTGTACAACGCAAGATTTACAGCTTACATGTGCTGTGGAATGAAAAACGTTTCCATTTAAGCTATACGATACTTGGTAATCTTACTTTCACATATCACTGACAGGGCCAATCTCTGAAATGCTACATGTGAACGATAAGAAGAAGTAAATTGACACGTCATTTAAATCTACCTAACCTGCACTTTAGGACTGAACTTTGATTAATACTGGAGTAATATTACAGTCACAAGCTATTCCTGTTGCTTACGACACCATCCGGAAAGTATATATTAACAATACATTTTGAATATACTTTGTCACCTGACAGTGCATAAAATATAAACGGTAGTTTGGGGTGGGAGTAGTTAATATAAAAGTGGCATTTGGAAAGACAGAGGGAAAACGAAATGCATTTTAAATGATGGATATAACATAACATTTCAACATGATGGATATAACATAACATTTCAACAATGTCCAACAATGTGCAAAGAACCACTGATGTAAATAAATTCTTCTGTAAGCATTCCAATTTATTGGTTTTATATTATTCAGTGCCAAAGTAAATCCCTCGCCCTTACTCCATATACATTCGCCATTTGGCAAATCCATAACAAAATATCATACATATATTCATGATCACAGCCAATGACAGGTGTTCAGTTTGAGCCACCTGCCCTATAGATGACCCCTGGATCCCTGCCCCTCCAGCTGTGACCACCAAATCCCTACCCTTCCAGCTGCCACTACCAGTGTCCAGCCATGGTCAGTGACCTCACAAAGTATCATATATATACATTTATATACATATAATATATATATTCCCTACCAATATCAGGTGTTCATAATTATTGAGTCACCTCCTCTAAAGGTAAACCCTAGGTCCTAGACCCTTCAGCCCTCAGACCCCTGGGTCCCTACTTCTCCAACTAGCATACCCTCTAAATCCAGTCATGGTCAATGACCTCATTCAAATATTATACATACATGATATATATATATATATATATATATATATATATATATATAATATTCACTGCCAATATCGTGTGTTCAAATTGAGTCCCCTGCTCTATAGGTGACCCCTAGATCCCTACCCTTCCAGCCCTCAGATTCCTAGATCCTGACCCCTAACCCCCCACCCCTCTACCACTGCAGTCGTCACCCCCAATGGCCAGTCATGGTCAGTGACCTCACCACAAACAGACAGATCAGGATGATCCTAAACCCTCATGATCAGCCCCCACTGACCACCAACTGACCACAAACTGACCACTGAGTGACCGGCCGCTGACCGCCCCCTGTCTGGCCGTTACACCCACTTGCATAAGCGACCTGTTCTGGTGAATAATTGAATAAAAGCCAAGACCAGTGGCTGCTGCTTACAAATAGGCTGGCGCAGGTTTGTGACTCAGAAGATAAACGAGATTCATGTTTATATATATATATATATATATATATATATATATCATATCTATATTTTATATATGTTAAGGGGATGGGCAGTTATGGGCAGTAATAATATGATATTTTTTGTAATAATAATACTTGCGCTGTAACCGTTATATGCATTGGCATTCTAACTGCTGCACGAATCTTTAAGTTTTGGATGTAACTAGGAAGGATAAAAAATCATATATTTACTAAAAGATATTATCTATTTAATTACGTTCAAACCAATTCACCTAGAAACCATTGTTATTCAAATATCTACTATATTTATTCTAGATTGCAACAGTAAATACTAAAATATTCAATGGACATGTATTTGCCATACCAACTTTGAATTCACACCTGTACGAATATAATTCACTAACCCATTATGGCATACGGAGTGTCTGTGAGTATGACTAATATGTGTCACTATCTATTTCCCAGAAAACAGTCCAGTGTTAAAACGTCTACAGGACATGAGTACTAAAAAGTATAACTCTTTTTGAGTTTTAACCAACACAATGAGATGGACCTGGGGACATAAGTGCCCATAGCCTTACTCAGAAATAGCCTCTGCCTACGTGTCGTTTCCTCTTTTCGGCTTTATATGAAAGGCTTCTGCCAAACCTGTTGAGGCTATCTATGAAGTGCTCTAAATCATAATTATTTTGGGCATTATTTTAAATGGACTAGGTACAATGTACTGAAAGACATGCGCCAACACCACATGCGAATGTGAACTGTGGTCAATATAAATGTGTAGCCACGTGTGTGAAAATCGATTAACCAAACAATTATAGCAGCCGTTTATATATAGTACTGCCTTTTACCTTATATCAGTGTTCGAAATTAAGGATTTATTTTATGCACACGCCGGGTGCTTAGGGGGTTAAAATCATGCACCCGGCATATTTCAGATGCACACACTCCTATATAATGGCATTTATGTTGTTGAAAAAGCACGCACATGCCGGGTGCATGCCTCCTGAAAAGTATGCACCCGGCAGCCAAATTGTGCACACAGGGTGCAGGGTGCGCCCTTAATTTCGAACACTGTTATATGGTTATTCGACCTTCCCTTATATGTACTGGATTGTACTAGTATATCTCTACGAACTATTACATGCAGTATGGGAAAACGCAGATGTAAACATAGCATACGGTTTATTAAAACTCCCATTATGCGACCTTTATGAATAGCTTGCAATATCCACAGCCAAATACGAATAAACAATAATATATGTCAGGCGTGATACATGGGATATTCCTGGGACCTATTTTGTGGTTTGGAAGCGTGCCAACTTCTGTGCTAACTGAGTGGGGGCGTTCCATCCTGCGGATCCATCCCCCCCCCCCCTTCCAACCTCTCCCTCCCCCTGCGGTTAGCCACCAGTTCTTGGTTTCCATGCCTCCCATGTTGCCATCAGTTTGCCGCTTATCATGGCCTTAACGACAGGTCAACCTAAGTCCTTAGACAAGGCCCACCCCGTCACACTAAACACCTCGTACACAACCTGACGGGTCTCAGCGCTGCTGCTACAGTGTTATTATGGAGGGCTGTGGGTGGTACTGAGGCATGGCTAACCCTCGTCACTTTGATTTAATCACCACAGGGAGCCTATTCCCCAAAGCACAGGGCTTAATCGTAATATTGTGTCGGCCAAATTACTTAAATGAAATCTTAATCGGGCAGGAAAATAGATTTAGATCAGCTCGGTTTCTGCAATATCGGTGGCTGGTGGCTGGTGTACTGCCCCTAGACTCTTACTAGAGGTACTGAATAGCACGTTTCAGTCTCCCCATATTAGACAATAAAGTTATATCCTTCACCTACGTTTTCACCATCTCACACATCCTTTTGTTTTCAGTTTTCCTATATCGAACAATCAAATTATCTTCGTCAGCTTTGTTTTTACCATGTCTTTAATTTTTCCTGTATCAAACCATCAAATAATTCTGTAAGCTCTAATTTTACTATATACACACCTTTCTTTTTTTCAGCTTCACACGTAATAATGCTTTTACCCTGAAGATGGTCCCGCGGACCTCTGTAGGCAGGTCCAAGCCATCTCTCCAACTCGGTTATCAGGGAGTTGTCACCACGTCCCAGGAGAGGCCCGGTCTGTATCCACACCACTAACTCCCACATCTCCTGGGCAGGATTCCAAGGGACAGCCAGTATCTACGCTACAACTCCTAGGGGGAAAATCAACGTTATATTCAACCGACTGGAATGATGAGGTGATCTTCATTCCACGTCGTTATCCATATAGGTAGCCCCTTTTGCTAAGAAACAGCCAAATGTTCTAGCCCGGGTTCTAGCCCTTACGTCTTATCATGCGTATCACAATTGAATATACAAACCAATACACCATTGTTATAGATGTCATACCTTTAGTTATTACACCTGACTTTGAATTCCCAGCATGAGTTCAGGTATACATGTGTATGACAAAGGTAATAACACATAGCTTCAATCATAATTCTGGTACAATTGTTATTTCAAATACTGGCAGTTGTGCATGTATACCAAGATTGTATTTTCTTAGTAAAGAACAAGGGTGCTTATCACCCTCCAAGGTATTGGTAATGTTATCATTGCAATAGACAAATATGTAGACATTGTGATAAAGAAACGGTATCTGTAACACTGAGGCTATGTAAATTAGCCTCCCCTGTTTTCAATCCCTTACACAGAACCAGGCGTACGTTGTCACTCAGTCGACTGTCCCCACTGTTGAACCGCATGCCATTCTTCTTTTCTAAACCATCCCAACCGTGTCAACACAATGCGACTGACACAGAACACCAGCTCTCTGACAGTAGAGGCACAGAGCAACTCATGGACATCTAGAGCTGCATGCTCGGAACGGTGACAGGACACTTACCCCCTGGACATTTACCCCCCCCCCCAGGACACTTACCCCCTGAAAACTTACCCCCTAGGACACTTACCCCCTAGGACACTTACCCCCCCACCTCGCTCCAATGATGTTTTGACACTTCCCCATCCTCTATTCCAAGATACTCGGAGCTGTTCGGAGTTGTTCGGAGCTGTTCGGAGATACTTGAAGCTGTTCAGAGCTTTATGGAACTGTTCGGAGCGGCTGGCAGCTGCTCGGAGGTATTCGGAGCTGTTAAGAACTGCTCAGAACTGCTCCGATCTGCTCGGAGCTGCTCAAAGCCTCTGGGAGCTAATACAAAAGGGCGCTGCTAATTCTTTGCTGACTAAGCTTTTCAAGTCATTGTCTCAAATTGCACTTTCCATCTTATTCCCATTTGCATTGGCTACGGGGGGAACAATCTGTAAGCCTGATTCTAATAATTTGATAAGGCGTCTGGGCCTGGAAAACTTACCCCCTAGGACACTTACCCCCTAGGACACTTATCCCCCAACCTCGCTCCAATGATGTTTTGACACTTCCCCATCCTCTATTTCGAAGATACTCGGAGCTGTTAGGAGTTGTTCGGAGCTGTTCGGAGATACTTGAAGCTGTTCAGAGCTTTATGGAACTGTTCGGAGCGGCTGGCAGCTGCTCGGAGGTATTCGGAGCTGTTAAGAACTGCTCAGAACTGCTCCGATCTGCTCGGAGCTGCTCAAAGCCTCTGGGAGCTAATACAAAAGGGCGCTGCTAATTCTTTGCTGACTAAGCATTTCAAGTCATTGTCTCAAATTGCACTTTCCATCTTATTCCCATTTGCATTGGCTACGGGGGGAACAATCTGTAAGCCTGATTCTAATAATTTGATAACGCGTCTGGACCTCTGTCCTCATTACTGAGAGCAGCTGGTATCAGAGCCATTACTGTCTCTGGTTCTAATCATTAAAATGACAGATGCAACAGGCCACATGTATCATACCTAGAGGGATAACAAGGAATTCAAATAGGATGATGATATGAAACCGCCGACCAATAATGCCTGAAGGAGGTACTGGCATCGAGAGACCGATATTATTAATTTTGTTCAGTCATCTATAGCCATTTAAGATTAATTAAGACCAGAGTTACTGATGTTCTTTATATATATCTTTAATCAAGGTGGCGCCACCCTGAACTGGTGTATTAAATTAAGAACAATTTTTCAGGGAATTTGTTATAAGAAGTGAAGTGACCTAGTTAACAAAAGCCCCAAAAGATGGCAGACTGGGGTACTAAGCAGGTTCACGGTATATATATATATATATATATATATATATATATATATATATATATACTGCTCACATTTCATGATTATGGGTCAAATAGTGGAGAGGTAGGAATGTCCTGTGGTTGCTGGCGGAAGAGGGCACTTACTCCTCATGTTTGTGGTCTATATCAGAGGAGGATGGAATAGTAACAAAACCAAACCCTGAGTCTATTATGACAATCCCCTGCTCACGTTTGATCATGACCTATCGGTTACATGTGGACGCCATATGTGGGTTCCCGTCACATGACCCATGTCAACAACATGTCACCGCGACCAGCCCTCTCCCAAACATGGAGGATGGCTGGGGGAACTGCCCTGGGGGGGGGGGGCACTGACTCTTTGAAGGTAACTAGCTACTGTCAAACTATCGCCTCTGGTTTCCGTGACTGACCGCCCCTTATTTTGGGGGATTCAGTTCACCACCCCTAATAATAAGTGTGCATCAATACCAGGATGGCCACAATTACTTGGCAAAAATTCAAATAAAAGTTCATTTTTGTGAGGTTAAGTAAAGTATCAATGAGGCTAGATTTCAAGGTATTATCCCTATATTGTTCGATGGATGTAATTCACTCCCCACCCCACCCCATCCCCACCCCACCCCCACACACACCCTCTTTCTTTTTCTTTTTTTTTTCTTTTTTAAATGAAAATTGGTTGACTGCCCCTAAAGCTTGACATACACTGCCCCCCGGCACTGCCCCCACTTCGCGGTCTGTTTGAATCTAAAGGTGACATTGGGCATCCTTGTCAAGTCCAAGTGCCCCCCCCCCCATCTCCCCCCGCTCCCAAACGTAGTGGCTGGCTGAGGGCATCACCCTGGTCACCTCCCCGTGACTGTGGTACCCCTACAGTAAACACCCAGGTTAACTCCCCCCTATAGGACACACCACAGGCCCCTCAACGACATACTGTCTATGTTTGGGGTAAATATCCTGTCTATTATAGGTCCTAACCTCAAGTGTGATCTGATCCCCTCCTCTGTGTTTTATACCACACAAAAAAAAGGTTTGCTCAGAGTATCCATCCAGCCTAGGAATTTAAGTGAAGGTACTTGAGAAAGTCCATATATATGATATTCTATACTGAATATGAAATATGAACTATTCTTGTGAAGGTTGACACAAATGGTAATTGGTCAACACTGACTCATAAACTCATGGGTAAGTGTCAACTAAGTTACTTTTAAGAATAATTATGCTATCTCATAAACTCATGTGGTAGGTGGTTATTTAGAAGTGTGCGTATGCTACAATAGTATTGTTATGTAATATTACTTGGAATGTAAATTTACAAATGTACTTACATGGAAGATAATCTCATATGATACATGGAGTTAAATGAATATAAAAAAAAAAGAAATTAAAAAAGAAATGTTAAAAAACCTGGTCCTCTTAACAATGGGGACATCTCGGTGCATCAAAGTTAAAACTTGCTTTGTAGTGGCATGTGCACTGTCCCCACATGTAAGAACATAATTGAATATTTATGTGGAGTTTGACCGTAGCATTCCGCCATCCCCGGGGCCTATGTTAATTGATGCTAATTGGTCCTGATTTAATCGGTATGCTCTGGTTCGGCCCTCGGCCGCCAGGTGCGTGGTGGGGAAAGAGGGGCATACCCCGCGGGCGTATGGGGCCTTAAAGGTGTCAACCAACTATAAAAAAAATAGGTGCGGTTCTATTTATGACTGTTTTCATGGAGACTAAAATATAACTTTACTCTCTACTGTTTCTTAGAATATATCGTATACATGTATAATCATTCGGGAGGCGGTTCACATATTGACCGTTTTCGGTGCAGACAATTCAAGAGACAAAATTGTCTGTAATTGTTTTTGGATTAAAAAGACCTACAACAAAGTGGTCTGTACTTATAATTCTCGTCATGGATGAGGTAAACAGTTAATCATTACACAGGACACGGTTTGGGCAATTTTAGGTTGGTATATTGAATTTAGAACTAGTTGTAAATACATGGTACCCCAGGAGATGGAAATTTGTCTACCTGGGAGTGTGAAATATACAGGTGAGGGCGGAGGGGGAGGCAGGGCCGGGGGGCACCTGGGAGGACCATACATTATACACCAGGTGGGGGTGTAAGGAGGGGGGGGGGCAGGACCATACATTAAACACGAGGGGGGGGGGGGGTAAGGAGGGGAGGGAGGGAGTAGGAATGCGAGCACAGCATCCGTCAGCCCATCACACATACCTCAGGGCATGCTGAGGCCTAGAGTATCAATATTGTGGTATGTAATGTCACAGGGAGACATATGGGGTGTAGAGCATCAGTATGGTGGTATGTCATATCACAGGTGAGCCGGGAAGGTGTGTCAGCTCCGTGGGGAAGTTGATCTTATGCGTCATAAATAAGTATTATTCGTCTGTCCCTTACTTCCTACTTCTGCTTGAAAACTAGTACTACAGTGTATAATTGAGTTTAGAATACGAGCGTCCTCTTCCCTTCTGTTTCCAGGCAAATCTGAGAAAATTCTTAGATGGTTCAAATCTAATTCATAGTACTCCAATTTTAGGGTTGGGCTAATATATTTTGATGCCTGAAAACTTGGCAAATCTTAGTAGGGTTCTAAATCCCTACCATCCCCTAACTTTGGTAGGAAGCCCTATCTACACGTACTAGTGTTGTTTGTCCAAAGTAGGTATAAAGTAACGGTGAAGTATTTGCCCTGGGGTCATGCACCCGCTCAGAGATGGTGTGATACAATACAGTACCTTCTTTCATAGTGCACGTGGGCAGGTGAGAGGCCTACCTGGCCAGGTGCTGAGCATGCACACCTTAACCTGCCGCACACCTGACAACCCTTTTGTAATTTGATATAATTATAAGGAAACGTTGTAAATCCAGACTTGACCAAGTTGATTAACATGTAAACTAACAAAAACTAAAAAAGCAATGCATGTTTTTCCTCATCATTATCAAGGATGTATTGCCATGTCTAATAAAATCTTGCCAGTTTGGAATTTGATGGGATATATAGGTCAGTTCTCATGAAATGTGCCAAATTGACCAATTTCATGTTTTTGTACTATTACTGTAATGATATAAAATCTATTTTAGTTTTTTTTGGTAATATTTGCATTCAACACTTTTATGTTATAAATGTTAGTAGGAAATAGGATATTAAGCAGTAACATGAGGTAAATACCAAACAGGTGTATGGCATAGAAACTTCCTATCCCAGCTGCCCGTACCCTTTAACCTCCCCATCCAGGTGCCCCAAACCCTCCCCATCCCCGCTCAGGTAACGCACCTTTACACCCAGGGGGGTACACCCCCAAGGTCACCTGGTACAGGCTGCTTATCAGGTGCCCCTCCGTTGTCATGGTGAAGGGGTGCTGAGGGTTCTCCCCGTTTTACCGGGGTATTCCCATCTCTTTGAAAGTGGATATCTTACCCAAAATCTCCTTGAGAAAAAGGAAGGTTTGGCAGTGAAAAGTACCAATTTAGTTTAGTGAAGTTGGCTGACTGCACACATACAATCTGCCGCTGTCGGTCTGCATTGAGTAGGACCGTTTTACACACAGGGTGGTGCAAGTGTTCTCCCATTTTTATTAGGGTTTTCCCATGGTTTGAAGGTAGTTATCTTAACCAAAAAACCCATAACAAAAAAAACTAGGTTTGCCAGTGAAAAGTACCAATTTAGTTTAGCAATTCTGGCTGACTGCACACTTACAATCTGAGTTTGTCGTTGTGCAGTGAGTGTGGACCGTTTTACAGACTTGACTCGTCTAGTCCTTTCATGACCTATATAGTTACCTTTAACGTACTAGTTTGAGTGACTAGCGGTCTTGGCTGTTACTACAGTCTAGTTACGCCCCCCCACCAGGTAGGGAGCGCCACCTTGGTGTGGGCGTGTGACCTAGTGCCCCCATAGCGGACATAGCCCGCCCCCAGCCCCTGGGGGTTAAGAATAGACGTGGGGTGTGTTGGGTGTAGCAGAGAGACTAACGTTCAGAAGGACTACTCTCTGGGTGTAGACAGGTTAACAGTACATTTGCCTGGGCCCATTCAGAACAAGGCTCAGCCCATAGCTCCATAGGGCACCCCTGAAGGGCTTTGGTATGGGGCTCAGGCAACCATACAATGTTAGTATATCGTTGCAGTAATATTCTGTCAAGTTCTGTTTTGATTCTCGTGTCATTATTTTGATGGCACTCAATAACGTCTCTAGAACCTTACATCGTGACATTGTACTGTGTTCAGTCACATACAGATAACTTTATAACACACCGTATTGATAAGGCTTCAAATTTGAAAAAAAAAACTAATGTTATCATAATAATCTTTTTAGTGAGAATCAATCCTATGTAAAATAATGTAACTGTGTTGAGAACATTTAGCAATTAACAGACTGACCAAGAAATTACGGTCGAAGAATGTGCCAGTTACATCGCCGCTTGCCTTGGGATAAACTGGACTAGCTGGTGAGCCTTACCCATCCTGACTACACTCAATGCCCTTGACACCAACACATTTGAATAGTTTCAACATTTCAATGCTCTGCGCTTGATATTAAGGGACATCTAACTAGGCTTGTATTATAATTCAAAGCCACTGCATGGAACCCCCAGTCTCCCTTTATGGGTTTGGGTTCCTGAATTGAAACAGGCTTTTGTGAGGGTTCCCAAATCGGTATGGGGTTTCTGCGCCCCTCCTCCATGATAATCATAGAGTGTGCTGACAGTCCCTGTCATCCTCCCCTGCAGGCCCCAGTGGGGAGCCCGTATAGGGTGAAACCTCCCCAGTCTTATTAGAGACCCGAGATACCCAGAGAAGGGGCGACGGGGACCACGGGGAATTTCATCAATTGAAAGACTTTGAAAGGTACCCGGGTGGGTTTTAATTAAGAACTCACGGGTGTCCGACAGTTCCAAGGCTAAGCTGAGACCTGGGGGAATTTTAATGAGCACACTCCGCTATAGGGCACTCCTAGGGGACGTGACGAGTCAGTCCGTAGACGTACTACAGGGACAGTAATTAATATATGTTTAAAAAAGGGCCAGTCCCCCTTTTTTAATTGGTAGAAAAAGGTCCAGTTATGGAGAGTCTGCTTGGAGAGTGCACAAAACACTGTTCTGCTTGGAGAGTGCAAGAAAAACTGTGCAGTAACCTTGATTAGACTGTCAGGCTTTAAAAGAACCATTCTAGTCTCTACTAAATCTTTGAATCCGAACATTTTGAGTAAATATAGACTAATACTTAGGGATAAACAACAATAGTCAATACGAATACAATTAGATTCTTTAGAAAAAAAAGTTAATGCATTCATGAGGTCTCAGCCTAATGTAAATAGATGTAACTGTTCCCTGAAAATGTGCTTGTTACGTCGCTGCTTGCCTGGGTAGGCTTTCTCCTGAAACGCTGTACCACCGACGACCCAACAACCTCGCGTCCCATAGCAGAGACTACACATTGGGCGTAATGATGATCCCTGGGTCCCTGCGCAAGGGATCAAAGGTAATGGGATCCAAACGGACGGCTTTGATCCGCCGGCCCTGTCGGCCCAACCACTGGGGATGGACGTCCACAGCTCTCTCTGGAGGACCGAGGATCACCTCGGGGGGCGGAGTGGGGGGGGGGGGAGCCTCGTTGAAGGTTAAAACTAACTACCCACTGGGACTACTGCCCATACTTTTTGTGACTGACCGCTTCTGTATTTTAGTGTACCGCCCCTCATATTTAGGGTATGCAGATCAGTGCCCCCAAAAGTCTCGACGTCATGAAATGGACAAAAATTACCAAAATTGCTCAGGAAAATTCCTGATACAATTTTCATCAGGTTTTATGTGTGAAATAATCTAATCTATTTTGTTTTATGGATGTAGTTCACTAACCCCCTTATTGGTACAAAAGTGCCTGACCGCCTCTGAATTTTGACATTCACTACCACTGCTTAGCAAGTCCGTGTTGCAGTGGGTACCCTTTTAAGACACAAGTAACCCCCACCCCCCTCTCCCCTTCTCGACCAGCGCTCTCTGGGGTACCAGGGATCACCGGGGCTCATTGGACGTCAGCCTCAGTCCCCCACTGCCTCCATTTGCTCTGATTCCAATTGCTCACATTGACTCGAGCCTCGGCAACTCCTGTAAACATTTAACCAGGGACAGCTCTGTTTTATCCTACCCAGTTCCTGACCAAACTGCCAACGATCAGGGAAATGAGTTTACCTTGAACAAAGTGTTATATGAGTTATAGCTCCGTATTTGGTGAGGCTTGAATTATTTGGCAACACCCATAGGAGGCTCCACTTTTTTTCATAATTGGATCTACTCGAGATTTGAAGGGATCTACTTGAGAGTTGAAGGGTTTATAGGCTGGGGTGGGGTAACCGCTACAGCCCCGGGCATTAGGCACTTGGTAGGTCGGTATCACATCCTTCAGCCTTATCTCCGCCCCTGTAACCTTCAACCCCTCCTGTAACCTTCCAACCTCTAAACCCACTTTGGCCTGCTCCAGGGTGCCCTGGGACGTCTCCTCGGCACCCAGGGCGTGGGGAGGGATATACAGCGGGTCGTGTACAAATGGGACGGAATTGGGATTGGGCGGGACCGTCGGTGCTACTGGTGATGTCTCAATGCGTCATACCAAAGGCTATAAGACTTGGGGCCAACATTTCGAACCATCATAGGAATTTCGACATAACAATGAGAATTTCCCCTATGCATTGTGAGGTTATGATGTATTCCTGTACGCGATTTTGACTACCGGGAATTTGGCAATTTCGAAGTTTTCATTAGAAACATAATGGGAGTCCATGCATGCTACACTCCATTGGAAAAAGAATTGAAAATTCTTTTTCATCATAAGTAACTTTTTTTTCATAAGAACGTTGTCCTAAGGGCGATTTTCGAAGTCGGACAGTGGTTTAGAATACACTGGTATTGCATATGCACCTCTTATTTATTCTGACAAGACGTTAGTGGGAGTATGGCATCTTATTGTCAACTGCCAATACCAAGTTACATAGCAAATACATTCTATAGCTGTCTCTCTGGAGACTCCTTGGTTTATGGTAATTCGTCCAGCAGAAAAACCTACGGAATAGGAGATATGGTAACGTCCAAGGATCTATCTTATCTTATGAATTGGTAAAAGCAATTCCAATGCATATCACTTCTCTCCATGACTCTAATCTACAGCCGCAGCGATCAAACTCCATTCCCTCAGAGAAACAAACACAATGTATTCAGTGAGAACGGGGAATAAAAACAGTGACTGGTAATTCTGTGATTTTATACAGATATTTTGATTATTGATAAAGCCTGCCCCCACCCCCCATCCCTACAGCAGCCACCCTGTCACACACACACACACACACACACACACCCTACCCCCCTGGAGGCCTGCCGACTGGCAGCTGTGACATTGGGGCCGGGGCCTGCAGGCCGAGATAGGAGGCGATTCGATTGGACTGTTTGTGAGCGGAGACCATGGGGACCTGGTGGGGGGAGGGAGTAGTAGGGTGGTAGGTGGAAGGAGTAGGGGTGAGGCAGTCCTGGGTTAAATCGTGATGCCAAATGCCATGGTAACGTCAAGGGGAGAAGTACAAGTGAGGGGTGGGTCAGGATATGTTGGTGAAATATTGTATGAATTACTATAATCAGGCGGGGTTTGAAAGCCAATTACTAATCCCAGTAGCCAATTACTAAACTTTATAGCAAGAATATCAATTGATATAAAACCATCGTGCTTAGACTTTTAGGAATGTTATTAAGTATAATGAAATAAGGATGTATTAAGAGATCATATGGGTACGAGGAGGGAAATATGAGGTCGGAATAATTTAAGTATTGCCCAAATATTCAATATTAAGACTAGCGTTCCTAATGTCCATACTGATCTGATGTGAATTACTACTACTGCTACTATTGTAAACATCTTAATAGCATGCATTACTCTTACGCTGGCCCTCATAACGTAGATAACAAGAACCTTATCGGGACCCAGCAAATATCCCACAAAAGTAGAAACACATTTATTTTGTGTGTAAACCCGACCACAGAGCCTACTAACCGGGAGATAATAGCAGTTTGACCTTTGCACAGGCGTAGGAGCCTCCATCAGGCATCAGACGTGTGATAATAACGTCACATAATGTTTGTTCTGCTTAGGAAAAAGAACACAATGTAAACCCATCATACTGTCAGCCTTACTATGTGTGTGCCTGTCACCTAGAGGGCTATTTTAAACCAACCAGCAGGTCACGTTTAAATTGTCTTCTGATTTCCACACATACTGTCACCAAGAACAGCTAGTCTAGTAGTTGAATGGCAGAGCCTTAGCTTTGGTCTCTATAATGACAAAGATTCCCATAGCATAATTATTAATTCCCTCTTAGATACCGCCTGTTTTCAACTTGAATCTTTACACCTAGGATGCCACATGGATGCTTTGATGAGGTGAGTACCAGGGAGTGAGTAGTTTATCATACTATACATCCCGTGTGACTTAAGATTAGGTCATACATAATTACTGTATAGTCGTAGACGTTTTGTTTCGACTGTATAGGTACCTTATGTTCATATGGATAAGGTTCGTTTTTCAGTCTCACATATTCGCTTTCACCTAATAGGGACACCAAAGTGTGTCAAGTGAGGCTCAATCAGTGTGGCCACTAAAGGTATTCTAAAAGGCCCGTTATGAGCGGCTCTCCACCCCATCCCAGCCGAGCTGCTCTGAGCGGGTATGAGCACCAACTCGGAACCCTCAGATGCCATATACTCTCTGTCCTTTCAATACCTAACACCTAATAGGGACACCAAAGTGTGTCAAGTGAGGCTCAATCAGTGTGGCCACTGAATGCATTCTAATAGGCACGTTATGAGCGGCTCTCCACCCCTCCCTATGAGCAGCTCTGAGCAGCTCTGAGCAGGTCGTTGAGCAGCTCTGAGCAGCTCAAGCAGGCCTTTGACTCCAGTATTGATCCCACACACCTGTTGGGTCTCACACCGCCCTCTGAGACGGATGCAGAGGCTGGCCGGGTGGTTATAACCTCGTTATTCATACATACAGGCTCGGCTGTAAGATTGTGTTCCACATACTGATTCTGATGCTAGCGATTTTTCATTTGTTTGCTTTTCTTTTTCTCTCTGAAAGTATGAAATGGAACCATACAGCCTACATATCATTGATTCGAATAGAAGATTAAAACGCTTCTAATGACATGTATAATGCCTAAATTAAGCCTAAGATTCCCACTGACTATTGAAAATCGGCAGCATTGTCGGTGAGTTTGCTGTAAGTAAACAGTTAGTAGAGTTAATATTCATAACCTCGTTACCTGTATAAACTTGCTTTATTATCAGATTCCACGCCAAGACTGATATGATTTGCCTTCTATATTGTATGTCAGTGGTACATTTATATATGAAAGGATTCATACTTGGGTCGGGTCAGCGTATCTAAAATAGCTTCGAACATCAATAGACTGTTATTTTTAGATGTCATTTTGCTTGTGTCATTTTGAGCATTTAAAATCACATGACATTTCACATTTTACCCGCTTTTTACGCTCTGGTTTCCCTGGCATTCGTACAGTACAAATTAAGCTGACATAATCGCTTAGAAGTAATACGATTCAGCGTTTATAAGTGACATCAGCTGACACCCTATACATGTAGAGATAGAAATGTATGCCTCTGAGTTCATTTCCCTTGTGGTTGGACACTTTAAAACCAGTTAGGTGTGACCAAAGGCTCTTAGTAGTCCTTACTTTGTCAGCGATACCAGGACCAATTCACGTTTGTTGGCTTGTACACTGTGCTATGATTGAATCTATGGGGGTGAGAATGACAGTAAGGTAAGGTAGTCTAACAGGCAGCACCCGGGATCGAACCAGGGCCGGCTGCGTGCAATGCCAGGGCATTAACCGCTAGACCGTCCATCCTCCTCGATATGTTATGGTATAAAATGGAACACTATATAAAAGGCATACAACTAGGTTTCCCTCCAGTCTACAAGCTGTAGTCTGTGACATCCTTGTTGCTCCTAAAGGCAACGGTCTTCAGTAGTTTGTAGCCCTTCTAGGGGTCGAAATAAGGCCCCAAATTTTACACACCCATAGTAAAAAAGGTCCACGAGGGGCCCACCAGGTCTTAGTGAGCCACGCCTCTCTATAAAGTTTGTTTCCTATATTTTCTTGAGGCAAGTCGGGCCTCTTGTACTTTGATTGTAAGGGTCCGATGCATTGTATAGGGCCTAAGCTGTTTCGAACCCCCTCACACTGAACAACCCCTCCGACCTCCCCCCCCCCCCGACCCCTCCCCAGTCCGATAAGCCCATACCGCACGGATCCACGGGGCAGGGGCCCCGACCTCTACTGGCTACATACCCCAGATACTGCGTACATTAAGCAGTCCTCCTACAGAATAAAACCCTCCAGTCTCCATTTATCTCCATGGTTACACACATTCCGACCATTCCCCAGCCCCCTAAGGTGGATTCGCCCGGAGATCCTTCTCACCGACGTCCGCAAGGGTTATGTAGAGAACACGGCAGGGCCCGAGACAGTCGCGGGGTGTTGATTTTAAAGAAATATTCAATTGTTTATCTGTATAATTGTCTATACATATATAATATATTTTACAGACTGACCTCAAAATTCACATATACAAAGGCAGTTTAAACCAGTCGAAATGGGCACCCTGAGCCAAATTAGTAAAATGTAGCCACTGCAAAACAATGAAGGGTTACATTCAGTATACCCCAATCAGTATATCAACAATTCTGCGATACATATAAAAACATGCAAGTTGCATCATATTTCCTTAGCAGCGATAGATCAACATTTCCTATTAGTATGTGTGTGAAAGGTGCATTGCTTTTCCTCCATACTCCACAAATCCCTAGTTCAAATGAAATCATCTAGCTAGTCTAAGTCTAAGCTCCATTCGCAAAAGCAAGCTTTACTTTCATTTTCTTGAACAATGATCAAATATTTCAAGCGATTACCAGTTCAATATCCAACGGCAGTTTAATCCACTAGCATGCCCAATTACGCGGCCAAGCGAGGGGAACCGGCTTTCTATTGGTATAATCGGAATAAATTGGCAAAACCTACCTAAACAAAGGCACCAAAGCAGGCCAAATATTGCTCAGCAGGGACCTGGGTTTGAGGACCAAGCCGTAAATGATAGTCCTCCCAAAAGTTATCACCGACCGGACTGTTCTGATTGATATTCGCCCGGCGATCGGCGCCCTGATAGGAGCATCTAGTCCCTGCCCGGGGTACTGTACCTCCAGACATGGTGTCTCCTGGGGGTATAGACCTTTTACAGACGTGGGTTCCCAGACAACCAAATTAGTGGTGGCAGTGTCCGAAATTAAGGGTGCACCCTGCATACGAGGTATATGATTTTGCTGCAGGGTGCATGGATTTAAAATCAGTGCAACCAGATGGTGCATGTTTTTTCCACCAACTTTAATAGACTCTTATATAAATGTACACACAGAAACTGTTCCGGGTGTACAATTCTACAACCTGTGCACCCGGTGAGTGCACAAAATATATCCTTAATTTCGGACACTGTGATGGATATGTGATAATCAAGCCTAGGCTGTATCCTTTCACCACCAATGTAAGTGCAATTCTCATGAATACCAGCCCGAAAAGTCTTAATGGACAATTCAGTATAAGTGCAATATTAGCTTGAGCAAACAATCTAAATGAGTAAACTATGTCCGACTTTTGTCAAGATATAATCTTAATTTATTTCCTTATATGAAAACGGCGTTGCTTCCAATCTTTACCCAAGCCCTACCTTTGAAATACTATCCATCTATCAGATACATGATTGAGCCAGGCACTGAGTGGTAGTCGAGATGAATCCTGGTCTAAAATCTAAATTGTGTATACAGAAAACACATGTGGATTCTTAATTCCATAACCTCTTTAGTATGGCATTTGTACTTTCATTCCCATACAAGCAATACGAAGAGAGATCCGCGCCTCCTTCCCCTCGGCGGCCGTGCATGCTGTGAGTCTATGCAAGTAGTATAAAAAGTGGTCTTTGTCTCAGGCGGCGGATGGTAGAGGATGTTCACCCACTGACTACATGTGGGGAAGGAAACGCACCCACAAACGGATCTAATCAAGTCGACCACGTCAGGGTCACACCATGGGAGACTATTGGCACTGCTCTCGTGACGACCTTCACTTCTTTCTTTCCTTCTTTTGTTCTCTTTTTTTTCTAGTTTTGCTTTCTTTTTTTCTCTCTTTCTTTTTCTTCGCCTGTTTGTTGCACTGCGGTATGAGTGCACTCTGGGGCTGGGGCTTAGAGCTCTGGCGGGATCATTGGGGGTCTGGGTGCTTTGGTTTTATGGCCAGGGACATCAAAGGGTGTGGTGAGGAGGGCAGACGGGCGGGGATAGGGCCATGCATGGAGGCGGAGGCGGGGGGGGGGGGGGGAGAGCAGGGGTACGGGGCCGTGCTAGGGTGTGGGGGGTGTTTGTGTGTGTCTCTGTGTGTGTTTGTGTGTATATGTCTATATCTGTGTGTGTGTGTGTGTGTGTTTGTGGTTGTGTGTGTCTATGTGTGTCTATGTGTGTGTGTGTTTGTGTGTGTCTGTGTGTGTGTTTGTGTGTGTCTGTGTCTGTGCCTGTGTCTGTGTGTGAATGGGTGTCTGTGTGTCTGTGTCAGCCGTGGGCCAAACGGCGGTGGATACTTCCTCAATCAGTATGTCCCAAATATTTAAGTATTTCGGACATGTTGATTTTCCGCTGTCAACCTACTGGAATCATACTCATTTCCACTGATTTACCACTGCAACCCTAGTGCAACCCTCCTGCTGCTTCATACTGAATTTCCACTACAATTTTTTTCTGGAAGGGCAGTACATGTACTAGGTGTGTGAGTAGATCTGAATGTTGTTGCAGGGAGGGAGGGGGCTGCAGAGGTCCCAGACTGCAGGATCAGCATTAAATTATTGATCCCTCCCCCGTCGACCAGACAGCCCTCCCCGGGTCGCTGGGTCCGTTTCGTCCCCAACACGAAGCACGAGAGGCTTCATTCAAGAGGAAAACAAAACGCCATCACAAGTCAAGGCTGAAGCATGTCTGAATTATTAAAGTGAAAATCTGAGTGACAAAAACACATCTGATGGGCAGAAATGGATTGATTGAATATTCCGGGAAATAAATATTCTGAAAATATTTTTATTTCATTCTGGAGAATCTAGTCTGATTTTGCGTCTTTTGATGTGCAAAGGCAAGCACCAGTCAGCAAGCATCCAGAAATGTGAGGGGCTGCTATTTGGTGCCTCTTATTAAAACCCAACACAGGCTCCACTGGTGGTTGAAGGTTGGTGGAGGGAAATAACCTTATAATGTCGGGCTGTGAGGCAGCGCCAACCAACCAACCACCGCCCCTTCCTACCGCTGGCAGAGGCCTGGCGTATCACAGTTGTGTGCACAGGTGATGGTAACGGCTGTATTACACTAGTCGATTCCGACCGCCGGTTATTTGGTAATTCATAAGTTGTTACCAGTGATATTGCGAAAGACCACACTTCCTACATATCATTTGAAAGAGAATTTAAAGACCGTTCTAATGGTATGTAACATGTATAATATGATTCACCGATATTCCCATGGCCGATTTTCAATTTCAGGAGTAAAATCGGCTAGTGGGATACAGCCTTCACAGTTAGATGGCTAAAAACATGAGGACTGCTGAATGTCACGGGAGCGGGATGCATTGTGGGATGGGATCCGTCGGCAAACAGGCTATAGGAGCCCCCAGCTCAGTCCCCGGGGGGTGGGGAGGGGATGGACCGCCGATCTATTTAGGGGGATATCAGGCCTTTCTTATCTGATATTCTGTGGTTATATTGAACGGTTTGCTCCCCTGTGATTATTTTGATTCTTTTTTTTACCTTTTTGTTTCTGGTTGCCTGTAGTGGCGGATATTTAGATCTGATAGACATCACTCGATGCTCAATAGATCTTATTTTATATGTTTTGTTTCCAATATTCCACATCAAAACAACATTGAAAAGGCGCATTACTACGATTACATTTAGATATGGAAATTGATATGATATGATATGAATACGTGAATGACCCAGCTCCATAAAAAAAAGTCCCATTTCCACATACATGCTTATACAACGTATCGATTAAATATAAAATAGTTTTAAAGTAAAGCTGCTGACTTAATATCATATAAGGCCCTTACAGAAAATCATATACGGGACCCTCTTCACAAACAATAGAGGAAGGTACTATATACTATTTCCTTTTGTTACAATCCATACACCCAGTGTATTAGAGACCTTGTATGTACAGATATGATATATCGAGACTGGAAAGCCAGGGGTAAACCAGTTATGCACAACTGGCCTGCCACCTAGGTGCTGGTTGGATTGGATTTTGACTGTCCATTATGCCTGTGGTAAAAATGACCTGTGAAGTGCCACCTGTCATTCTGAAAATACATCGGTAATGATCAGACCCTGGTCATGGTTGACCAGGTTGGTTCCAACCAGCCACTAGGGGAATGAGCACATAGGCCCAAAGAGAAGCTTTCCAGTCTCTATATATCCTATATATACATACAAGGTCTCTGATAGTATAAAGACTCTTTGCTATACTGGTACACGGCCAGTGCTCGTGACCGTAATCAGTGGGGAAATCAGCTCAGTTATGCCAAGAACAACAGAGCACCGCTACAGCAGTCCCCTTACTATAAGAGCAGTCTGCTACTACATCATGCAAAGTGTGGCTTTGGGAATATCCTCATGTAAGGAGAATCAGCTACAAAAACATACTCATACACTCCCTACCCGTATAGATATACCATTAATGGCAGCCGTCCATACATTGTATTGCCTATTGTTTAGGTTTTTTTTGTGCTGTGGAAGCAGAATTTGAATTGTTTCGCATTGTACTCTCTGCCTTACACGGTAATGTGGAGGCACATACAGCAAATCAATGGTTAACATACATACTATTCAGTGAGCGAAATTATCATTGCAACTTGCACCCGAGATGCACAACTGTACTACCAGGAGCATGCTATATTTGTACCCTGTATCCAGATATGGGCACTTTTTTCTGGCGATTATATATCAAATGTAAGAGGGAGTCAAGAAACCTTTGGCCAAACATCTGCGCCAATATGTCCTTAATTGGGGACACTGCAACTATATACATCCAATACGAGCAGCTCCCAGACCTACATATATCTCTGTTTGAGGCGTCAGTGGGCCCGTTCTGGGGGCGGGGTGCCTTCTTGGGCGTGGCTCTTTGGCGGGCGGCCAAACTCCACAGAGGGGGCGGCCATGTCATTCACAGAGGGCCGGGCAGGGGTGGGGGCGCCTGGGGGTGGGGGGGTACTGACACTCTGATGGATGGTACCACTGCAGAACTACAGCCCCCTGATTTTGCAATATGACAGCTCTGTGTGATTTCCATATGTGAGTTTACCTGTTTTCTGAGCCCCTTGTTATCACTATATATATAGCTACTGTGTTTGCCTCTAAAACAAATATATGAGCATTGTTCTTCAAGGATTATAGTGCAATTAACAATGAATTCGACAGCCTAAAACTTGCCTATGTTGCATTCTTGTGAATGCAAAAGCTATTCTATACATCCCTCACAGGACAGTAAGCCCTGGCAGCCCTCCTTTTTAAAGTTGTCCAGTAAGTGACAGTCCCCCTTTTTCCTGCCTTGGCTGCGATTACAGCCACAGCTCCCAGCTACCATTTTACTCGGGATACACAATCTGAAGTTGAGTACACCCCCCCCCCCCCCCCCCTCAATCTTTCTAGGGGTGGGCGGCGGCCAACTGCGAGTCGGGGAAAGGCCGTGAATTATTCAACATGGCATTTACGGCTCGGCCATCATGACGGCCCGGTTCTTATACGTTGACGTCGTTAGGCCATTAGACTACAGGGATACAAAACAATTAACGGGTGGTATAATGAGACATGGGCGACACAGACAGTGGTGGTAGTGTGGGATCAGGGCTGTTGTAACTATGTTTTTCTCAGCATATTTAACATCATAACAGCATTGAATTTGAAAGGGCTCATGATCATTACTACGATAACATGTTCAGAAATGGAAATTGACTTACTATTATGGAGGCGTGTTGCCACAAGTTCCATAAAAACCATCCATTTCCATGTGCATTTTAATACGATGCATAGACTAAAATGTGAAAAAGTTTTAAAGTAAAGTTGTTGAATTAATTTCATACAGCCCACACAGGGAATCATATAGGGGCCTTCCCCATAAACAATACAGGAAAGTGCTATGGAAATCATAATGTTTGATGAAGACCAGTGATCCTGCATATATAAATACTACCCTGGTACTAGTGCTAGAGTAAGAGTGAGTGAAATTAATATATCTTCAAATCTAACATTAAAACATTGTCTCCATTCTAACTTGGATTTCTAGATGGCATTCAACTTATCACAACCTGTCACAAAGTCTACTGACACCATTTGGTAAAATCCAATATTTGAGAGATGTAATCAATATTTTTCAAGAGAAGCGTTGACAGGGCTCACAAAAGAATCAAGATTGGATTTTTGTTCTCTGAATGATTTGGCCTGCCATGACCGACCACATGTAGATCGGACGATTGAACTCTGGGTCCAAGGGTTTGTCACGACCGACTACAAGGAGATCAGACGTTTATTCCTTGGGTCCTAAGGCCCTGTCACCACCAACAGACCAATCAGATTTCACCCTCTGCTGAGGCCTGATATGTATTCGGATTAGACCATGTGATTGGTCACTGGGATACACAATGTTTGGAAAATTGTGGGGGCGGGGCTGGAAGGCTCCAACGCTAAGAGCATACTTACATGCTATTAAAACTAACACTGGCAAGACCATTTTAATATCTCCCCTCTCAAGCCCATGTAAATGTGAATAATCGTCTGTCACATTGGTCAATTTAAAGGTAGAAAAACAAATCCAAGTTTGGATGGTTGGGAACTGAACACAACAAACAGAGAAATTAATTCAACCCCACTGAAATGTCACACAGCTCCCGTGTTTATCAATAAGCAATTTGGATAATGCACATTCAATTTCCCACACACACCTTATCCATACAATCGACACAGATAAAGCCAGCAATGCATATTTCCAATTTCACTATCGGGACAAGCACACAAGCAGAAACAGGCCACATTCCCATTTGTGATCTCCAATCAATATCCTTACACCACTGGATTTACACACCAAACATTACCATTTAGCCCCACTTTTTTCTGCCCTCAAGCTCTATTTAATAAGGCCATGTGGTATCGATTTGTGGCAATGTTTCTATTACTGCTCATAGCCCCTGGTTTGTGTCCCACCGAAAACTGTGCCACGCCCCCTATTGGCAACTATAATATCCCTCCTATCTCTAATGTAAGTGATACGTATTTACATGGAAAATGTGCTTGTTATCTTCATTCAAAAGCTGGGAAGAAAAGGTCAACCATAACACAAGATAGGTATATATCATAGACATACATAACATGATATGTATGTCTATTCATATATGGAGCAAAAATATAACATTATATTATTATAGAATCATTATTGATCTATCTAATAACATACAATACATAAATAGAATCAGCGAACGCCTAACCACGTATGCCCTGGTCACTTAGAATACCATCAGAATAAAATGCGAATTCTCTCTAATCATAAGTTATAATCAAAGGCTCATTTGTAGATTGCATGTACACCAGTAGTTCTACATATTGCACAGCCCCACCTTTACTTGCTGTACTAGATGTGGACCTGCTGGAGCCCCCCTAATGAGGTTCGTAGCACACAGACCACTGGGCCCATAGTATAGTGAGGCCCGGGCTTAGTGGTGGTTAATTGATTGATCCCACTTGGCCGTGGTGCCAGCTGTTTACGTATAACAACGTGGTACCGTCAAACATTATACCTACTATACAGTGGCGGCTTATTCAGTGTTAGATGTGGGCGCAATCGATATGCCAGCAAACTGCCAACGTTACACTCCTGAGCGATCGCCAAGATATAAGATATGAAGTAGAATTTAAAACTTTAAGAAAAATAAATCTATGGTGGTTTTGTCTAAGTGCACGTGCACTAAATTTACATTTTGAAAAAAAAAACATGCTTCCCCTTACTTGAACTGTTGGTTCATTGCTAAATATATAGTCCCCATATCATATGAATATTGGTAAATTGCAAGACTAATACAACTTGAAAGGAGAACTGTCTAAGTTAATCATATTTCAAAACAAAAATAACAATGTATCAGATTTATGATTTAATAAGATCCTACTTAGGTGCTTATAGGTCATCATACCAACATTACAGGGATGTGTATTGAAGAATCTGCAATACATTAATAATTTCGCATGAGCACGGATTTATGTCAAGTCCTTACGTCTATAGCTTGTGGCTCCTTCTAACCCTATCACCAGGCTGTAAGAACATGATGACATATGAGCCTTACATCAGTGGTCATCCTTATCCCCTAAACCTAGGGCCACTATAAAGGCTGCTCGCCTAATACACCTATAAACCTTCCCCTAGACATCCTTTCAACTAGCCCCCTTACAGCCTTAAGGTCGTATCCCACTACACGATGTTTGGCTCATGATTCCCTACAATTCTGCCGATGTTTGGCAAAAATTTAAAAGATTGGGAGGTATTCCCGATTTTGGGGCTACATGCCCAACATCATGATATGTAATATACCTGAGAAAACTCCCTATCTTTGACCCCCTAAACATCAGGAGCCAGAGATCGCAGGCTTCCCTACCTAACGTTATCACCATGTTTTTAACTATTGGGAGCACCTACTCACAATCTTTCCAACCTGAAATTGACACACTCGCACCCTAAAACCCTAATAGCCTTAAAACCTCCCGATCTTAGGCAGTTTTGTCTGTCGCCTAGTGGAATACTGGCTCCACGCATCCTCCTGGGTGATGTTAGGGCCACAACCCTAAGGTGGTTTACAAGCCCTACCCCTCGTCTTCCTCCTCCCTCCCACTTCCTCCTCCAGGGCTTCCTCCACGGTGTGATCGATTAACCCTGGTATTGATCTATCCCTCCCCTCTCTGATCGTCGCTAAGGAGCATGCGCGGGAGGAGGGACGCTGGAGGAACGCAGGGGGGACGCAGGGGGAGGGGCAGCTACTCGGGAGGGCACTTGGGTCTTAACAGGTACCCACTGACAAACGGCCCTTAGAAATAGAGGCGGTGAATATCAAAATTGGGGGTTGGTCAGTCCCATTTTAGGCAAAAAAAGGGGTGAAATACATCTGTAGAATATAGAAGCAAATAAAAAATGAAAGTTAAGTCTTCCTGTTTACTTCACTTTATTTCACTGAAGAACATATTGGAAATGTCGGATATAGAAGGTTTTTGTAGTCTTTTTGAGTGGAGGTGGTATCCTGCCAAAATAAAGGGGTGGTCAACCAAAATTCAAGCACGATTGATCACGAAAAGCAGGTTCGGTAGTTTGGCAGTGGGTAATAACCTTCAAAGAGTCAGTGCCCCCTGCCCCCCCTCGGGAGGGGGGGCAGGTGCAGGTATTAGAGGAGGCCGACCATTAGGAGACCCTGGAGGTTGGATCCTGTCTGGTCAGGTGCACCTACACTCCAGGGTCAGGGGGTGGATCCGTGCTGTGGCAAATTGGATCCCTTCTGTAACCCATCCCCGATAGTCATAATCGGCGACCAGGGTGCTCGTATATCAACAGGGCAATGTGGGGAATGTTCAACAGGTCTTTTTTTGATACTGAACGCCGTTATGGATAAGGGATATCACATTCTAATGCATTTAATAATGATAGTGGTAATTGGAATGGGTTCGCTGACCGCTGGAATGTTGGAATAGGATACATGATATGGTTAAAAAGATATGTTTGGTGAAACTTGAAACCAAACGTAAAGCTTCAATTATTATTATATTGGATTTAATTTAGATCTGCCAATTCACTTTGATAAAATACGCTTAAACCAACTCCCACGCTAGGATCCTTTGCAATGTACCAGCTCTTTCTTATGTCCTTTACACATCTGTCACAGAATACACATTGATTGGGTCTTTAGTTGGTAGGTCGGTTGGTTATTGGTTACTTTACGCCCTATCTAACTGCCTGGGTCACCTCATAGGCAATGTCAGATGGCGATCAATTCTATGAGAAGGTAGACACCCTGACCCTACACCTTTACTTCCCATACTGCATAGATACAGTATGAGAAGGACAGGCCTTTCATATAGCAGGATGTCCACACTAAATGAGGTAGAAAAGTCAATCTGCCATTAGGCATTTAGCCAACTGTCTCAAAATATGCATCATACGACTGTTATACTCTTTACAGACTGGGCCCAGAATGCGCATTATGTCTGTATTGAACTGTCATTATTAGCGCATTTTGAGGCCAGTCTGTAAAGGGTATTAGCTACAGGCCAATGTGCATTCTCTCACTATGAGCGCTTTTTGGGACAAGCCAGTAAAGGGTTATAACAGTTACTGCATACATTAATCCCTATATATATGAAGTCTACTATAGGTGTGGTCAGGATTAGAGGAGTGAGTGAAGTATCCTTATCATTAGACCAGACCTGGCACACAGACTACTACTACTAGACATTCCTGCTGACTCATCGTTTGTCTTGGGCAAACTTAATAAGACCCACTCCCATCCCCCTCATCCGTCCCTCCCCAATTTGGACCTCCCTCGCTGTGCCATGTGTCATTATCTACTGCGCTTCCCTGGGAGCTTGCAATTACCACAACCTGCTTGTATGGGGCCATAGTACAGATTTACAACCTCTGCCAGTGTCTTGGTAATAAGCATGATTAGTATTGGCTTTTATCAAACTAACATGGATATGATGAATAATCATTTGCAGCATTATGCGTGTAGTCATTATACTGCAATCAATTGTTATAGAGTCGCCTTTTTTTACTGTTGTTTGTGTCGGCCATAGTAGAAGATGTAAACACAGCTGCCAAAACACAGTTCGTAAAATAACCATAACTTTACGGCTCCCCGGGTGAGTAATTTGTAGTATTGGCAACCCGCAGACCACCACAAGATGCATCGGTCGGATAATGACTCCCCGCAGCTCCAACCAGCACGGCTTTTGATTGGTTCAATCTGTTTGGCCGACTGCGACAGTGCCAGGCTGCTGCCACTGCTCGGTGGGACCAACTCTGAACTGATGGTACCATACAGAATTATTTCCGCCCTTCAGTGGGACCAACGCTGAACTGATGGCACCAAAGAGACATATTGCCGCTGCATTGTAGGACCAACTCTGAACTGATGTTACCATACACAATTATTGTCGCCTTTCTGTGGGACCAACTACCAACTGACGGTACAATACAGACATATTGCCGTCTTTCTGTGGGACCACTCTGAACTGATGGTACCACATAGACATATTGCCACCACTCTGTTGGACCAACACACAACTGATGGTACCACACATATTTATTGCCTCCCTTCAGTGGGTCCAACTCTGAACTGATGATACCTTACTGACATATTGCTACATATTTGTTGGAGCAACGATGAATGGTCTCTAGTTGGTGTCTAGTGTGGTAATAGTCTAATATAGACTGTGCAGTTTAGAACCAATATTATTTGTATGAAGTAGACCTGGTTGCAAGAATAGATCTAAGTATAATACGACACGGTTTGGTCCCAAGGTGCCAGGGTCCCCCAGTACCTCCCCAATCTTCCAGGTCCCCGAGGTGCTATCAAAGCTGGCACCCAGCGCCAACCGCCCTTGAGTTATGACATTTTTCTCAAAGCCTCTGTGTTCATGAAGTTAAAAAGCCCTGATTGGTTATTTTGTAGCTGTCATGCTGGGAGAAGGGCGACGGTTCAGGGAGACCCAGGACAAACTGACAAGGCATGAAACGTCCTTTTTTGTGCATATTACAAAAGTGGCATTACATTAAGAGAGAACTGTAGTGAACTGTTCTTTATGAGGTGAACGATAAAAGGCATTTTTTTGCTGGTTGGCTGGTAATAGTCTCCTTTATTTTCTTTTTCTTTTTCTGGGGCAATGATTTCATACTTGTACTCCAATGTGAAGCAAAAACACGCAGCGTACAACCCAGTGACTATCATTCGCCAATAATGACACCCATATTTATGCTGTCAGACCTGCTTGTACCACAAACCAACTTGATAACTGAACATGTCTGCTCAACGATTTAGAGTCAGTTTACCCTAAAGCCCCATACCCACTAGGCGTTTTTAGCGGCGACTGGAGACGCGCAACAGCAGAATCACTAGTAAAATCATCACCAATTCAGATCAAATGTTAGTATGTAACATTGAAATGTTGCATAATAACATGTGATTTGAATTGGTGGTTATTTTACCAGTGGTTCTGCTGTTTCCTGTCGCCAGTTGCCGGTAAAATCGCCTAGTGGGTATGGGGCTTAAATGTTCCATACTCCACGTGCGGAAAATACCTTATAATACTATAGTACTATAGTCACTACATACTCTATGCACTTGGATGGGAGCAAACCTTAATCAGTATATATATATATATATATATATATATCTTGATCCCAGACAAAGATCCCAAAGCCTACTCCCACCCTAAGCCCTTTGCCTTCTGGCTATTGTGGATGGCTCAGATTGTGTAAAAAGTCCCTAAGTAAACATGAAAGCAGGTCCCCGGCCTGTTTCACTCTGAGCATTGTTTGTGGACCTGCCAAGTCCACGCCCCAGTTCTCCCACTCATCAGCCTTTATTACTATTACAGACACCGGCTGTACTGTTACAGACACTACCTCTAGGAGTAGTATCGTTTGTGTAAGTGGTATACTGGATACCACGAAGGCAGAGATGGGACAAGGTTGCAGTCCAGTTGTGAACATGATTTAATTTCACAGACATTTAATGGTTATCCGATGAAAATTGAATGAGACCAACGCTCTGGAATAATTCATTTCCACGAGTTTATATAATTCCTGTTTTTATTTACATAAAGGTTTTGAATATAGATTTTTACTAATACAGGCACCAGATGTCAGTATCGTATATACGAGTTGTATCGGAGATCATCAGGGCAGAGATGGAATAACAATTCAGTCCAGTTTGGAAAAATATTTACTTTCACACACATGTGACAGCGATTTGGTGGAAATATCAAATTACATCACAGTTCTGTTTAATTTTTTAACTTTTGTTTATAAGATCCCTGTGTTTTTTCTTTTCACTGATAATTCAAATGATTAAAATCAAGTTTGTTGCCTCCCCATGCTGATATACGTGCTCAGTCAGTAAAGTAAACCAAAGACTGCAGAATTCATTACTTTCTCTAACTACATTACAATCTGGGCCAAGCTGTTAAACATGTAACAACTGTAGCCATACCCCAGAGGAATGTCTACTCAAAGTGTCCATACATACCAGGAACTTAATACCATACACAGACAAACCACCAGGCCTCAGCACTAAAAGGGCCACTTCTTCTAAACTGAGACCAAACTAAAACTGACCCCTGGCCAAAAGTTCACTTTGACCCACCAGCCCTGGGGGTCTACTTAAGGAGAATTAATTCTCTATGTTAACACATGAATGTCTAAGTATTTGAGGAACAAGTAAGGCCCCTAAAGGTGGTATTACACTACAAGACATGAGCTGTGATACGACGATGTTGGGGAGACATTGCAAATATCAGAGGCAAATTTCTTTGTAATACATATGTGTGAAACACTCCAAATTGCCAATTTCAAACAATTATATCACTACTGCCTGTTAATATTCTGTAATATCATCATATATTATATACTATCATCATAGTTTAAAAGAAAAAATATCACGCAAATATCACAGCTCAAAGTCTTGTAGTGTAATAGGGCCTTTACTCTAAAGTCCACCAACTCCCATTCCAGGAGAGGCCCTATAATGAAAACAGGCCTGAGTGGGGGAGCAGTGGCTGTAGATGGTCTTTTTGTGAATCAGGTTTAATCAGAGATGAGCTAATGGCATCTATTGGTGTGTGTGACCCAAGGTAATTAGGTGTCAGACCTCATTTACAAAGCTAAAAGCCCTAATTGCCACATTAATTGATCCAACCCCCCTGAATAACCTCCCATGCCAACAACCACCGTTTAAGCCCGCTGGAATGCACTTTTTAATGAGACAAACCACCTAGAGACTGGTTTCACAATATTGTACTTGTTGCTTAGAGGTTTGGCACTCTCCCATTAAAACCGATATTATGTAGGTCAGTATAACAGCCCAATACACTCGTTATGTGCAGGGCTCAAAATCTATATCGAGAAAGGTATGCCACAGTGTGGTATGTGGGTGTAGTCTGCAGAGTTCACGTAAAGGTTAATTGAATATTATATATATATATATATATATATATATATATATATATGTATATATATATACACGTTATCATATATATGTATAAGCTCAGTCAGACAAAAACAATTAAAATTTGTAATAATATATTATTCCATCTAGGACGATGTATTTGATTATTAAATGTATACAACTCTAACTTGCGTGCAGACATCTATTGGTATAATTAAATTCCATGCAATTAACTTTCTTTTTTATCGCTGCAATAGGAAAAACAGATGCCTTTTAAACTACAATGTAAAGTGGCGAATCATGTTTATGTCTCTCTCGAAGGGATAGAATTGGGTCAGAGTTTTGGTCACCAACTGGCCTAAATAACAAATACTCTTTCATTGCCACAAATAATGTAAGTGTCCATTTTGCTATAAATGTAAATGAGGAAAGTAAGAAACCTAGCTGTTTAAAGCTTCATTTTGTATATAAGAAAGATTGTTATTCAAAGTATGTTTAGTGATAGTGCTTTTGGTGGATAGGAATTCCTGATGTCACTAAACTTTCATATCGGCTATTCCTAACTGGTAACTAAATAGTATTTAGATTGTATGCACCCCTCTGTGGGGTTTTAGGATATGCTATTAATACCTGGTGGGTAGGGTAAGTGGTAGAAGGTATCGCTGATAACATACCCTGAAACTAATTACAGCTATCTGGCATTTTATCTTTAAGTACAAGCGCATTATGATTAAGTTGCAATATCTTGTTTTGTCAACTAGAAATCAGGGCAAGTACATATATATAATTATAGTTTTTAATTTATTGGCCGTCTTCAGACGAGTTTGTTGTCCCAGGTATAGAAAAGAGTATATATTTAAGTTCTTTTTAAAATGATGAAAAATTCAGCAGGTACAACCTTTTCCTGTACATATCAGGTAGGGAATGCCCCAGGAGACAGACGCGCAGACAGAGAGACAGACGGTCGCCATTGACAACCTGCGGTGTGGTGTATTAGAAAGGCCTTCCTGTCGACGATGGACTTTTTACCCTACTTCTTCTAAAACGATGTCCTTTCGCATGTTGCTACCTACAAAATGAACTTTCTTCAGGTCTTACCAAGAACCAGCAAACTAGGCCATAACCAACCTGTCCATCTGGTCATAGGTTAAGAAAGGCTGTGTTCCACTAGCCGATTTTACTCACAATTTCAGACATCGCCATTAGCAATACAGATTAAAATGCAGACATGTTGTATATCATTAGAAAGGATTTCAAATTCCCCTTCGAATGGTATGTGACATGCAAGGGTTCCCTTCATACTTCTACTAACAATTTAGGAATAGCCCTATTCCAGATAGTCGCCTAGTGGAATATATATAGGCTTTAACCGGCCCCAGACCCTCTCCATTCACACAGGTATATTAGTGGTGGTGGCAGGAGAGGATGTGTGAAGGAGTCCTGAATAAATCCCAGCCCGCCCCCGGCCCCCACCATTCCGCCTTATTTATAGCCACATGACTCAATGTGTTTTGGAAGGTGCGAAGCTCTAAGCTGCTGCCACTGTGACTGGGTCAGGGGGTGAATCTTCTAAGTTATTATCTGGCGGTCGGCTTAACTTCTCATCTGAGTGACGGTGGTACTATGGAGATGCGTGCGTGATGGTTCTTAGTGTAGAATTACATATAGGTGAGGTCTACAAAAAATATCAAAATAGAAAGCAGCCCCCACCCTTCTTATCAATATCAGTCCTACTGTCTGATTACAATACGTGAATACATTGATTATTGGGTGGGAAGCTAGTGCACAAAATAAAGCAGATCATCACATATATTTTGCTGTAAATTCACATCGGCTATGTTATTGAAATATTTCAACTTTGTCGAAATTGATATGGTACCCGTTCTGACACTGATAAATAATACATATAGATAAATGAGCTATGTAAGTCTACTCATGTATGTAAGTCTACTACAGTAACGGTAACAAGGTGATGTCTGGCACGTGCTGTACAAAGCCTGTAACTCAGATATCAGATAGAGCTAATGACTAATTACTGTCACCGCCACCCCTAATGAGGGGGGCGCCACTGTCGGATCAATCCATCAACTCTACCCCACAGACGGAACCCACGCTAAAAGGCACGCACTGACAGGGTGCACGGGAAATTACTGAATCATTTAGTCCTTACCTCACCCTTATCTAAAAGAGTTGATGCATGGAAAGTAGCGTTATTTATGGGTAACTCACTTTTATATCAAAGTATTGTAATGCCTGTGAAACACTAATGTTACAGTATACTCCTCCTTAACAGATTAAAATTGTAAATGCTGTTTTCATAAACTTGATAATTGAATAGCTGCAAGTTTGATCATTGTAAATTGGCCAACACTTTTATGGAAAAGTACAGTGAGTTTGACAGTTCGGACACCATTCGGATGACGGCGAACATGACAGTTGGCACACTGCTGTTATAACTGAAAATAACTCCGACAATGTCAGTCAACAGCGGTTGTAAAACCGAGACAACTTTATTGGTTTTTGACTTTGACACCTTTTCTGAGAGTTGAAACGCCTTGACGTGTTGGTTGATAGTGGTTCTGACAGATAAGATATCATCTTACATTGAATGACGGTGACTCTGATAGTTCAGACACCCTGATGCATTGGAATGGTTGACAGTGATAATGACAGCTCAGACACTATTACTGAAGTGTAAGTTGATAGTGACTATGACCGTTCAGACACCCTGTTAAGTTGGTTGGAAACTTTGACAGTTCAGACACATTGAAAGCATTGGTTGACAGTGACAATCACACTTAGGACACTCAAACCAAAGTGTAAGTTGACAGTGACTCTGACTGTTCAGACACCCAGATGTGACAGTGACTCTGACCATGCAGGCACTCTGATACAATGGTTGACAGTGACTCTGACAGTTCTGATGGATATGTTACTTGACAGTAAGTCTGACAGTTCAGACACCAAGATGTGACAGTGACTCTGACCATTCCGACACCCCCTAAAGAGATGGTTGACCGTAACTCTTGACAGTTCAGACACGATGATGCATTGGTTTGACAATTCAGACACCATGATGCATTGGTTGACAGTATATATATATACTCTGTCAGTTCAGACACCCAAATGGTTGACAGTGACTCTGATAGTTCACACACCCTGTTAGATGTGCAGGTTGACAGTGACCAGTAAAGGTATGCGGCTGAGGCCCCCACCCCATACCTCGGGGATACAACATGGGCCATGCTCGGCCAGGTAGCTCGGGTTAATAGAGGTGACTGTCACAGCCTACTGCCCGGAATATTAATAGCCACCTAATGAGAGCTGTATCTGTCCTGTGTGAAAATAGCTCTGGAAGCACGCCATGTATGTCAGGGGGAAGGAAGCCATATAACATGTACACCCATTGTTAGATTCTGAAACAATATAGACCATTATAATGAAGTCGCCATTGAGTGCAAATAGCGGGTAAATTGATTGAATATTACCATTGATATTGTAAATGGCACAACCCAAATTAATACAACTGGCTGGCAAAAGTCCAGTTTTCCATTGTTACCATTCAGTGATTCTCCTGGCAACTCAACCAAACAGATATAATACTTCTTTGCGCGTGTTCTTATCCGCCAGGATGGAAATAATTCGTTTTAATTGCAGTACAACATACACGTCACGGCTGTTTAAACTTCATATCTATTGGTTTTGAAATGCTGCGCAAAAGCTGGAAATCTACCCCTCTGGCTCCTCTACGTTCTAAAGCTAACCATACGGAAAGGGGACCTTTCCACTCCCAGCCTACTTCAAATACCACCCCGTCAGGTCGGAGCGAACATCAACCTCCTACTCACCCATTCTTTCCCCTTTTTTTAAAAATTCTTTCCCCTTTTTTATTCTTTACCCACCAACCCCTCGGGACGTATCTAATGACGTGTCCGCCGGCCGCAGGACGCTGTTTGTCAGGGCGACCTCTGGCGGCACATCCCCACCGACGTCGGCGTGGGGCAAAGCAGGAAGAGATAAAAGACTCATCCAACAATCGGCCTTCGTCCCCTTTCGGTTAGCCAACAAAGGTTTTCTTTTTCTTCTTTTTTTTGCGGGGGAGGGGGGAGGGGGAGGGTAGTATATGGGTGTAAGGGGGGGGAGGGGATGTAAGGTATGTGGGGATGGATGTAGAAAGGTCTCACCATTCTTAAAGTAAACAATAAAGCAAGTTACCAGTTTAATTATTAAAAACAGTTGTTGTGCAAACTGTTCCATCTTAAAGTATAAACAATAAAGCAAGTTACCATTTTGATTATTAAAAACAGTTGTTTTGCAAACTGTTCCAATCTCTTATTAAATCTCTGATCTCAAGTCTAGGTAATCAACGCATATTCCTCATATATCATGGATTTTAGCAAATGCTTTAAAACACTGAAAACAATGAAGAATGCCCAGTCCAAAACTTGGCCCCTCTTAGGAAGGTGTGTGAGGGGTTGGTGCATACAGTGGACTCACTGACCGTGAGGGACACCACACCAGGAAGTCAAAGGGACCAAAGTCTGTCCTCATTGTCCCTGACATAAAGCTCAGGGGGTTCCCTATTCTTTGTATTTCTGACCACTGAGCAAATAGGTCAAACGTCCCCAAAGTTCCAGAACGTCGCATTACCTTCTGACCCATAGTAGTGTTCATGTTTTGAATGAATTGTATTTCCTTCACCTATCCCTCAGATGTCCTAACTTTCATTTACCATTTTAGGAAAAGCAAAAGGAGGTGCATCCTGGATATGGAGAGACATAATTATAGTCCCAGTGCAGATTTAGTAACGTGATCGTTTCTTGGTGATCAATAAGTTGTGACTATAAAACGTGAATATAAGATCAATCAAATGTGTATCACTCTAAAAATTTTAATGATAATGATCTTTGGTGAAGATTCTGATGATATCATATATATTGAGGTTCTGGTTGTAGCAATTAAAGTAGATACAATTATCTGTTTATGCTGCATTATCGCTGACGAGGTCAGGTGGCTTCAGAGGTTATACCAACCACCTGGAGTAACGGGCCAATAAGTGGCTTCGGCCCTGGAGTAATACTATACAGGTGGGGGAGCGTCTCTGGTGGCAGGAGGGCGTCTCTCACCTGTGTTCTCTGTCAGTGGGCTGATCAATACCTCACCTGGGCGTCTGTCACACCTGAGCCTGCGTCCGTCTACCTGTGGGCTGATAGCCTCACACACCCCCTCACCTCACACTCACCTCACCTGCCATCATACAACAATCAGAGTGGTGTTACCCTAGACCCTCTGAGGTACTGGGGATGAGATGGTACAGTTTTTCATATATGTATATATGTGTGCTTGTATGATGTGTATGTTTATATAAAGATATTATATATATCTAATATATATATATATATATATTATCATAACAAGTGCAGTGCCTGTTTATATGTCTGCATGTAAATATCTATTCAGGTAAAAGGTAAGTCCACAGTTACAGGCTCAGCACCTCATTTAATCATCGTATAAACTGGCCATAATTTGATGAGTATTTATTATATGTAAATCAAATTCAAATCTCCTTTGCAATTTCCCAATAGGAAAAAGCACCTTCCTCAACGGGTATTAAAATGTTATTGTAGCATTCAATAATACATGAACAATGGTATCACTGAGTATCAAATAAAGTACATTTGCTAATTGTAAGATCTAGAAGGGATGTAACAATGTTGCGTCTGGGCACAATGTTTCCTCCTCCTGTCCGTTTTCCATCAGTATTTAATGGCCCCTTCTCTTAGTGTAACGAGCCGAGTGCGTACATGTCAACACGATAACATTACGAGGGTAAATATTTCAGACAGTTATGAATATGCTATGAAGATATCGTATTACTACGTCTATAGGGAAGCTGTCAGTACACATAGGACTCCTCGCACTCCTCATGTGCTACTTAAATGAACTGGCAATAAATGTACGGTATATGTACACATAGCCTACACATTGAGAAGGACTGAAAAAAGAAACCCTTGAGAATTCAAAGATTCATTTTCCGTCTCGATCTCCTAAGTTTCAAGAATCATCATCAGAGCAAGCCCTGGTCTTCCTAACAATACATGATGTTCATGTGAATAAGGTTTATTGATAACATTAATCACGTATACTTACAGTTTGTAATAACCTATTGAAAAACGAGAAAATGTATTTTCATACGAAGAACTTTGATGACAAATAGTTCATCATCCTATTTCAATCAGCCGGTTCTTTTTCCCAGCCCCCTGACAATCACATCTCAGGTGGTCAGGGTCGCAGGGATAGAATATCATAAGCACCCTGCTCCTGAAAAGACAATTACCCCACGACCTTAGAGCCTGGCCGTGACCTTTTGACCTGACCTAGTTTTGATGCCCCTTGGGGTCATGACCCCGTGGGATTGTAATAACAAAGGTCGCCGTCTGGGGGCGGGGCAGTCGGCTCTGGGCCGGGTTAGACCAAGGAGACTAGACATGTAGATAAAGAAAAACAGGGGCATGGGAGTGGATACTGCATGGTCAAGGGTTGAAGGGGACTAGTATAAGGCTGGAAGGCTCTAACCGTTTTCTTCCTGTGAAACCAGAACACTTTAAATCTTTATTCAATTCTACTAAAATTACCTATGTTCTATAGTTTTGTAAACGCATTGGAATAAACTTTGTAAACAGATATTTTGATATAAATGATTTTGATTTGTGTGGCTTCCATGGGAGGGGGGGGGGTGAAAGTTGAACAAAACGTTAGAATATTAATACATGAGCCAATAAAAAAGAATGAAAAAGAAAACATATCTATATTTTAATATTCCCCACTAACCATTAGGAGAGTATCAAAACATTTGTTTACAACATTTGATGTATAGAATGGTTATTTGAAAATATTAACTTGTGTGAATTAACCTGGGCGCGGCCTCAGTTTATTCTGAAGGAAATAATACAGGCGCTGCAATTGTTCTGATTATATATTCCTTTTTTGGATGATGTATGGAATGGGTCTGCACTTGATCAACTCCTTGTTCATTCACCTGTACCGCCTCCCACCGCCTCCACTGCCTCCCCCTTCACCCTCAGGTAGATCAAAGTGCCCCCACCCCCTCTCCCACCTGGAGTACGACAGGAGGGTGTCTAGGTACACCTGAGTGTGACACCTGAGGGGGGCCGACAGGTGACAATGTGACGCCGTCACACGAGGCCCCCACTCCGCACCTCCAGGGGGGTGACGCGCCCCCTGGCGACCCTCCAGAAGACTAAGTGATGAAAGGCCCTCTTGGGGACGCCCCGGGCCATGGCCCCATGACTAGAGCAGGGACCCAGGGGAGGGGGGGGGGCACTTTGGTTTGGAAAGGTACCAACCGCCAAACGGACCCATGAAGGGGGGTCAGTGCACATCAAATTGAGGGGCGCTCAGCCACTTTTATGCCAAAAATGAGGGGGTGGGGCGGTGATCTACCTCTATAAAGCAATGGTTGGTAATAACTCAAAGTTTAGCCTGATAGATTACATCATTTCACACACAAAATTTATGCCAATTTTATCATACGTTTTCCTTTGTAATTTGGGCGATTTTGGTCTATTTCATGGTATCAAGACCCTTTGAATTTTGGGGGCGGTGATCTGCATACCCCACAAAATGAGGGGTGGTCAACTAAAGTTCAGTAGCTGTCGGTTGGTCGCAAGTCGCAAAAGGTTGGGGTGGTAATTTGGCAGTGGGTAGTAAGTGTTAGTGACCCCCTCCCCCCTCCCCACCAGAGCAGGCCCCGGCCTGACGGCCAACTCACAGCTCTCAGGTGATTCACAGCCTAGAACGCTATCATTCATCAACACAGGGGGTCAAAAAAAGAAATCAATTAAAAACGTATTTGACCTTTGTGGTCATTCAAGGACAGTTGGCGGCCATTTTTCTGCGAATGGTATGTGATTGGTGGGTGTGGATGGGAGCTGGGCCCAAAAACAGACCTGATAATGGATGTCTGCTCGGCTGTTGGTCGCCATTGGTGGTGGTGGTGGATGTAAAAAGGGTCGGATTAACAATGGCCTTAGAGGACTTTGGCATTGCGTGCAGCTAAAGCCTGTATCAAACTAGGTGATTTTTAACGCCGATAATTTGGCAATTTCTAACTTTTCTCGAATAATATGACGAAAGACCATGCATCCTACATATCATTTAAAAGAGAATGAAAAACCCTTTCTAATGATATGTAACATGCCTATGATTAATGCCTATTCCCCGTGCCTATTTTCGAAATTGATCCGTAAAATGAGCTAGTGTAATAAAGCCTTAGCCCTCCCACAGTGACAGTACCATAGGCCGCAAAGTTAGATTTAATTACGTTTAATAGCACGGCTTAAATAGTTCATGAGCGTTAAGGATCCATCGCAATCCAGAGCCAGCCAGGGTCTAGTGTTAAATGCCATTCAGTGGGTCTTTATAACTAATGGATTTCATACTGTAGAGAGCATGTATGATATTACATGATAGATGCTACTAAATGTGATTAATAGTAGGCTTTTAGAAGTATGACATGTGACAAAGTAAAAGATAAAGTGAGAAGCACATGTCACATACCACAAACCCCAAAAACATATGTCACTTTTTCTGTGTTATTAATAATTTACACAAAAATATGATAGAACATTCCGAACACATCAACTGCTCATATGTTATTTATAATCTCTTTTAACAGGCCATAGAAAACTCAAATAAATTCACAAACGACATTAGAAATGCTACCAAACAAATGATATAAATAAAGACGTTGCATCTGGCTTCAACCACAAAACAAATGTTGTCTAACATGCTGTAGTTCGGTTCAGTGTTAAAAAACATTTCTATCTGCCATAATGAATAAGAAAATCTAATCCCATTTAGATGGTGGTTGGCTATGTGGATGTCTAACAGTCATCACTGTCTCCCCTTACAAATCAAACACCGGGGTCACCTTTCAATATGCTGAGTATACAAGCCTTTGGCCGGGGCAGGCTGTGGGTGCGGCAGACTGATACGGGCAGGTTTTTATCACCTGCCTAAGTACATTAAAACGCATCATACAGCCAAACAGGGGCGGGCGGAGGCAGCGCTGGACAATATCGGCCGACAGCATCGTCCGCAGTTCAAGGGAGTATAAGGAGATTGCACATATTACAGATAAAATTCTATGTTGCACACACGTCACATGCTCCGAATTGCCATTTTTGTTAACCAATACATCACTCTTGTATGCACATTTGTCTATAATATCACCATATCAGGCTCATATCGCAGCCCATGTCGTGTATTGGAATACCCCCTTAATAGCATTGTGTATACCCAACATCAGCTGGTGGTGGGGCACAGTGCAATGTGTCTCTGCACTGCCTGGATGGGGGTGCACTACATGATCATACATGGTTGCCACCAATCTGAGCTGCTTCGAGCTTCTCTGAGACGGTGTTTGGAGCTGCAACATTACTCAATGGGTGAGCCGAGAGTTTCTCTGGGACTACTCTGGGGAAATAGGACAATTCCTTTCCAAACACATTGCCTTCAGTATGGAAAACACCTTGACCTAATTGTTTGAGTGATTCATTGCTTTTGTCTTTCTTATTCATACACTCATCATATTTTGATATACTGACGATACCTACCCAGGAGGTCTGTATCTTCTAGGAGTACCTGTCATACTTTTCTTTGCTAACCATTACAGCAAGTGACGGCCCATCCGAATTGTTATATCATAATATCATAATTATGTTTATGTAAAGTCATCCTAATACGATGAATTAGATGCCAATAATACTATTGTATTACCATGATATATTCATACTAAAGTACAATATAAGAACAACATACAATATTCATTTCCTTCTACATATAAATATTCTCAGGATATGACAGAATTATGGAGATTCATATAGATTAGCAAATGATACATATCCACTAACATTCAACTGAGGTCTAAAATTAAATGTATCATCTCATATTTCTAACTCCATGGCACATAATATACTGTAACAGGGTAGGAAACGCTATATGTCTCTGGACAAAGGCAGGATTTATTTGTCAGGCATACTTGAAAGAACTGTAGAATAAGTCTTGGAACCAAGATCATCTTTCCCCTGGTGTATTCAGTCTCGTTGTGCACATTCTTGCCGCTAACCTGAGCATGTAATTCGCCTCCCGACCATCTTGACGAATGATGTCATCCGCAGTGAGGAGGCCCACGGTTATTGGAGCCTAGACAGCCAGTGACTACTGTTTGTTTGAGTCCGAATACCAGGCCTACTGGGCAGGAAACGAGCCTAAGTCCAGGCCTAAGTGCTCCCAGGAGAAGGGTGGTAGCGGTCACTGCAAGTGCCATTGCCAAGGGTATATGATGGTTTATTTGTGGAACGCATGGGAGTCAAATGTATGTGAGAATATATTGATCGAGATACATGTTACTGCATGTAAATCGATTTATTCATGTAAATGGATCATATACTTTAATACTCCCATCTGTATGTTAATCCAGCAGTAGTTTTTGTTTATTGACATATCAACGACAATTGAACTTAGTTACATAGATATTCGCCCTATTTACGATTGCTCCAAGTAGTAATTCATAGGGTTACTTCCTACGTTGGAGATGTCGACGCCAATGACAATATAACATATTGCAATAGAATATTCTACTCTCTGCATGGTAAAGTGTTCATAACATTTAACTTGTATCATTCTGTGTATATATTTTATTTCCTTTAATATTAATGCTTTATTATGTGACTGCGACTGGAAGAACATGTATTCCTATGTGAAGTTGCTCATAAAAAAAAAATTGACACCAATGGCCATAATGATTACTGCCTCCCTTTTCAGAGTTGTCTGGTCAGTGACAGCACCCCCTTTTCCTGCCTTTCCTGTCATGACAACCACAGCTCCCAGAGGCTGTTTTGCAGTGGTGCAGTGGGTACCCAAACCCAAATCGAGTAACCCCCACATCCGCGTACATATGAGCAGCTCACGCCCCACCCCTGAGGCCTGCGAGCTGCTCGTGCCGCCGAATGCCATCTACTCAGTGACGACTTATTACGTAAGGCGGACAGGGTCCGGGCAGGGTCTATTTGAGTCAGCTGGCGGCTGGCGGGAGCAGCTGTTTAACACTGACTCAGCTCCCGGGTACGCCCGTACTCGGCCTCAAAATAAGCATGTCTGTACCAGTTGGTGTTGTCAATTATTGGCTTTCCAATCCTTCTTAGGAGTATTGTAAAATTATTATTCAAAATGTTATCCAGAATGTCCTCGTGCAGACCAAACTTTTATAGGCTTTTTGATACAGACTGCCTTTAGAAAAAAAACTAGATATTAGACTTTAATAATGCTTACTGATATATAATGGACATAGACACATATCATACCTAGACAGCATCTGTGACTTGTTTTTCACAGCATCCATTCATGGCTTGTTCTTGAAAACATCTATTGTCTGATCTAGATAGCCTGTTCTAGACAGCATCTGAAGCCTATCCTAGATAACCCGCTCTAGACAGCCGAGTATAGACAGCATCTGTGACCTGACAGGGTTCTCTCTAGGGCGTAGTTAGAGCCGGTTCTTTCTGTACAAATGATATGATCAGTAATTCAATTCATAAGTCCTTTTACTGTATATTTCAAGACAGCATGTTCTACCACGCCTGTTCTAGACAGCATCCATGGCCTGGCCTAGACAACATTCAATGACCGCTCTAGACAGGCTGCTACTAGGCATTGCTTGCTCAAGACAGCATCATTGGCTTGTTCTAAACGGCTTCCCCTAGACAGCCTATAAAATAGCCTGCTCTAGAAAGCATCCATGGGTAGAAGCCTATCCCTTCCAGACAGCAATAGCAGGACAAAAAGCAGCGAGCAGCTCGGCTGAGCCCACCCCGTTGTAGTCTATCCCTGACCTACCTAGCTCTCGCATAATAGTTTGAACGACTAACAGACTGGGGTGGAACTGCAGTCTAACCCCATCAGGAACGCGTTGTCCCAGGGCGGAACTAGCCGCTTGTCGCTGATACGGTTCAGACTGGCTTTATCTCGTGTACACCACAGGTTGGACCTTTAATGGGTCCCCTTACGTAAAAGTGGGGCCAGGGTTCCCTTCGTTAATGACTATGCTGACGGTACACACCACCAATGAGTCAGTAGGGCAACCCCGAAAATTACTCCTTTTAGTGGCTGTAATAATAGTGGATCATAGGAAACCACTTAGCCTTTGGACCCCACACGGCAACATATGGGCTGCTTGTATCAGCCAGCAATGAGCATGGAGGGAGTATTGATTAGAAGCCCTGGTGTCCTTTACTATGGCTTCCCTGATGCTCCAGCAGGTGCCCGTCGTAAGTAGGTCACCCAGGAGGCGGCTGTCGTATTAGACGTGCAGTCTGGAGGCGGCTAACCCTGGAGGACGCGCGATACCTGCCAGGTCTGTGATCTAGTCTACGCCCTGGAGAAGGGGGGGGGGAAGTGGGAGGGGTTACCTACTGTTTCCCCACGTGTTCTTATACTCTCCATATTACCATGATATCACCAACGAGTACCCAGGGTAGGGTTAGGCCTACTTACTGTGTATTCCTGCAGGAAAGGTAGTGAATAATAGACAGATTTAATAGTATTGCATTGCCAACATGGAAATCAGTAGCAGACCTATAATCATTAACCAATATCCATGTATGACCTTCTTACCCCTTCCTTGATTGTTTACAGTAATTTAAATGTACTTAATGAGAAGAAAGTGAAGGTATATATACATTGCCCATTCCCTTATGCCACAATTTTGGTGATTCACAAAAGCACGTTACTCATAGCCTTATATCAGAGGTACCTAGACCTAGTCTTAAGTCAGATCTAGTCTCTGTCAGAGAACCAACGCCTCAGTGGCGAGCAGGAAAAAGGGGAGGAGGGGGTCATAGGATCTATCAGTAGTAGTAGCCTCGGCCCACGCGTGCAGGCGTTGCCATGGTAGCGGGGTAATAGATGAATGGGACCGGCTACTTGTCCACCTGATTAATGACAGCCGCAATTTGTTGCCCAGGTCCTTGATTCCTAATCCTAATCCCCTACAGGATGATCCCACTGGGCCTGCCGTCTAAACGGGTAAGGGTAGGGGATTAAAGGATCCACCGCCGTCTGACGGACTGACACATGAACCTCTCTCGTTAACTAGATAGCACTTAACAGGCGGTAAAGGCCGAGGGGAAAGCCACAGGAAAGGACATAAGTTGAGTAGGTGGGCGATCTAGCGTTGATCGCAATTAGGAAGAGAACGACTTTTCTGGGCCACTGGGTACCAGCCATAGGTTATAGGCATACATGCTGGGCACCAGTGGCCAAGAAAGTTCCCGGCGTGCTACACTGATAACCTACTGCTGGTACCCAGGGGCCCAGAAAGTAGTTCCCCCCCTAATTGTTTCATGGGTTCAACAAGTAGTAACAAAAGTGGCTGTCCATGTTCGCTGGTAGGTTCATGTCCAAATTATATTCAGATGACAAGAGATGAATAGAAAAGCCTTTACTCTCTCATTTTACCGTTCCCACAACTTAGAAGCAGAGGTGAGGCTACTTGAGAAAGGGTCTGGCAGTTTATTCTTAGTCTAAAAGAAATATAAAGGATCTGAGCCACTTAGGTAAATCCTTGTAGCACTTCAGTTTCTGAAGGACGAAGGGACATTGACCACAGGCCAGAAATAACAGGGTCACAGGGTCGGAAGGATCAAGGGGGATTCACATATTTATTATGGGCTTCCAGGCTATATTATATATATATATATATATATATATATAATTATGTATATATGACTTAACTATAAAACTTACATATAAAGATGTATATATGACGTATATGCATATATATATATATATATGTGTGTGTGTGTGTGTGTGTGTGTGTGTGTGTGTGTGTGTGTGTGTGTGTGTGTGCCTAAAATTCAGACGTGGCCAGGCTTAAGTAGTCACACACACAGTTACAGTACGGAATCAGTAGCCCAGTGCCCCCCACTCCCCTACATCAACATGGTTATACCACCGCCATTGAAACAGAGCGAGCAAATTACGGAGCTATTGTTTGATACACGATACGGCCCATGTCTAATTGCCCTGCTGTTCCCGGGCAGAATGGCCCATAAAGTGCTCATGTGCGAAATTGGTTTTCTGCCCACATCTATAAGTGTTTTCTGTAGCGGCTAATAGAAAAACGTCGGATTCCACGCTCCTGGCGAAGATATATGTGTATCAGACCTGTATGGGGGAGGTACGGGTGTAACCATGGTAACAGATTCCTCCTTGCGTTATCTGCGGGAAAAAAGTAGGCTTGGAGACTTGGAGAACAGGAGGGGGCGAACCCACGAGTGGTGGGAATAGGGTCAGCAGATGTAAGTCATGAGCTGCTCATGAGTTGCTCACTCATTGGGTCCATGTGTAGGGAGCACTCCCCCTACACACGCCCACTATGTCTACACAGGAGTATAACCATTGTGTTTGACATGATACAACAACGTGCTCGGGGGTAGGCAGCAAAGTTAAAACAAGCTGCTTTGTCATGTGATATATGGGTTAGGCTCTGAAATAGATGAGTGGGTGGATTAAACATCTTCCCATTAAGATATAAAAAAGATTTGTAACAAACAGTTTAAATTAGATGCCTAATATAAACTGTAAAACGTTGTTCTATAAGAATAAACAGTTTTCAATGATGTAGAAATAACATTTTTAATATTGCTTTCCAGAGAATATGTTTCATCTCAGAGAAAAGGGTAATTCAACTCAGTGTTGATGTCTACAAAGATAGCCTAGTCATGAACAAACGCTAGTTCTCTCAGCGTCTAGCTGTGACACAGGGCCGGTGGTAAATATCAATGGTGAAGGTCAGTATAAAGGTCACCTCGTCGATCCCTGGAATCCGGAAGCGTGTCTGACCGGAGAGGGCCGGGATAGAGGTCATCAGGGGTCACCGGGGTCAGGGGGTGACCTCCAGCACCCTCCTCCAGGGCCGGCCCCAGGGTTACCCACATACAAGGCCTGAAGGGCACTGGAGGGATGGGGGAGGCACTGACTCTTTGAAGGTTACTACCCACTGCCAAACAGCCACCTTTGAGCTACCTAATTATCTTTTGAGGCTGACCACTACTGAATTCTAGTTGACTGTCCCTTATTTTTTGTGGTATGCAGATCACCGTCCCCCAAAACCAGAGTCCCTCGATACATTAAAATTGACAAAGATCACCAAACAAATTTTGTGTGTGAAGTTATGTAATCGATAAGTTATTGCCCTTAAATTGTTGTATAGGTGCATTTCACTGCCCCCCTTATTTGCATAAAAGTAGCTGACCACCCCTCAATTTTGATGATCACTGCCTCCGCTTTGTAGGTCCGTTTGGCAGTCGGTACCCTTTCGATCTAGACCCAAGTGCCCCCTCCCTGTGACTGAAGGGCACTGAAGAGGGGGCAGTGGAGGGGTGCAGTAACAACTCTGTGTGTCCTACATAACCAGGGATACATACAACCATAATGCTGGAATGTACTTCCGGTGCTCCTGTCCTAGTGTAGGGAATGTCGATTTGCATTTGGTTTTAACAGTTGGGGGCTCATCAATGTTAAGCAATAATATTGCTAAGAATTTGATTGATTTTATTTGCATAAAGACTTCAAGTCATTCATTCATCGTTCACATACTAAGACTAATATGGTTCTGACAAATACTGAAGCGAAAAATTGTCTACCCTGATATAAAATCTACATCTCATCATTATCATTTCTACCACTCAATGTAATATTCTGAAAACCGAGCGTAATCCCAAAGATTGTTACAACAAAAATTTTAAAAAAAACATACAGGAATACCTCTCCTATGTATTGCCCTGCCCATTCATATAGGTATTTCAGCAACTGCGGATCCGACGCCTAGAGCGCATTTGGGACACATTCCACGTACCAAATCGACGCATCCATTGGCATCGTTCTGCATTTATGACCGAATTATGCCTAGAGCCTCGACATCTCACAACAATAAGTACGTAGTACCCCCATCATTCTGGCCCAGTGGCTGTGAGGGGACGGGGTGTCTTCTGTATGCCTGTTGGCAAAACCACTGCCAAATAAGCCCATCCCACATTGGGTATGTCCCAGGTTTGGACAAGGGTTGGACAAAATTACACTATAAGCAGTCCTTGTCTCCCTGAGCTGGGATGACTGGAATAACTAAGAATTATGTTTTCCTATTTCACCAAGTACTGATAAAACATTATGATTTCTTAAATTTTTACCAATTGACAGATTTGTAGGGTTGCCAGCCAATCAAATTACTGCATTTTGGGGAAAATAGGGTTGGACATTATAGATTGGGCTGACATGCTTTAACATTGGTTCCTATGGGAAAAAAGCCAATATTCAAAGCTGCATTTCACAAAATTTGGGAGCAATTTGTCAACCAAACCACCTTGGTCCATTTTGTTTCACACGTCTATCTTTGGTGATTAAACTAGAAAGAAATTGCTATGTAATTTCATGGTAAAATTTGATGTTCATGTATACTGGGATAGACGCCCATGACGCACCGCAGAGGTATTGGGCCGAATTCTGACCCCCAAAGCAACACTGCAAAGAAGTTGTTTAGCCCTTTATAACAGCAGTAGCAGCCCCACTCTGTCTATCATTCACTCCTTAACCGTCTCACAGTAGTCGTCTCAAGTCGAGCAGGGCGAACAGGAGGTCGCCACTACTCAAAAGATGGGTGCATAAAACGTTCATCTGGGTACATAAAACGTTTTGTAGTTTTTTCCATGGCTTTTAGACTTGTTGTGATGGGAGTCTGAGGTCAGTCGACGCCCACCAGCCTCAGTCTGTGACCGATGATGGCGGCATCAAGTACGCAGAAACTAAAGGCTGGATTCAACTAGCCGATTTTACTCTCAATTTCACAAATCGGCAGCGGGGATATGGTTTAATCATAGATATGTTACATATCATTAGAACGGGCTTTTGATTCTCTTTCAAATGATATGTAGGATGCCTGGTCTTTTTCCATCTAACTTGAGAAAAGTGCGAGAAAAGTAACAAAATTTGTAACTACTGGCAGTCAGAATCGCCTCGTGGAATACAGGCTTAACGTTGATAAAGTCCAGGGGCACAGGCTACATTTGCCAGGCTGTGATTCAGTTAGGGGGCAATGTTAGACATGGTGTTTGTTCTTTGTGGTGGATTTATGTGTACAACCTTCTCGTGTTTCAGGGAATTAAAGAATTGTGTACGGGAGAAGAAAGGCTCTAACTTATTAGGTGGTGGCCTGAGGGGAAAGCATGGGAGGTCCTGAGGTGTTTTTTCTGCTGAGGACATGGTTGATGCAAGTGGTGGTCATGCTGTAAAGATGCCTGTTTTTACTGCAGCGATTATGTCAACTACCAGTAAGTAGTATGTCCAGAACATGGTTGCTGACAGAGGCAGCCCCCTCTGGTCTATATCTGAGGGGTGGGGCCTTATGAAAACATGCCTGTTGTCTGTCTGAACTGGTTTGGGGGTGCAGATAAATATACAGATTACAAGACAATAGAAAAGACATGAATGTTAAATTTATTCAGATGTAAGGATTGTTAGAATCTGAGGAAGGACTCAAGATCGTTCCCTGGTAAAGCATATTTTGACTGTACTTGCAGAAAAGAGGTCAACATTGACTAATTGGTTTTGTCTGTGATATCACCTCTAAACTTGTAGTATGTTCGTGAGGAGGCGTTCAGTTCCATCATAATCTATTTCCATTTCCATTTTTCCCATATTTCATAATCCAAAAAGGAATGAAAACAGATGGGTTTGATCCAAAGACTGCATGATATAATCCTAAGCTAATGTTATCACAGCACGTCCCCCATCGCATAGGTCGCTGCACACATATTCCCCATACTGCACCGCCACTCTGCAACGAACCGTCCTCAAACAGTCAGTCAGTCTCTCCTTACAGAGAGCCTCGAGCTGCAGAGTGGCCTCGGGCTGGTAGTAGTAGTAGGGCGTGGGAGGATGCCTTGGACCCTTATCATCAGTTACTCCAGGGTTTGGTAAGGTGAGAGCAGACCTATGTATGTGGGGCAGGCATGTTGGGTGGGGCTGGTAGAGGTTGGACTATAACTGTCAGACCCCTCACTTGTAACGCCACAGGGATGGGGTTTAGACCCCTAATATCGACAAGGTGACTTGGAAATTTCTTAAATTTGACAAGACGACATAACCCTTTTCAGTGTCCGAAATTAGTGTGTGTGGTTCTGCTCTCGGGTGCATGGATTTAAGGATAGAGAGGTGTTATTCTCGTGTAATTGGCAGTGGTTGCATCTACTGCTGCTTTGATTAACTTTTTGTATGAATATCTGCTAAATATTTTTAAATTCTAAACCTAAAAATATGCTGTACATAGTACTGCATGATATATATCAATTTGTTGAAAATTGAATAAGTAAATGAATCATGAAACCAAAAATGTTCATTTGAACTTTTATTTTTTGAAGGTGGATATCTCATTTACTTTTTAAGGTACTGGTTTGAAATTTTGGATTTACATTAAAAACATTCTTATGCGGGGAATTGTGTCTCAGATTTTTTATATAGGTCCTAGTTCATTTTTTAGAAAATATTGAAAAAAAATGTTTAAAAAATATTGAAAAGTTGCCCGTTTTTGTAAATAAAATAAAAAGTAGGACCTTAATTAAAAAACTGAGACAAGGTTCCCTCCATAGGAAGGTTCTTGTTGTATCTGTAAAGTTTTAGTGCTCAGGAGAAATTATTTATGAAGATATCGACATTCAAAAAATAAAAGTGAAAAATTCACTTTTTAATATATATTTTTTCTAACTTACACTTGTTCAAAAAACTATGAATACAGTTAGATAGAAAAAAATCTGCGCTTTTATTTGATATATAAACCATTAAGCAATAAGCATTATTAACGAAACTGTTGCAATTTTACTGAATAGCCCTTTGATAACACCTCTCTATCCTTAAGATACTCTGCATCCTGATATGCATAGATTTCTGATCATTAGACACTGCATACTAGAGGGAATGAATCCAATATGAGCCAGTAGCACACTTTTCATAACCATGCACCTGGTGGGTGCAATGTACTTTCCCTCAATTTTTGACAATTTTATGAGACGACAGGAGGCCTGAAACATCATACATGAAGACATTTACGTGCAACATTGGCATCTCTTAGGTTTCACTTGCGACCCTGAGATAAATAGGCTATAAGGCGTTGCGTGGGCATTTCCTAAAATGAAAATGCGAAGTGGTGGATTTGCGTGCCACCCATCTGTACCTTTAGCTAATTGCTAATTGTAATCATTTGTTTATACAGGGGTTTGGGCCGAGAAGCGTCGGTCCCCTCCCCACTAATCCCTCTTAAGCTGCTAAATAAGCATTAGGCAAAGGTACAGTTGCTGCACGGTTGCCGCGAGGAGGGAAAGAAAGGGAAAGTGTAGGCCTTTTACCAGAGGTCCTTTCTTTCCCTTCCCGGCCCTTTCTTTCCCCTCCCGGCCCTTTCTTTCCCTTCCCGGCTTTTTCTTTCCCCTCCCAGCCCTTTCTTTCCCCTCCCGGCCCTTTCTTTCACCCCACGGCCCTTTCTTTCCCCACACGGCCCTTTCAATAACAATAAAAGGCCATTAAAGAAGGGCAGGCAAATTTTAGGATCGGGCAGGTAAACCCGGACCTATACCTGCCCAGTGGGCAGCCAAGTTGAAACACTTAATGCTTAATGTTGAGCCCTGCAGAGGGTGCATCAGCTGTACCTTTATTAATAGCTGTGTAAACAAGGCCGAGTGGGGATTAAGTCGAGGCCGGGAGAGGGGCGACGGTCGCCAACCCTAAAGTAAACAAGTGAGGATTAGCTAAAGGTACAGGTGAAGACACCCCGTGGATTTAGAGGGGGGCGCGGGGGCGCCCCCCCCCCTTTTTTTTTGGGGGGGGGGGGGCAATTTTAGATTTTTTTAATGTAAAACTCGCCCATAAGATAATTAAAGTGAAAAAAATTCCAATAGCGCGCCCCCCCCCTTTTTTTTTTCAAAAACCTGGATCCGCCACTGACCCCTCCTCTAGAGTCCCATAGGAGGAACCAGGAGGGGGTACCCATCTCCATGTCGTACCACGGGGGACCAACCCAAATCTGCTAGCCCCATAATAAGGGTATGGGTTATCTATCATGGACATACCAACAGGGAGGGGTTATCTCCATCCCTCATTGTCCTTCACAATGTTACACACCCGGGAGGCCTGACCTGGCCTTTAGTCAAGAGTCCTTGGAGAAACAAGGGCGTGATGTATAGCCTCTCTGGGGCTTGTTCTTGGCTCTGGACGTCCTAGATCCTAGATCCCATCTCGCAATCTGTCCTAACTTAACGTCATACAATTTGTCTTTCAAGCAGTTTGCTTATAGCGATCCAGATGGGAAACTGGGTCACTTTCTGTGCTCTGTCAGTTGGACAACAACTTTTTAGATTACTCTGGAATGTTTGCTTACTGGCCTTATGTTGACATAGTCAACGTAATTAAATACATGTGATAAGCTATTTATATCTTCCTTTTTACATACAACATGCATATATATATATATATATATATATATATATATATACTATTCCCAGCCCCTATATATATATATATATATATATATATGTGTGTGTGTGTGTGTGTGTGTGTGTGTGTGTGTGTGTGTTCTATACTATTGACATTTTCGTATATTCTTGTACTTTGAGAAGAAATTTGAAAATAAAGAAGCATGTCAAATTCATTACAGATGAATGGTTTTCTGCACCAAAGCACTGGAGATAGTTATGAACCCTGGGGATATGTGTGCTATACTATGAATAACTTAATATTCTTAGACAGAAAAGGGTATGTCAAATTCCTTTAGGATGAATGTTTTTCATCATTAAGATTCCCCAATACACTGGGGGTCGCTAAAAGCCCTGGAGGTATGGAAAAACCCTGGAGTGAGTGGCTTGGCAGACCAGCTGGCTCAGCAGAGATCGGCTCCACATTCCTCCTGTAAAATACCAGAGAGATTAATGCCTCTAAATCCGCCCCTAGGCCGCCCCAGGCTAATCCATCAGAGAGCGGGGCACAATGGGCGAGGTGCCGGGGGCAGGGCGGGCACTGACCGGCGTGGACCTCGGCCAATTTGGACCGGTCTGTGGAAGCATGGAACATGGGTCTGAGGTGGGGGGTACTCATTCTTTGACGGAAGGTACCCACTGCAAAACTACAACCCCCAATTTTGTGATATGACACCTTTTTGGGTATGTTAGTGTACAACCCCCTGTTTTCTGAGATGTCACGGACAGCTCTTTGTTTTCACTAAACTTAAGCTACTGTGTTTGGCTCAAAAACAAATATAATGAGCATTTTCTTCAAAGATTGTGATAAGATTAACAAAATTTCGAATGAATTTGGACAGCCCAAAACGCACCATTGATGCTTTTCTTCTGACTGCAAAAGCTATCCAATACCGCCCTCATAGGACAGTAAGCCTTGACAGCCTCCTTGATAGAGTTGACTGGTCAGTGACAACCCCACCTCTTTCCTGCTTTTGCCACGATTGCAGCCGCAGCTCCCGGAGTCACTTTTGCACTGGAAACCCAAACCTAAGATGAGTACCCCCCCCCCCCCCCCACGAACCATGGCAGTGCCGTGACATGGCCAGACATTAGTTTGTTACTGGTCTATTCCCAGCCCGTATGGCCCCCAGCCCCTCCCACTCACACTGGGCAGAAATGGCCGCTTCTTAGTCATGGTGTAACGCCAGCATTCAATATACATGTATTGGAATGGCAAAAGCAGTCCTAACTAAACAGTTTAGAATATTAATTGAGTATGGTACGCAAGTACTCGAGAAAATAAATTTTACAAAATTATATAATCAATTATGAGACATGTAGTATCATTTAAATGATTTTAGGAAATATTATTGTCACGGAGAAAATAAACCTACAAAATATGAGCAAAAATTATATAATATGTCTAACTAGGTCACAGTAAAAGTAATTTATACTCTGCCATTGGCTCAATACTGAAAAAGCTGGAATTCAAGGGCAAAATATTTTAGCACAAATTATACAAGATGTCTAACTAGGTCACAGTATAAGTATTTTGTACTCTGCCATTGGCTGAATACACAAACAGCTAGAATTTAAGGTCGCCGTCAAACTTAACACAAAACTCCATGCTATAAATGACTGCACGAGTTCTCCTATCTGGGTGGCACACGTCCAAGTCCTACTCAGCCCCGACAAGATCTTATCTCCACCTTTCAGCCCGCCATCAGCCGGTATAAAATTACACAAGCTTACAACAAAAGCCAACTCTTTCAGCCTCAGCCCGGCGCCAGTCAAGTCCACGGGCAGGCGGGTTAGATGAATGGGGAGGTTCGGTGAATGGTCAAATATTTGGTTTACTGAGTGCGGGCCGAGAACCGGCCTCAAACATGTTGTGGTAGTATGAGGGTTTAAGCCAATATGTACTACCGGAAGTTGAGGGTATGGCTGTCTATTTCATTTGATGCATATTCTAGATTTCTAGTTATTTTTTAACGAAAAAATCCCCCTCAAATTTCCAGTTTTGACTGTCTTAAATTTAGTGCAGGCTTTATCTTTATACATCAAGAACAATTGACCTTTGATAACCACCTCTGTATCACAATGATATGGCACGATTCAAAATAGTAATTACCATAGTGGCGGAACGCGCCTAAGTGGTATAGTGTATACCTAATTTGTAATTGGCCAATACCTGTGAGTCAGGCTTCAGGGCCCAATTACAAGTGGTGTGTAATACCCCACCTAATCCTCTTACTCAACTATCCTTTTTTCTCTGATCCCTTCCTTATCTCTGGGTATCTTTAACAAGGTATCAGCGGGTCTTAATGGCCACTAAAAGGAGGCAGGAGTGGAGTCGGCGGTGTCCGTAGATAAAGGCGGCCGGCCTGTTGACACAACCTTGTCAGGTGCTTACAGGTACTTCCGTATGCCATTCCGTTAAGGATGTATCACACCATCCGATTTTACCAGCGATTTTGACAAATCGGCGATTTTAAAAATTGCAAGTAGCAATAGCCGCCATTGATAGACATGTTACGTATCATTAGAAAGGATTTTGAATTCTCTTTCGAATGATATGTAACATGAATGGGTACAGGTTCTATTGCTGCTGGGAATTGAGGAATCGTCACATTTTCGGTAGTCCAAGTCGCCTTGTGGAACATAGGCGTTAAAGGCCTCGAAACGGTATGGTGTTTAGCTTGCCGTTGTTTACCACCCAATAAAAGGGATACACTCCAGTTGGTGCTGGTCATGGTTCGTTGGTGACGTGGGAAAATAAGGATAGACTTGGGATCAGCTGAGACGGTACTGTATTTATAGGTCATTCCTAGAATCTCAACTCATTCAATGTATGTGATGCATGCTAAATAAAGATATGTGATTTCATTTATGTTTGACTGTATATGATATACGTAACACCCGTGCCGTAGTCACTAAGTCATTAGTGTTTATATGTATTTGCTAGCTACATGCTGGCCATGTAAATATCATAGACATTGATATTATACATTTCAAACATTTCTAATAATGATAGTTACCTACATGTATAACATCCACGTATATGCCTTTTACCAACAGGTGCACTTTTCTCTTTATGTATACGCTACGTTGATGTATACCTGTATTCCCTATCAATCAGGCATGCATACGTGCATGTCTAAAGGTCTGATTGTCATGACAAAGTTAATGAGCTCAAAAATAATCAATCAGCCTACATGTATATATAATAGCACAAGACTAGCAATATAATATCCTTGTAGACCACCCACAAAAAGGTCAACCAATCCAACGCTTTGAAGACGTCCCAGACACCTTTATTATTATTATACTACACGACCCCTACGCCCCTGACAGACAGCGCCCATAACTAGAAACAAAGGATTAGCTCGCACCCCCCCCCCCCGTCCTTCCCGTCCGCCACTCCACTGCCAGACAGGTTAGCATGTTAGAAGGGGGGCGCCTTGCTTAGCATGCGACAGACATGCCATGCCCTCTCCTCCTGCACCCCCCCCCCCCGCCCTCCATCCCTCCAGCCAGGGCCTGGAGGCGCAGGGTGCACTGCAGCAAGCCAGCCTGCCTGAACACTCTGCATGGAGATCAGCGATGAGAAATGACTCTGGCAGCGAGGCGGTGGAGGCTGCAGACTGGATCATGCCTCCTCCCTGCCCGGTCGGCCAATCAATATTGTTGTCTCTGGCATCATCCCCTCCCCGCCACGACCAGCCACACAGCCAGGCCAGCCTGCCCTCACCCCACCCACCCACCCGCCAAACGGGCTGGAGTACTGAGGGAGGCGGGGCGGGAGGCACTCAGTCATGGTTGTACATTTATTTCATATAATTTGTTTTTATCAGCATTGTGCTTACATGTTCTTCGAGGTGTCAGGTGATAAATGCTATTAGACATATTACATTAAATGCCATGTGTAGCCTAATATCATACACTGAATATTTAATGCAAAGCCAGGGATCCCAACATTATGAGTAAAATATATCCCTAAATATAGGTAAAATAGCTCGTCCTTCACTTTAAAATTCCAGGCGACAGTCAGAGTGGGTTCTTTTAAATACAAACGTCAATCTGAAATGTTCAATCAATATTCATTCGATATCAAGCAAGTGCTTTATATAACCGCCCCCGTATAAGAATTAGTGAAATTGTTCCGATTGGCGGAATCCCAGTTGTGATTCTTAGAAGGCTAGACCATTGCACCAGGTCATATGGCAAAGGGCCATAGGCTATAGGTCTGCTGACCAAGAATGGACTGAAAAAAATAAAACTCAAAATGTGTTATGCCCTATAATAAAAGCTGATTGCAATGTCATAACATGTTTCTGTGAATGTCTAATCTATATCTGAGAATTTCCAAACATATTTTCCTCGTGACATTTTGTCCTTGTGGTATATTTAAGCGCTCATAGTTTTATAAGATCCCTTTGATTCTTTACAAAATAAAGTCACATGAACAAAATCAGCCCTTTCTCAACCAGCAGACCTATAGGGAGTACCCTCTACTGTCTGGACTCCTTGGCTGTCACAGCCCGATCAGACCTGGCACCCAAGCTAATGATCCAGCCAAGGAGGTGGGTCCCAGGACAGGCCATCGACTGTCAGAACTCTCACCCAGCCTTTATCCCTGTCTCACCCCTGGTCAACCCTGGTCACTCCTGGTTGGGACTCAGATGGGAAGTTTACAGCAGGGGGGGGGGGGGGGGGGTCATCACACAAGGGACACAGTCTGGTCTGGTCACCTTAAGGGGGTATTCCACTACACAATAACAATTGTCTATGACATGAGGACCATATCGCAGGATGTTAATAGCTAGTATAGCAGGAGGAAGCGCCAGTGTGTCTAACCTTGAATGTGTATCAATCACAGCAATATTGTAGCGTTATCGCACCCTTCACCTTATTTTATTCAACATGTTGAATAAAGTCGTGGGTTAGGTTATTGCCTATGACATCTACTTCACTGTGATAAAAATCATATCGCACGACTTTAAAGTTGTAGCAACTGCAACATACCCTATTAGTATTACACTAATGCAACATCAGTGATATCGTAGGGGTCCACGACTTGACTACGATATGATCATATCGCAGCCGTATCGCAGTCATATTGTAGGTGATGTCGTGTAGTGGAGTATCCCCTTAAGAGGCAATGGCTCGGCTGGTTGACTGTCTGGTGGCCTTCAGTAAGATTCACATTATTGCTGCTGGCATTACATTGCTGCTACAACAGCTGGATACACTTATAGTATATCAATATATAGTCATTAATGTTTCTCTCTAAATTAGCGTCAGTATGATAGTACTATATATGCGTGTACTAACACCAAACCTTTTACATTATGTATGTGAATATTTAGACATCCCCTCACTATCCAAGCAATCATAATGTACATGACTAAATGGATAGATCATGAACATGACTATATCGATATGATGCTGAACTGTGCGACAATATCAGTCACCACCAATTCCCTGCTTCTGTCTGACCGATACAGTATGGCTATATTGACATATTTGTTATTATGTATATGACTTAATATATTGATATAATTGCTGATCTATTATCCTCTATTCTCCTACAATATCAGCTAATACCAATACCCTTCCAGTATCTGACCAATACAATATTAAATTATGTATATAAGACTGTATTAACACTTCATGTACAAGACTATATTGATATTACTTTTGATTTATGCCACAATATCAGCCAAAACCAATGCCCTAGCATTTTCTGACCAATACATTGTGTATGACTATATTCATATTGACAAGGCATGTATAGGACTACATTGATATAGTTGCAGATTTGTGCCACAATATCAACCAATAACAATACCCTATCAATATGAATATCCGACCAATTCATAACGCATATGACTTTTATATTGATATAATTGCCAATCTATGCTGCAATACAACTACCCACCCCTATACCTCATTGTGTATATGACTGTATTGACACAGCTTGTATAGGACTACATTGGTAATAATTGCAGATTTACCCTACAATATCCATCAACACCCTTACCCACCCCTATACCTCCCTGATCAGCTGTTCGCTCCATGCTGACACTACTACAACATGAGTGAGTCCACGCCCACCGGCCACTGACAGCTCGCCCCAGCTGTCACAAGCTGTCACAAGCCGGTCCTGACACCTGACAGCTTAATCATAACCCGGCGCAGAATCATGCTACGGCTGTACTCACCCGAACTTTTTGGTGGTGCCGTTCATGTCGACGATGATGTGCCGCTTCTCGACCACGTTGACGGTGGTACGAGTGCCACTGACGTTGCCGTCAGAGACATCTTCCGTCTTGGTTGTCGTGGTCGTACGCGTCCCGCTTACGTTACCGTCGGATACGTCCTCCGTCTTGGTCGTCGTCTCAGTCTGAACGATCTGAGACTCGATCTGCGACTCGAGCTGCGACTCCAGGTTATTCTGAGCGTTCTCATCGGCCATCCTGAAGACTTGATGTGGTTTATAGGATAGTGGAAGGTGTAGTATTAACTAGTAGTAGTATCCGTGAGTGGTGTGTGTCAGGGGGTTAAATCCTAACAGGGTAAAACTCCCAACGTGTGATATTATAACTTGGTGTATTTTGTATTACTCCCTGTACAACGATGTGATTGTACACGTATCTGTGGTAGTATTGGTGCCTTGGTGTTGACCTGTATCTGCAGTCAATGCCTTGCCCCTTGACAGGCGAAGGCTCTAAGTGTTGTGGGTGCTGACAGACACAACACAACACTGCTAGGGAGCAGGTAGTAGCAGTGGAACCCTGCTGGCTGCTGGAGGTATTAATGTATGCGGCGCCCGCCGTGCCTGAAGCCGCCGACGGTGGTGGTGGTGGGCGGCTGGTGGTGGAGCAGGAGGAGGAGGAGGGAGGCAGAACACACAAGTCTGCCGCGCGCTGTCCTCTCGGGGTCTGAGGCTGCCTCTCGTCGTACTCCGTGATCCCGCGGGATCCAGGCTCCTCCTAGCGGCGGCTGGGTGTAATAGGTGTAGTAATAATGGGACGGTCCTGAGGCTGGTGGAGAACAGTCACACTCATCCCTGGACGTGGTAGTCCTACACGACTGTCAGTGAGGTTCGTCTCGCCGGCCGCCTGGCTTGGTGTGTGTGTACGAGCCGGCCGACCCTTCACAACCACCGCCACTCACAGCCCGACCGGCCCAAACCGAGGGGGGGCAGGTGCAATAAAACATGCACTATTACCATGAATACCCACATGGCTAACAACTAAAACCACTCATCCCGTCTATGTATCTCATACATAAAAAGTGACATATTTGTAGTTATATTGGCGTGTATAGAGAGTATACTAGATGGGGGACGGACCACCTGCCACCCCTGCTGACCTAGTTAGGGTGGTACGGCCCAGACGGCGGGGGGTGCCGATGGGGGTTGGCGCGCTGTGTGGTGACTACACCTGCAGGATATTGACTTGTGTACAGGTAATCACAGGTAGCAGACGCCGGCCGCAGACGCCGCTACCTACCTGCCGCTACAGGCTGCTGCTGCTGCCGCTACCGAGAACTAGGCGCTGACCATTAAACGTGGACTCATTGATCAATGCGCTATAAACAATAATACTCAGTGCGGGCGCACCCCAGATTTAGAGGAAATAATAATGCCAATATAAGAGAATTATTGAAAGCAGTTGGAAATGTTAACAACTGAGTTAGGCAGGATTCCTGACATGTTTACCCTGACTTTCTTAGATTTGGTTAATGCGGTTGTATGGTCATATAAAACTCGCCTATATCCCACAGATCATCTTTATGTAATTATATAGAGTATGTATACTAGGCTCTCTGATGTCAATAAAATGGCAATAATATCATGATAGTGTTATTACCATTACAGGATTTTTTAATAGCAAAACGGAGTAATTTAGATTAAAATTTGTGATCTGCAGCAGAAATATCTGAGTAATATCGCGCTTTACCATATGTATTCTTGACATAACATCACAGTTCATAACTGACTGCTGTGCTGTACAGGTTGTACATGTACCACATTTCCTGAACAGGCTCGTCAGTGGCATGGCATTCGTATGACACAGCCTGTTGTGATCTCACATGAACACCTGGCCACATCGGGACATACCCACAAGGTCTGTCTGTACTCGTCGGTTGCACATACACGTCCACATGTGTATGTAGAACGCGCCTGTGAAATTATTTCACTTTTTAACTTGTAATAGCCCAGGCTGTGGTTATGATCTTAACCACACGCAATTACTAAAACACCCCCTCCCCAACCACCAAGGGCCCACAATATGACATTGTGTGCGGAGTTGGGGCATTAATAATATCTGGGCCAACACACTACAAAAAGTGGCCCGTAATATCTGAGGCATGGCCAGGGAACATGTTACCTCACCACTTCAAAGCGGGAAGTGCGAGGAGGGGGTTATGGCCCCCTCTCATGGCCCTCAGGACCCATGGCCGGGACACAAAATAAACAATCGTAAATGACCTGGAGTGTTATCAGGCGGTGGATTACTCCAAAATGTGTAAACTCATGAGGGGATTGGGGGGTCAAATCTGATTTGATTCATCGATGTTGAAATTGATTACACGTGCCAATGGATCGATGCACACTGTTGCAATAATAGTAAAGTATGGAAGTAATTAGATTGTATGTTGGGATTTGGAATTTTGGTTACTTACAATATTTTCACGTCATTTTAATCATTCAAAGTCACTTAGAAATATATTGATTTTCATCAAATATTTCACCTTGATTTATATTCGCGATTTCAGAAATCGGCAGTGGAATTAAAGGCTGATTACGGACATATTATATACAATTTGAAAGGATTTTAACCTTCTTTAGATGGTGTGTATACCATGTATAACTTCCTGACATACTTCACTTACAAATTTTAAATTGCTTGTGGCAAGAATAGCCTAATGGAATGCATGATTTAATGAATAACAATCTATAACCATTGCTGAGTATATGCGGATCTTGGGATTCCATTGACTGCTCGCCAGGATTAGATATATTAAGCTAATTCTAACTTAATGCCTCCCTGCACCGCTCCCTGCCATGATGTAACGACAAATACCGCAGTGTGGTTCGACATCGGCTGTCGTTGAGAAATCAGCACTGGCCTGGATTTAATTCATGAAGTAAGTGGATTCGGCAGACTGGTGGTGGGGGTGGGGGGGGGGGGGGCACTCAATGTTACTACCCAATGCCAAACTACCTCCCCTACTTTTCAGAACTGACTGCTCCTAAATTGCAGTGCCCATCATTTTTTTAGGAGACTGATTACTAAGAATCAGAGATTCTTAATCCTAGGAAATAAAATCATCAAAATTGCTTAGCAAAGTTCTAAGTGAATTTCTTGAAATAAGGTCTTAACAATGAGGCTAGCTTTGAAGATATTAGTAGGTCATAATATTATATTGTTCTATGGATGTAGTTAAACATTCATTATATTTGCCTAAAATGCCCCAATTTGGACATTCATCGCCCGAAGACTTTGTGGATCGGTTTGGCAGTGAGTGCCCTTTCAAACCAAAGTGCCCCCCCCCCTACTGAGAATTCCCGCTTCGCCCACTACAAGATTAACGTCAGTGGATAATGACGTAATCACATGACATCAACCCTTCCCTTGACCCATTTATAACGCCACCTAGATCAAATCAATGAGTTCAGCGAGAAGCTCGTGGATCAAATTAAACTCCTACCCTTCAGTATTCCCGACACGTTCTCGTTGTTTGTTTCAGAAGCATTTCAACCTAAAGTGCCCATACTCCTGAGGATTGCCACCTAAAGTAAACACAGCTAAGCGGATATGATTGCATGAAGCCTTATTGTTCTATAAGGGCAAGAAGCAATTCTGTAACCTGATATGAGTCGACAAGTCTTCATTTTGTACTTTGGATACCTACAATTGTGCAGACAGAGTCACTTGACCATCATATGGCGATAAGCTAGTGACAACCATGGTCAAGTGTAAAAGGGACCAATTGTACATTTAGCAGTGATGATTAAATGCTTACGGAAATCACAATTTATCACATAGCAAACCGGTTACAAATATGGCATATAGCTTATGAAGAGGAGACCTGACGTTATCTGAACTTTGTATGGTATGATTTTAGAGCCCTGAAAGACACTCCCCATTCCCCTTTAGTAGTATAATTTTGCATCTCGTCAAAAAAAATAGGCGACATCATAAGTTGTACATATCGTCCCATGTTGTCACGACCCCGAGGCCATACTACAACAAAACTATAAGGGAATTATGCAATAATGATAGGAATGCAATAATGAAAGGAATGCAATAATGAAAGTAATACAATCGTATTTTGCATTTTATATACCGTTTGCAGTGAATAAAGTTAAACCCAGACCCGTACCACATGTACAAGCGATTGTTCATTTCCTGCATCTGCCCACAATATAATTCTAAAACAAGATGCAGCAGCAGTACAGGTCAGTATTCGGACCGACAGCCTTTTGCCAACCTCCCCCCTCCTCCCCTTGTTGTGGGTGCACCCTGCGTCTGGCACACTATAAAGTAGCACCTTATACATTATTCAACCTGCTGGAGAACAGTTTGGTTCCGGCAGGGCCTTCTACTGTACGTCTATTCAAATGGGATGGCACAGTGGGGTGATACAGGGGAGGAAAAACAGTCTTTCTCTACACTAGGACTGCAGTTCTATGTAAAACTATGCAGGGATTCTATACTTGATGCTTAGCAGTATATGAGAACTGAACATGCAATATTGCATTATTGTTCTGTGCATAGATTGTTTCTTATTGTGTTTGTTCTGCATTTTTTAAACAAACAAGTATAGCTTTTGGTTTATATTTTACCAATCGAATCAATTGCACATGGATTTTGCATCTATTTAAGTCCTACATGATGCATGGATAAGGAAACACATGTCGTATCAAGATGATAAAAGTTGGATAGTTGAAGAGTTGAAAGATAAGTTGATATTATTCTCACAAACAACTTATGGGTGTATTCTTAATTTCGCAAACACTTGAGCAGTTGATCAGTGAATTGCTCAAAATCGCTCACATACGGTTCCTAAATTTCAATTTAGCACCACTGTCCAAGAGGTCTCGTCAGATGGCATTTAGAACTTGGCAACTGGTGCACCGGAGGGTGTTACACATGTGTAAAACATGCTTATCATTTCTCACGTGCGCGACTGTCACAGCTAATACTTTGCCCATTGGCCTTAAATAGACTCATCTAACATATTTTTATACTTATCTCAGTAATGAAAATGTTGTCAATTACATTCGTTTTGGCTCTCTTTAAGTAGTCGTGTACACTGATATAGAGCGAGCAGGGGCCACCCCCTCCCCCCACCCCCATTCTGAGCACTATTCTAACACTACCCTGGCTTCTGTAGTGTTTATTTGGCGGATCAGTGGGGTTAAGGCCAGGGTTAAGGGTCCCCAGTGGTCCAACAGGGCTTCGCTAAGTACCATGCATTAGGGTCGTCAAAATACTGGAACCCACTCTAATGTCTAACTGTGTGTAAGCCCCATCGTTGTTTAGGGATTAAACCAATCAACAGTAAAGTATTCAAGGTACATCGAATAAGCCCTTCAGTCACCACTAACTTGCAGTGGTTCTTCCCAAGTGTATATTTTTGTATTTTTGTACAATGTAAATTTTGGTAACATGCCTGATTTGTTCGCATATTTTCAAAAACGATTTCTCCAAGAATTTATGAAAGTAGGAAGTAATCATCCATGAAAAGTGTTCAGAAAAAAAACCCTGATCATTGGTGGGGTTTATGGCTTTGGCAGGATTATCTGGTATTTTAGTAATTCTGAGAAAATCCTGGAGAAGTGTTTATAACAACTTAATAGTTCTTATTATAGGGACTAAGTAAAGGGTCAAAAGTTTATAGAAAGGGTCAATAGTTTATGGTTACCAAACTGACTATGTCTACAAAATCAACTTGATTGCTAGTATTTCGTGCAGTAATGTAAGGACCCTGATGGACAATGAATGCCATCTTTACATATCACAATATGAATTAGTGCTTAATTGCCTCGTGCTGTCATGATAAGTTTCTACTTGATGCTTGATGTAACCATCTTTACATAAGATACCTACGAGGAAGCACATCCCAGGCAAGCAGCATTGTAACAAGCACATTCTGCGACCGTACCCTTTTTTTGTCAGACTGTAACCTACCCAATTTTTTACGTACTATGTTACGCAATTTTAGGTAAGGTTGAGATTTAATAAAACATAATGTTATAATAACATTATACAATAGTGAAGTTGAGGACTTAATAATAAAGAACGTTATAATGACATTATTTTAATGTGAAAGAATGTAACAATAACATCACAATATCGTCACAGTGCAATGTTAGGTTCTAAAGACGTTTTTGGATGCCATCAAAATAAGGTAACAATAACCAAAGCAGAACAAAACAGAACGTTATATAATGTTATAATAACGTCATATTCTTGCTTTAATATTTACCAATCGTTGTGGTTATATAAAGATAAAAAAGAAGATGTTCCCTCATATCTTCAACCCGAGTGCAGCTTTATATTATCTGCATGTATACCCCAATAGGTCCGGAAATAGCGGTACAATGCAGCCCGGCCCTTGACCTAGATTTCAACACAGCACCTGGAGGACAAGGGCCTGGAGGTACAATACAACCCGAAGGCCTCAATGCCCTATGTAATAGGACTATTGGTCTCAACAAGGACCTGCCCCAGGTCTCAACCAGTACTAAGCTAAGTGAAAGTGTCGTGGGTTTATATATATAAGAAAGCTTTTCTTAAATATTGTCTAATTTTAGGTGCCCTTTTCGAAATCTTGTCTACTTTTAGATTTGTTATCCAAGTCGAGATTGTTTCGATTCAATACTATTCATTATTCTGTATCCATTTTCCAACATTTATTCAATCATCAGAGACCCACTATTTTTATTATGATAGAAAACATTCATTTTACAAGAAAGTTAATGACTGAAACAGAATATGGACAGATTTCCACCACAGTTCATCAAGCGGGGAGCGGACAAAGCCAATAATCCACATTCCTCCATCCTTCAGACCCTTTCACAAACACAATACTGGGAAGTCTTTGTAGTGATAGTAGGTCAATTGATAACATCAGCTGTGAAGGTTATTGATTTCCCAATAATAGACCTCACACACAAACAGGGAACAGGGAATAGGGAAGTGGGGGTACGAAACCTTCCCATTTAGACCTCGCCAATTATGGTTTTGGTTCTCAATTTTGTTTGGAATTTCTTTAATTTGCGAGGATGTAATGCAATAATATTAGATTTCTTTTTCAAATATCAGAGTTTGTAAGCAAAGAGTTAAAGCCACGTGACTAACCACGTGCCAGACTCGCGCTGAGCGCAAATGGGCCGCGCGGGGGGTTCTGGGAGTTCGCGGCGGAAATAGGTCAAGCACGATTAGACTGCCACCTGGCGGAAGAGAGCGGAGTCAGTCAGACTTGTTCCCGGCGTGTGCAGGGCTCCTGTGTGTACGGTATCCGTCTGTAGGTGTTTGACCTTTGGTGACCTTGGTGGGTTTACACCTGCACCTCCTTAGTTCTCCCCCTTGAGGCTGTGTAGACATTACACCGCTTGTTATGGTAACTATGGGGCTTATTACTTGTAAGGTGTTTGGGAACCAGCAGCCTTTTACTCCAGGGAAGGATCTCATATACATTATAATGAATACTATAGGAAAACATACAGAGGTTCACAGTACAACCCTGAATACGAAGTGGGTGTCAAAAAATTAAAGTAATTTTTTTCTAACCCACCTAGTATACAGGGTTGTACTGTCAACCGAGGTAAGTTATCCTTATATTATATACCATATTTTGTAAGTTATAAGCAAAAGAGAAAGGAAATTACCAGTAGAGCAAAGTGGGCAGTATTCCAATGTATTGATTATGCACAAACTTTGACTGGTGTCAAGCCGTTTTCCCTAATATTAATTATTTTCTATCACTATCTCCATTTAATTAGACTGAATTATTTTACCTGAAATTAAAAGAATAATCATGCAAATCCATTCAGAATTCACAAAATAAGGAGAAAAACATTTTACACAGTAAAGAAAGGTGGGCAGTATTCACAAATACTGCCCACTGTGCCAGAACACCAAAAATACTGAATGGCAGTATCCAGTTAGTATTCATAGTGTATTTCGGCATTGGTATATAATATAACCTCTTGATTCCTTCTACTGCACTAATATTGCAACGACTTTGTAAGAAGAATTGCACCAGCGGAGAAAGGTAGCAGTAAGTATGTCAAATGTATGTATTATCTTTGACATTTACGTGCCTCTGTCCTGCATTATGAAAAAAATGAAATGAATAATATCAATATCCCTTGATAGGTTTCACAAATACAATCATTCATTCAAGTAAGCGTTAGATCTGGTCAGCAAGTGATAGCTAAGAGTTCTGGCTAGATATTGATAATGTTATTTTATATGAAGTATTGTCACTACACTTTGAATGTGCCATTAGAGTTGCATTTTGGTGAATTTATGAGAACGTGGGAAAAAACAAACTAACAGGAGGTGACAGAAAATGTTCAGGTTTTTGAGTTGTTTCTTGTGTCCCAGATCTATAGTGCATTGCAGTAGGATTATATTCACATCTCCAAAGAAAATTCTTACAGAAGTAGAACAGAGCCAAATCATGCCACACATACCTTCCAAACACACAATGTCACCATCCTACATACCATAATATATACACACACACCTGCCCACAATTATTATGCCGCCCCCCCCCCCGGGTAATACCAGGTATAATACCTCCCTGATTGCCCTCAGTCATGTAGTATTCACCCCCAGAAGTCGGTCAGACCCTCAGCTGGCCGGCCCGGAATGCGCCAGTACTTCCCGGAGGACAGCCTAGAAATCTACATCAGTCTCCGCCGCCGGCAGTCGAAAGCTAGGGGGGTGGGGCGACTTGGTCTCAAACCTGTCTGCATGTGTGTGTCGAAATTTGTAGCATAGGGTCAATTTTGGCCTAAAGTAAGTGAAATGAGTGAGAAGATTTTACTCAACATGGGTATAATATCTGCCACCTTACTTAATATGATTTGGGAAGTCTGAAGGATTTATACATAGTTATTTAGAAAACTATATTATTATTGCTATCAATGTATATTATATATATCAATCATATCAATTATATGTCATTCAACATAACTGATTCAACAGCCATGTGACAAGGTATATACTGCTACCAATGTTTATTATGTATATCAATTATATGTCATGTAACATAACTGAAAAACAAGCTTAAGGGAAACCTTGACGTTATTTACTAATAAACGTTCTTGAAAAGAAATATAGAAAAGTGCTGAGATTGAACACATTGTAATATCTGGAAACATATAAATAGGAATTAATGTGGTTTAATTGGTAATGATATAATTATCATATTTCCATTTAATCGGCTTATATGGATAGGAAATAAATATACAACATTCCCACCCCTTTATTATGGGTACGTTTCAAGATTTTGTGGTGTCTTTCAAAATGGGTCTGTTTTCAAAACCCCAACACACACATCCGAGCATTGAGAATTAAGTGAAGTCACCCCCCCCTCCTCCCCCTGGGAGTTGAAAGCGTTCCTCAGCAGTCGTTGCCTCACACATTTCCCCCCAGTACCAGTCAACGTAAAGATGTATGGAAACCACGTGTAGGTCGGGACCTGGGGTGAGGGGCGAGGTGAGGGGGGTTCTCCTGGGTGTGTCCTTTCTATAGGTAGTGTCCTTGCTACAACTGACCTCTGCCGGCCTGTAGAAGTGGCCAAGGTTAGGAGCGGACAGCAAATAGGCATTTGCCTTACTCCAGGCATTTACCTTAGCAGTGGCAGATTCAGAGTTTTGCCAGATTTTTCTCTTTTTTTTCTCTCTCTTTTTTTAAAAAAATTATTCATCATCACATACAAGAATGTGCTTTTCATGAAGATATATATGTATAAGTATACAGATATATACAAATATGTTAACCAGCAATATACAAATATGTTAACCAGACAAGGGTCGGTCCCGAGCAGGCCCAGGAAGCGCATTCCAGCATGCTCCCACTTTTTCAAAAAGCTCTATCCTCCATCGTTTACTCCAAATGAATACTTTGTTCTATGGGTCCTGAATAGATCCATATCATTTGATTATTGTTACTCAGAGCCTGCTTATCAATTATGGAAACTTGGCAATGTTCATTGGCCTTATTTGAATTCAAAAAAGTACTATATTTTCTAAAGCACTTTTATTTGTCTCTGGTGTACAAATTAGCAGCAATGTATTCTGTTTTTTCTGGATTCACATCAATATTGAAATGCCTCCACCTCAAGCTAGATAAGTAATGTTAGATTTTAGGAAATGACTTAGGCCTCCTCGGCTATTCTAAATACAGATAGATGTCGGTTAATTTTGATGTACAAGCTCTATACTGCCATCAGTTTCCATACTTATACATTATCCTGTATGCAGGAGGGGAATGCCCAGCACCCCTCCCCACCCCTACCAGACAGGGTTACAGGGCCTGGAGGACGCGCATTACAGCGTCTAGACGCACAGTAATGGGGGCCACACCCCTAGGAGGATAGGGGGGTAGGGGGGTAGGGGGGTAGGGGTAGGGTGTGAATCGGACAATCTGACCACCTTCCCCTTAACACCTTCCCCCACACGCCCCATACCTATAAACACCAGATTCCCCATACTGTATACAGCCAGGGTGTTCTGGTGGCTCAGTGGTATAGGTTGTAGTAGGGTGTGGAAGGGCATCGTCATCCAAAGGTTTCACCACACGTCCCATACCCCTGGAAGGGAGGTGGGGGGTACTCAGATATAGTTTTGATGTCGACTGTGGGTAAAACAACATTTGAGGGTGGTGCCACCCACCCAAGTCACCAAGGCTGAAGAGGGGCGGGTCAAACATCCCGTTAATTAATTAATTAATTAATTAAGTTAATTAATTAAAGACTTCCTATCTGTTGATGTTTCGGTTAATACATCAAGCAATGAAACCGAGTAACAAAGATGCTAATTGGACAGTTTGTTTGGGTGTTCTCTAGGGCATGAGCTCTGAGAGAGCTAAAACAATGGGTAGATGATTACATTTTGCTTTTTTGGGGATCAGTCGTTTTTCTACAACAAAAATAATAATGAATAAATTGCTATGGTTACCTGCGCCCAAAATACCGAATTCGCCCCCCCCCCCCTCTCCCAACTGGGTTCCATACCTACAAATACCAGAGTCTCTATACTGTATACAGGATGGACTAACCTGCCGCACTGCGAATAGCATCCTCTGAGGCTGGATGCAGGAGAGACTCATGCATATTCCACAAATGCCATTACCAGATCCTATAGATTATGTAAAAGAAGCCATTCTCGGTGCACTTACAACGTCAGATTTAATCGAGATGAAGAACGTAGATAGCCCATTCCAGTCTACATCAAGTTGAAATTACAGCATCAAATTCTTTCATAATCTAGTGATTGAATGATTAGTGTTTTTCAGTTGGAAAAGTACAGATATTAATTTTAGGGACTGGCTTGTGCTCCATTATGTATTTTGAGGTACGGCTATGAATTGAACGCTTAATCAGCAGTTTACTATATAAAGTGCTGCTGTTTTTCCCCTATTTTGTTCCTGTTTTTTTTTCATTTTACAACCTTTTCAAACTTAGACCTATAATAAACACCCAGGCTTACGTACTTGGTTGATCTAATTTTTGTCTATGTTTTAACAACCAGTCGGTATCATAATAATACTCGCCTACGGCAGCAGGCCAACTGGGACCTGAAATAACTTCACAAAGGTGCAGTGCATAAAGTGTGGCCTGGAAGTACGGCTGTGGCCGGCAAAACGGTTAAGCCCCACGCGCCGTGGTTGATGTTGCTGTCGCAAGCTAGATACATTTATCACATAGCATTCACACTGACAGGTAGGGCACCTTGCGATCATTTGCGATCATTTTCGCAAGCAATCTCATCATGAATCGCTAAAGATCTCTACGAATATATTAAACGTGTTCAATAATTTGGCAAGGAATTATGTCACAGAGGTCTATGACTATGCAATGTTTCCAACGTTCGAAGATCACAGAGAGCTACGAAAAACACCTTTCACCACGGCGAATGGGGCTATAGGGCTTGCTTTGGCTGGTTATACCGATGTTATGACTCTCTTCATGAAAACAAACCCTTGTTCCTGGGTATAACTCTGTAAGAAACACTTTTTTGTGAACCGTGAGGTCAAGTTCACACGCTGGCTTAGCAGGAGGCGGAGGGAGCAGTGTTGATTTAGCCAACCACTCGGTCCTCTAGCTGAAGATCCACAACTTCCTTGACATTTTATCACTTCTTTATATATGGAGCTCACCTGGAGCCTCGGGGAGGAGATGGTGCTATATTAAAAATGGAAGACTGGTATTACAACAGTTTAGTGTGCAAGTTGGGCAATATCAACGTAACTTTGAGGAACCCAATGTCTGAGTGCACAGGGGCAGATATAGAGTGGGATGCAGAGCCTGTGTCCCCTCTTTTTTTCAATGTCTTCTTTCCTTGTGTTTCTCCTTCTTTTTCTTATTGGTTTATTCATTTTAACTTTTTCGTTATTCTGGATCAGATCAGCCTCTGAAATGAAACCTCTGACGCAGAGATTAATGCAGAGCCCCACCTGTGAGTTGTTGACGAATTGCTCGCGATCTGCTCGCACTGACTCACTGAGCAGCTTCCAGCCCGTGAGACCCACAGACGACTACACAGAGCCACAGACAAGGGGGGGGGGGTAACTCGACCTATTTTTGGGTACCCAGTGCAAAATGGACCCTGTAATCTTTGCCTGTAAATGCTGCACAGGCAGGTAAAACGGGGGCTGTCATTGACCAGACTACTCTTTGGGGGTAGTATTGGTTAGATTTTGCAGTCAGAAGAAAGCATCATTTTCAAGGCTTTTCAATGACCCTACGATAAAGACAAATACCTTAAAGGACAATGCTTGCTATATTTGTTTTGGGGGCAAAAGCAGTATAGCTGTAGTGAGAACACGGGGGCTGTCCCTTGATATCTCTGAGAACAGGGGCTATAAACTCATATACAGGAATCACATATAGCTGTCATATTGCAAAAAACGTTTCTTTGGGGGGGGGGGCTGTAGTTTTGCAATGGGTATACCCACCATCATGCAGTGCCCCCCTCCCCCCAGCCAACCAAGCACAGAAGCCAGACCTGTAGGGATTGTGGTACTCACAACACGTGTCGCCAGGTGGCAGCACGCCCTGGTCACGTGACTCAGACACGGCGTACCTACAGGTGTGACGTAGACGTGTCAGGGGAAACCAAGTCAGGGGCAGGAGCAGTTTTCAAATATTTACAACTTTTTTTTTAGCCTAGTTGCCGTTCCTGCTTTCTTGTGTTATAACATGTCAGGCAAACGTGATCATAAATGCTATTTATACATGTAAGCCCAGACACACACGTGCCGTGTACCGTCTATTCACAAAAATACGCTGTGATGGGACAAGGACTTGCGGACATGCATGGGGAGTATTTCCTCCTTATCTTCCAGGAAATCAGGGTTGGTACAGCCATTGTTATCTATGCACTGTGAGTGTTGTAATTTAGAATATCTCATTTACAGGCCCATGTGGGAAAGGGAACCTGCAGAATGTAGTAAATAGGCTTTATGCCGGTACATATACAATACCATACAACATAGGACAACTGAATCTCCCATGTATAAGATATGGTAAAAGGATCTTTACAGCTATATCTTCATGTGACCTTCCAAAGTCCCCCCTTCTCCCCTTACCCCATCCCCCTTCCTCCGCTCTGAGACGAGGGTCCATATAGTGTAGTGACAGCGAGGGGAGGTGGTGTCATAAGCCTTTTTCCAGCGGCTGATCCAGACTTTTGTAAAAACAAACAATTAAATAGATAAAATAAATAAATAAATAAAAGAGTAAAAATAATAACGACATATATTAAAACAAAGGGAGGCTGAGGATATCCTGCACCCAACTCTGGATCAGCCGCTATATATATATATATATATATATATATATATATATATATATATATACAGACATTTAGTTGCTACGATTAACGTTAATATTGCTCAGCTTTCAGACTAAACTCTTCTAATCCCCTCCCCCCATCCCCATAGTATGAGTGCCCAGAGAGTGAGGTGACAGGTCGGTGAGGTGGTGACGTGACTCCCACCTCCCTGCCCGCCCCACCCTAGGCCCTGTCTCCACACCAACCTGTCAGGGACCACTTGTACACTGTCAGCCCACCTAGACATGAACCTGCCATATTGCCTGGGTAGAACTGTTGCCCTCCTGATGCTGTCAAGGAAAGTTAAGTTTTTGTTCCGACAACAATCTTACACTTCTTTAATAAGCTTGATATAGATAGCCAAACAATATCAATTTCATCATATCACCACTTCTAACAATGCCTCTAATAAACTATGTAATAATGTGATGTTTTCTAAAAAAAAAAAAAAAAAATCGCACCTATGCATATCTGAATTTATATGATATCATTTCTTCCCTATATTAAAACAGCGTTGCTTTCAATCTTTACCCAAGCCCATCTTTTTTATACTAGTTATAACTGAACGTTGTAATTGAATGGTGTGTATTGGAACAAAAATTATTAAGACACACAACGGATGGTAGGTAGAACTATTCCAATATTGAATAGCTTTTGTCACATAGCTTTAACTGAAACAAATGGCAGGTGGTTTTGCCCAACAGTCGCCTACCTCTCGGTTATGGGCATACAAAGTTCGGCCCCGCCTACAGTGGTTGTCTGGAATGTCGTCCATTACCATTCACCTCAACAGGCTCCAGTAGGGGAGGCGAGACTACAGGCGTGTACTATAGACGATACTAGGACACGTATAGTATAATAGTATGTGCCTACAAATTTATATGTGGGCCCAACAAACACTGTTAGACTTTGTTAGATGTTGGAGGCATCTGCATTTTTATCTAGCCTGTAACACAAAGGGGTGATTTCTGTTTATTATTAAAGAAGAAATAGCCTTAAGACAGTGATAATTCATTTCTGGGAATATACATATAACACATAATAATGAATCTATATTTCTATATTTTTCATTAACCAAGTCTTCTAACTTTTACGCTGGATAAATTCTATAGTGGAAAACTAGATTAAAAAGTAAGGCAGTCGACCTTAGACTATGGGGGAGGTGATGGATCGCTGTCAGAATCCGTTTTCTGTACTGCCATCATTCTGAAACTGATGACCTTAGTGCACTTCGGCAACAAACTCCCAACAGCCCTTCCCTCTTCTCTCCACTTCTCTTCCCACAGTCTCCCTACACAAACATTAATACATCGCTTATAACTAGAGCCATCTAACAAGTAACAAAATCAAAGTAGTGAGAAAATCAAAGTATATGATATTGCTTATAAATATAACGGAAGTATTCTTATTTATAGATATTCTCAACTTAGCAAAGATTATCAGCTTTTTATCTTTTTGTCCCAATGTAACATTCAATTAAAACTCAAAAATTCATCAATTAATGTACCTAGGTTTTTATACTGATCTACAACTGACTGTTAGAAAAACCATTCTCCTTATCCCTAAGGGGGGCACGTAGGCTTGAAAAGGTACCAAATGCCAAATGGGACTGCGAAGGGGGGGCTGTGAAATTTTAGGGCCGTTCAATCACATTTAAGGCAAACTAGGGGGTGGTTAAAATATCCTTAGAGCAATATAGGGGGCAATAACTTAGTACCTAGTCTTGTTGCTATTTCAACAACAACAACAAAAATTCATTTTGTCAGAAGTTCTCTTTAGCAATGTATTGACACACGTTGACTTTGAGGGGCGGTGATCATGATCTATATCCCCCAAAATAAGGGGTGGTCAACTAAAATTCAGCTACTGTCAGTCATAAGAATTAGAGGAAGTAGTTAGGCAGTAGGTAACCTTCAAAGAGTCAGTGCCCCTCACCCACCCCCCACCCCCAACGAGCCTTCTTCTCTTTTCCCCCCTCCTCCCTTCCCCTTCTCTACTCCCACTCCCCCTCCTCCTCCTGCCCTGCCCTCCCCCCTGCCCTCCCCTTCTCTACTCCCACTCCCCCTCCTCCTCCTGCCCTTCCCTCCCTCCTCCCCTCCCCTTCTCTACTCCCATTCCCCCTACTCCTCCATGCCCTTCCCTCTCTCCTCCCCTCCCCTCCCCATCCCCAAGATTGTGAAAGGCCTCCTGGTGGCCTGGGATTAGTTCTGGGCAGGGGGTATCGTGGGCACCCTGATGGGGGCAAACCATCTGCTTGTCAGACATCCCCAATCTCTCTGGATCCTCCCCTCCCCAAACAAACCTCTGAGGAGGCACCAGCTTCCAACCATGTTGTGAGTTAGGGCCATACTCACTAGGCGATTATGCCTTAGTCGGCCGATTCTACCCTAGAATCAGCTGATTTTTGGCAGCGATTCGGATCAAACCTGCACATTCCAAAATACCATACCAACAGGGGATCCTAAGAATCCAATCGCCATATTATATGTAGTTAATCCAGACTGTCCATAATAAACTGTTTGTTTCCTGTTGTATGCAGGCAGTGCTCAAATTTGTTTTCATAAGGGCCATACCCACTAGGCGATTATCCCTGAGTCGGCCAACAGATTGCAGTTAAAATTGGTTGATTCTGCCCTTAGAATTGGTCGAATTTACCAGTGACTCAGATCAAACCTGCACATTCCAATAAACTATACTTACAAGTGACCCTCAGAATCGGCCGATTCTCCCAGTTGCCCGTCGCCTACCGCCAGTAAAGTCGCTTAGTGGGTATGGGGCTTGAGACACAAATAATTACATTTTCGCAAAGTTGTACAAACTGAATTGGCATGAGACAAAAGATTGATGGTTAATCTCTTACATATCCACAAATCAGAATTTGACATCCAGCAGCTTAAGAACTGTTTAGAAAATAAGTCAGTCACTAACACTGAAGCATATAGGCCGTAGCCTGCTCCAACCAAATTGTCTCATACAATAATCTAACAACAATACAATGAAATGAAGCCTGAGGAAAAGCAATTGCCTATTCCCTGGACCACTCTTATTCGATGATCTGTCCGCTAAGCTTTCAAATTGGCCTTAAATTGGCACCAGGCAACCTAATATATTTCCCATCATAAACTGTCAGTTCACAAACCCAGCCCTAAGAGTAGAAGAGTCAGTTGTTTTGTGTAGCACAGGGCATATATCTGTTTTTATCCAAAGCACCCCCGCACCCTGTAACCCACAGGAAGGAAGAGACAGGTAAAAATTATCATTTTTTCTGGGAGGGCCTGAGCTGCTCTGGGCTGGGGGAGAGGGAGTAGTGAGCGGGTTATGTTTATCTAGTTCATGGGAACGGAGCTTGGGTAAGCCATTGGGGTAGGGAGGTAAGAGATAAGAACATCTGCTCTATCTACTCTCCGCCTTCCGGCCCACAGAATGTTTGCCAAGCGTTGAATGGAGCAACCTTCTACATGTTTATGTAGAACACGTATTGATCCTGTTATATATGAGACGTTAGGGCATAGATTACAAGCTATTACAATATTTCCTATGAATGAAGACACTTGATTTATTGCTAGGCTTCCTTGCAATATGGCATGTTTTCGTTGATATAGCATAATCGAAAGTCTACATTATAATCCTTGATATCAATAAGAGGGCCATTGCTGATTGAAATGAAACTGTTAGGATACAAAAATAAAATGAATAGATAGATATAGAAATAGATCAATAATATAGCTTATCATTCATATAAGACACATGATGCCATACCCTTAATTTTGTAAACCCATAATTGTAAATAGTCCATTGTAAATATTCACTAGCAGTACGTCCATGTGTATAGCACTAACCCTGCAGTACGGTCTAGGCACAGTCTGGGCCTCCAGTTAACCCTCCACAAACCAGCACCACCACCACTTCCTCGTCTACATGAAAAGAATAGACAATAGAGGGCAGCCAAGGCTTCCTTCATAGGAACCATATAATGCTGGCGTATAGCATGCCAGCAGGTCTGTGTATTACTTACCATTATGGTATTCACAGAGAATCTATACTCTCTACATGTAGCTAATAAAAGGCTGGTTTCAGGAATAACATCTAATATCATGGTTTCAGATAGATAACCCAACTCGATATTTGAAGTTGTTGCACCAAACTGAAACAAACATTTAAATTGGCATCACAATAAGGATATTAGGTCGCCTGGTATTGCCGTTGACAGTTACTGTAGAACCCATAAATAGCTCAATAGAACCCATAAATAGCTGAAGCATTAGACCGAGCTGCTCTGAGCTGCTCTGGGCTGCTCGGGAATCAGCTTGAGCTGCTCCAAGGCACGATCAAGGTCGGGAAGCCAACGGAGGGAGTGATCCATCGGTTTGTCGGCGATCGGGATTTGGGAAGGGGGGGGGGGGGCTCAATCCAACTTTGGCATACCCCTACAACAGAGCAATGTTGGTACACATAAGGGGAATTTCCTAATGCAATGTGAGCAATTATTTCAGGAAATGCACCTGCTGCCATAAATTCTTCCGCATGTAGATGATAGGGAGGGGCTGCATAGCGATTGAGAATAGGGAGTTTTAGCAACAAAGACGTTTCACAGACTACTGGTGACATATATACAAAAGACAATCATTTATTTATTTTTTCATGTCATTAATTTTGTTATAGGTCATTACAGCAGAGATAAGAGATACTTTGCGTTTGCGTTACGGGATGCGTTAGAATTTCTGCCTGCATGTCATTTCAAGGGACCTTAAAATAATTATGATATGTTTAAACTATCCTCTTGGATCATACATTTAATTACTAATTGTTGTCGTTATGCAGATACACGTGAGGAGATGCAACAACTGGTAATACAGATTGAGATCATCCGTCTCTCCCCCCCCCCTACCCAACCCTACTAGACCCACCCTGAGAGCAGGTCCCGAGCAGATCGATACTCGCCCACCGACTCACCTCCCCACCCGAGCAGCTCGCCACGCCCGACACTACCGCCACCACGCGGGCACCAGCCGAACCAATCAAGGCTTCAATGGCAGTCACATATTGTCGTGACAGCTGCCTGTGACAGCTGCATCGTGACAGCTACATTGTGACAGCATACATATCAATTGGCTTCTAGAAAAACGCCAGCTTAATGTCGTGTTGACACTGTACATTGTTCCCCCCGGGAGAAATTCTGGAACGTAGATTTGTCCTAGAAGTAGGTTCCTCGCAGTATTTCCAGGCAGTTCTATTTTTAGCCCAGGGAGCGCCCATGCTTCTGTTTACCCAGCAACCTCTCCTACGCAGGGGAAACTCCCAGGAAATTGCCATGGAAACGTGCCTCCGAACCTGGTAACAGCGGTGATATGATATCACAAAACGGGTCTAGAATATCTGTTAAAGCGGGTAGTGACGTTGCAACGGGTTGACATTGCCTAGAAATGGGTTAAAAAGGGTAAAATGTATCACCTACCGGAAAACGACGACCATGATGCTTGGTGTTTTACTACTGCCTCACTATTGGAGTAACCGCAAAGCACTATGGGTACCCCTTACGTAGCCTCGGCCAAGGTTTGCCAACACCCAATAATGGCGTCATTAGTAGGAGCCAACCCGATGCAACGCAAACCCGATGTAACGCCACTACTCAACGTAATAGTGCCCTGGCCCTTTAAGCATGGACGGGTTACCTTAAATACACAATATCCAATACAAATATCCCACAGGTGTTTCTATTTTAAATAATGATTTTATTTAGCATAATATTAGGAAAAATGCGAGGTTTGACAATAGGTGAAGGCCCTGGGTGTTGGGATACACTGGCTCCTCTACGGCCCACGACACACATTGTACAGATGGGCCGCTGCCAACCCACTATCCCTGAACTAGGCACGACCGTCCCTGTTCCCCTTGGGGGGTGTTTATTGGTGTGAAATGGTTGATCAGACCAGTGGGGTGAAAACACCATGATAAAACATGATACGGCAAGGGAGGAAAGGGACGGCATGGCAGGGGCAGATACAGGATTTCGAAAAGGGAGTGGGGTCCGTATATATATAGGCTTAGTACTAAAATATACTGCATTTCCATCCACATACGCGACATACTTTTCCCTTTGACAAGTATAATTTCGCACCAAAAGGGGGAAGTCAGGACCCCCTGGACCCGCCCCCTGGATCCGCCCCTCGGGATGGGCGTTGTCTCTGGCGATGGTTGGATCATGGGGAGACCCCAGCTGTTATCATATCACAGGGTGTCCTCTTGTTTACCACCCGTGAGATGTACTCAACAACAATGCCATGAAGTCAAGTGCTACTATGCATTGTTTGCTTTATGGCAACTTTTTTCGTAGGCATTTTTCAAAAATGTTATTTTATAATAATCGTTAGTGTGTCCACAATATCACTACATTATATGATGCATTATATCAGCTTCTAGTGGTACATCAGGATAATCATATGATAGAATAAAAACATTCAAATATAATGGAAAGTCAGGGGCGGATCCAGGAATCGTTTTTTTTTTTTGGGGGGGGGGGGGGGGGGGGGATTTGAAAATATGATAGTAGTATATGACAACAAAATTACAATTTGGCCATTTGGCAAGTTTTCGCCTTGCATCCTACTTGACACATGAAGTATGGTGTAACGATAGGCTCATCTTACATACAGTTATGACACGTGTACGCAAGGCCAATTGTACTCCCCCGGGCTTCAGAATGCGATTGTGACAAGTATGCAGTGTGTAGTGTAACAGTTGCCGCTGTGCCAATCCCCAATGATATTATGGCACACTGTATAACACTAACACCTTCAGCACCCCTGGGAGGGACGGCTGCCAGACCACAATGCTTCTGTTATAGCGTACAATGGACAATCCCAGAAAAACAATCTCTGAAAACACGCAAAACATTCACTATATTGGTGATACAATACAGCCGTAAAACAATCCCAGAAAAAGCGCAGAACATTCACTATAAAAGCTTTACTCGTTGGTTATACCAATGGATATTGGACTATAGTTGAGTTTCCCAAACAGTGGTATGAGGGTGGGGTTTTTATGAGTTTGGTCTCTGTGTGACGTCAAGGTGACGTCAGTTCTGACGTCACAGGGGTCTGGTGGAGAGTGCAGACAGCGTCCATGTGATCACGTGGGGTGTGGTCGGTCAACATCCCCCTGTCGGCCAAGTCACACACTAACTTCCTCCCACTCGACTCTCTCTTTGGTCAGGCTCAGAAATAGGCAAAAATAACAGTATTCTTTTATGGCTCCTATTTCAGACTAGTATCAATTTCAAAGTTTATCCTACATAAGTTAATCAGGTCTGAACCACTTCAACTTGTTACGTGGAGAATGTTGAACAAGCAATGTACTTTATAATCCAACATGAGTTTAAATCGTCCGTTAGTGATTTCACATAAATATGTATTTATAAAAGCTGTCCTCTTTCTCTTTGACTAAGGTCTCACGAATGATTTCAAAATAGCGTGTAAGTAATACGAATGAAAAGAATATCGTATTAAAATACGTTTTATGTTCACATTTTCTCCATAAAAATCTACTTAAGCCTTTCTTAAAAGTCTGTTATCATTAATGCGACTAGAAGAACATGTTGCTGATGATACAAAAAATGGTCATTGAGATTAATGTTCATTTCTGCAGAAGTATATCATTTGTGGCAGGAAGTATGAAAATATCTCAGGGAGGTTCATATCATTTCTCAACTGCCTCATAACAAAGGAACCGAGAAAAAAGAAGTGCACATCATGCTCATCCATCCTTTCCGTGGACATCCCGCCTGTTTTGCTGGCAGTTCTTCCTTTCTGAATTTCCGCTCGAGAGGGAGCCTTGGGAGGAAAGCCGGAACGCCGCGAGCCATGACGTCACTTCCGGAGCAGCTCATCTTGTTTGAACTTCTTAACACTCACCAGGGGGCAGTAGTGTGGGCTGGCAGAAACAGAGAGTACTCTCCCACGATGTGGTATTTACCCAACACAACATGTCATATGATCATGTCATGTATATTATATTCTCTGCCAAAAAAACTATTTTGTTTTTCTGAGTTTGGAAAGGACATATGGTATTCTTATATGATAGCACTTTAAATGAGAGGAAAATAGCAATAGGTTTTCCCACCTTGCAATTCCATCCTCTCTACCTGTACGGAGCAAGCTGGTGTTAATTTCATTGCAATCTAAATAGGTATGACAGTGGCGGATTTAGACGAGGGGCGGCCCCCCCCCTTTTTTTTTAATCAAATTTAGCTCTCCCCCTATCTTTTCCATGAGCACGCCCCCACCTTTTCGAAAAATGTATCCACCATTGAATGATCTTGTACAGGTGCCTTAAGAACATCTCAGAATAATATATGTATTTCAGTTTATTCTCTACATGTGAGTAAGGAAATAACAAGTAGAGCCCATTTAAATATGCCATTCTGGTTTGAAGCCTTTCTGGTAGTGTGTTACTCTGAATGACGTCCCATCGACAACAAAGGGGTGGGAGGAAGGAGGGGTATCCATAGGCCTTTTGTTATTATGAGTGTGTTATAGAATGGAAAGGTTCATTCCCTTCTTAAAAGGGGTTTCAGCTGGGATGTTCATGAAAATAAGCATAACAATGACAGCTAGCTCCATTTCAAAAGCAGTATGTGTAAATTGGTATATCATAGATATATCATAGGTATTATATCATAGGTAAATGGAAGCACCTTATATAATAGAAAGTCTCAATATGTTCCTTCTTTGCACTATAGAAACTACATGCAATGTATCATTGTACCTTTAATCGGGGAAGTTCGACAGTAATCATATCCATTGCTAACTGGTTTACGATAAAGCCCTACTCAAGAATCGTCAATAGAGCTCCCACCCTCCACTCTTCAACTCTTTTGGCTGACACAATACCCGCCTAGTGGTTGAATGTCAGTGGGTTGTCAGTGAGCTACTCTTAAAAAGGTCGAGTAGTGAGGAGGGGTGAGTGGGAGGGGGGTGTGGACGTGAGTGTGGGAGGGATCGGTTGGGAGAGTATATCATGGCATGAGCGATGGGTGGAAATAATCAACAGAGTGACAACACTGATGGTATATCCTGACAAATCTCACGACCACTGCCAAATTTTAGTTTACAACCCATGTACCACGTCCACTCCATTGGACTGTTATTGAGGTTGACGGATCAGGCCAACGATGCCAACATTTGCATTCATGAATATGTATATATTATTGTTACAGTCTCACTAAGCAAAACTATTTTGGTTTACTTGTATACTTGTATAAATCATGTAATATACATTATATCTTAAAATAAAAACATTAAATAAAGAAGCATTAGAAACAAATATTCAAATAAATATTTCAAGATAATTATAAACCCTTGGCTATAAGTTAAGTATTACTCTTGGCTTAGGATAAAAATAAGTACATTACCATAATTTTATTTACAGCAAACAGGTTTACCCCCAGTATTCAGCGTGGTCAACATGCCTTCACACAATAACAAACATGACTCACAGCAGACTGACCACTGGGGACTGGACCCTGGTTAGTCCATCCGTGACCTACTTGGCTCTTACATTAATAAGTCTGTACACTACAGTCCATGGCTACTAGTGGCTACTTAAAATTTGCAAGGAATTCTATCAATGGCATGGAGAATCCCTTTGATGATTCTTGGCCTGCTAACTGGTTTATGGTCCTACCTACCATAAACCAGCGGCCCCAAAGCATGCTGGGATTTGGGTGGCAATCCCCACCTAAAATGGTTGCTGGTGTACAGACTCACTTTGGGAAACAGTGGGTCTGATGCGACTTACTGGACCCTGGTCAGACGTTCTCACTGACGTGGGAGTGGACATGGTCCGAGTCTCCATAATCCAAACAGCAGTGGTGTGACCCTAAGGGGTCACACTTGATTCTTATGACCAGGTGGTCATGTAGACTACATCATACATCGTCATGTCAACGCAAGTCTACTGCAAGTTAGGATGAACACCTGTTATGGGGCAGACGAATTGACACTTACATGTCTGACAACCCATGGGTAGAGAAAAGTTAAGACCATCCTGACAACCCTTAGATCTCTTTATATTGTGGTAGACAACCTAGGATTTTGGTATTTGACACCATCACATGACAACCTCAAGGTAGACAGGTAGACCATCGACTCTCTCAAATAGAGTGGTCATTTGGTCATAACTTGTCACTATCTAAAAAAAGGTCAGATGGTTGTCACCCTGAGAAATCTGTATTTTCAGTATGGGTCAGTAAAATAACTAACTGTAACGGCACATTATGTAACATGGTCATCTTTGAGCTGACTCTGTCGTTTTAAAAAGTATAGATCTCTGGAGCTGAGCCACAGAAATGGGTAATTGGCCGACTGTAGCGACCCCTGTTATGGTTTAACTAAACCATTCACTGAAACTGGGGTCTCGACAGGAGGCACCCCCTGGATGGTATAAGACGTACTATCCCCCCCCAAAACTTTTTTCTGACACCCTCCAGACTCCATGAACTTGATGTTTTTTCTGATAAATCTCGCGTCCATTTGATTCTATGTATGAGATGTTGATATATTAAAAGCCTAATGGTAAAATGCTTATCCCGTACGAGAGCACATTATCAAATTATCAAAATTTTCGCAATAATATCATGAAGCAATGCAACTTTAAAGCGCACGTGTATAGGTAGGTGCACAGCGGCAAATAAGTTTCAATTTAATAAAACTATATGTAAAATGGCAGCCTAAACAAACCTGATAAACGTACAAAATGGTGGACAAATTATGTGATAGACAACATTCAAGTGAACCAATGTGAAAGCAACGAGTTTGATATAATCAAAGGGGCAGTTTCCTACCTTGGGGTCCGGTTGATCCGGATTATGGGTGGCCCGGGTTTTTTGCCCGCCCCGGGCGTGGACGAGGCGAGGCTTGACGTAGGTGACGACGGCGACGGCGACGTCCGCGTTACGTCCACGGCGGAGGAGAGCGCTGTGACGTCACCCAGGGCGTCGGGCGTGGTGGTGGTCTGTGAGGGGTCAAAGGTGACGACGTGCTGGTGGGTGGTGGTGGTGGTGCTGTGTTGGGTGGTGCTGCTGTTATTATCCTGGTTTGGGGTGGTGCTGGAGGAAGTGGTGGTGGGCGGTTTGATTATGGATGTAGGGGTGGTGGTGTGGGTGGCGGTGTACGTCACAGTACGGCTGGTGGTGGTATTAAAACCCCCAGCGTCCCCCCCAGCGTCCCCTCCCCCTCCTCCTCCCCCACTGTCTCCGCTCAGGTCCACCAGAGGGCTCTCAGGGTCGTAGGAGCAGATCTCTGTGAGCTGCTCTTGGAGCACCACCCCTGAGTCGGTCTCCCCCCTACTGGAGGAGGTGGTGGTTGTGGTGGTGGTGGTGCTACTGTTGGCCTGGCAGGGCGCGTCCTCCATGACATTGTTATTGTTGGCGAACGTCACGTGAATCTCCGGAGGGCTGTTCATGTCTTTGGTGTCCTCACTAGATGGGGAAACAACACAAAAAGAGAAAAGGTGCTCGTCAAAAAATAGGCCGGTGAAAGCGGTATGGACACAAAAAAGACACAGCCACAAAATCAGGTTTTTAAAGTGTATTAACTTAAAGTGATAGCTTGACGATCTTGCAAGTGGGATGACCAGTAGCTGGAAATTATTATCAATCAATTAAAAAGATGTATAAATATGCTGATGAAAGAAACATTGACCGAGCTTTGACGGCAATGTCCTTTACATGTAGGCAGATGAAACATAAATTCATTCCTGATATTCAATTGTGGCTGAATGCTTGTTTTCAAGTGAATTAAATAGAAATAGCATGCTTCTCATACCAACGATACCTACAATAAAATGAGATATATTTTTTTGTCTAATTTTGATAACATGCCTTTCGTATAACCAGGAGGGAGTTGGCCTAGCCAGGTGAGCAGCTCTAATGTGGATCAGAAGGTGCTGCGCTCTGGTGGGTTATTTGGGTACCAGAGGAGGTACAAGTAGGACACATTTTCTTCACAATCTGACATTACGCTGAAATGTGGAATTGTCCTAACAGAAAGAAATCTTATTTTTGAAACTGTTATTTAGGTAGTAGGAAGTAAGGAAAGACGTGGGATTCTGTCGACTATACTTATCGTGTTTGCCATGTTATTTCTATTTTTCTTTTAGCCTTAAAAGTCTAAGAATAACAATAACCCTTGTATAATGGCTTAGTTGGAGTCAAAGAATTGTGTGCATTGTAGATAATTATATAATTTCTAGGCTACTTTGCTTAATCTTTTATAAAAAGAAAATATCATAGACCATCTCCCAGAAAAAAAGCAATTATATTCGGCCTTGTTTATAGGAATGTCAAGGAAAAGGTAGGCCTATATAAACATATTACAACGTGTAATATCCTTAGTTTACTAGGTACCTGCCATGTATAGTAACATAATATGTTACTATACATGGCAGGTACCTTGTGTACATATGTACATATCGATTCATCAATTGCTAGCGCTATGTTGGAGGACTGTAATTTTTGTGTACGGCTCTCTTCAGAGAAACTGTTCAGAGAGCGGTAATCAGACCTATAGACATAAAGGTTTGACGTGTGTACTAAGGAGTAGAAAGTAGGAATAAAAACCCTTCGAACTAAAAACACATTTCAGAGTCTTCAGAATTTTCACAAGAAGTGCATAAATGACTTTCTGCAATCCCAGTCATACGTGGAACCTAATCAAACAATAATAATTGCTCTTCAATAAAAACCTAGAAAAAATCAAGCGCCGGGGTTTGTGTCTATATCTTTTGCAAAATGTAACAAACACGTTTGGCAAACCAATACCCGCCCTAATTCATCAAAATACCCTTTCCCTAGATTTATCACACGTACTGCCGAGCAGCGGTACGCTCAAGGGGTTTTCATACGTAAGTTTAGGCATGGCATATCCTCCCTCTAATGAATACAAGTATTTACCTAATATATCAAATGAATTATATTTATCATAATTTTCTAAATTATAATCAAAATATATGTTTACTATGTACATACTTCATTATAGGGTTTAAGGTAATTAGACAGTTAGCACTCCCCCTGCCCCTATTGGTCAGTTGTTATTAGGTCACTGACCAGAGGTCAGGTGGGGAGGTGCAGGTATGCTGTAAGGACACTCTGGATCCAGCAGCAGAAGAGACAACATGTAACCACTAAGCAGCAATAGGCCTTTTGGCCTACACTCCTGAGACTGTAGAGAATATTTTTTACATCAACAACATCTCCTGCCTTCAAGTCTTCCCTTCATTTAATCTACACTACAAAACACTACGTGCCCCTCCTTATTGTCAGCGTTTTCAACAATTTTTGTTGAAATTTTGTTTGGGTGATACAATTTATAAGACCCTTAGGGGTCGTCCTTTGGCCCTCTGACGACCCCAGCGTGTCTTCTTATATTAATATCATTATTGACAACTTGCATGGTCATTCTATCAGTGACAACATTGATACATAATTGGCATCAAGTTGGGAACGTAAGAGAAACCAAGCTGTCCTAGGATAGAAGGTCAGAGAGGAGGTAGAAGGGAGTGTGGGGTGTCTATATGTATGGGGGATAAGGTAGTGTGTACAGTCAGGAATGGTGGGAGATAGAAGAAAGTTGTGGTTTCCATTTGTATGGGGGATAAGACAATATTTCAAGCAGTATTACACTACACAACCTGAGCTGCAGGGAAGTCACACGCATTAGAGATCAATGTCACAGGAAAGTCATACTCATTAGAGATACAAGTTTTTTTTATATGTGTGTGAGATATTCCATATTGCAAAAAACTTTTAACAACTGTATCACGCCTGTACATGAATTGTCTGTAATATCATCATGTCGCACTGATATCACATTCCTAATTAGTTGTACTAATATAAGAAGAACCGCGGGGGGCATCTGATGGTGGCCGTACGACCTATAGGGGATTGTCATGTACCGAGGGCGAAGCCCGAGGTTCATATGATCCCCATGGGTCGTACTCCCACCCGGGGATGCCCCCTATCACCCACGCAATATTCAAAATAGTTAAAAATGCAAAGAATGATGAGCGGTACAAACGGCTACAAAATACGCAAGGCCCTCAATACGCACCGCTCGCCGGTCGAGCAGGTGATAAAGTGTAATAATACTGCCTTTACAGTCAGGTTTAGTAAGGGGTAAAGCAAGTGCAGGTAGTCTTTATGTATTGAGATCAGGCTCAGTTTGCGCCCAGGTAATGGTTGGAAAACAATCCCTGAGTGGTTAGATGTCGTGTACTGGTCGCCATATGTACCTACAGCAGTGTATCTACACCCTGGACACCAAACAAACACCCACTAAGGGCTACTTCAGTCCTGAGCAAATAGTCGGCTGCTCAGAGCTACTCACGGGAGGGGGGGGGGGGTTACTACACAGAGATCAACCCAGCCAGCTTGCGACATAACAGAAACGTTATGCCACCATACTTTTTTTAGTCAGTTTGTTACCTACTAAGATGGCATGTAACAATTACATCATTGGTATTGAAGTTGAAAACTCACCAAAACAGAATGTGATTATAACATTATTTTTGGTGAGGTTAGGACAAAACCAAAACAGAATGTTATTAGAACATTCTGTTTGGGCTGAAGAACGTAACTAGAATTCTGTAGTAACGTCACAGTGCAATGTCACAGCAGTATGTTGCAGTGGTTTAATTGGATGTCATCAAGAGAACGTAACAAGAACCAAATACAGAACCAACCAGAACGTTGCTGCAACGTTGTAATAACGTCACATCCTTGGCTGGGAATGGTTGATTGGTTGGTTGGATATTGGAGGTTTCATGTTGTAGCAACATCTAAGGACATATCACAGCAAGAACAAGGATTGACAATTCTGTCTTTAATGATCGTATCTATGGAATGATAGAATCTATGACGAGATAGAGACCAACAACCCTACACTTTTACTGAGGCAGGCGATCTTAAATGTGAATGGTCCCATTGACAAGGCCATACACACAACAGCTGGTGGTCAGAGGTCAACGGTGATGTGTAAGTTTATTTACATATGAATGACAAAAAGGGAAACTTTAAAAAAAAAAAAGCCCTCATACAGAACCTAATCAGTTAGGTGTCACACTATTATTATTTTGATTCATGCCATTCACTATATTCCAGGTCTTTCTCATAACACATTCGCAAAATAAACACATAATTATAGAAAATATGTTCTCTCACAATTCTTTTTAGAAAATACAAAAAAAAAAGGATTTTGGGGCACAGCCGCCACTTTAAATACTTCTTATAAAAGAAACATTTGAAAACCTAACAAACCATTAATTTACTATCTGAACTGTATATATCCAATTTTATGCAAACTAGACGAGACCCGACCCCTCTTAATCCCCTCATATTGTGGTTGGTTGACCAACAAATAGTCGCTGAAATGACGTTCTTTATAAAAAGTAAGCTTCATGCATGGTACCATAGTCGACATTGTCGACATGACTCCAGCAACTCCATCAACAATTCATTTGATCGTGATGGGCACCTATACGGCTTCTCTGATGGCAACAGGCCTGGGCATCGACTGGTGGGAGAGTTACGACGCAATACGGCTGGGGGTAGTGGGGTAGGGGGGTCTGAAGGCGGTGATCCACGTTGCGACGAAAATGAAGCGATAGTGGGCCGATTTTCAAAATATTTTCTATCTCAAAAATCGGTCAAAAATCGGTTCATAATCGGTTCAAAATCGGTTCAATTTGGATCATAATCGTGCAGTGGATCATGTCAGCCGATTTTTGCAAACCGATTTCCAACCGACATATGTGAGAGTAAATTATTCCAACCGATTTCCAACCGATTTCCAACCGACGATGGTCCGACAAAATTATTAAGCATGTTTAATATTTTTGGACCGATTCTGGACCGATTCTGGACCGATTTTATTATGGCCATGTATTTCCAATGTTGTTCCATTCATATTTGGGTATTTTTGAATCAGAATTTCATCAAAATATATCTAGAGGAATATCCATTCATGTGATGCATTTTTTAATGATTCTCGATAAGTATTTTTCAATTCTACTTTTTTTTTTTATCAAACACATTATAAATTGTTAATTCCAGTCGTATTGAATATATTTAGACATTCAAATGAAAATATTGGTAAATTGTGAAACATAAGCCAACCGAATTTTAAGATGGTATTTCTATTGAATTATAGTCTAGATTATAAAAAAACAATCAGTTATCAACTTTCCAATGGATCATGGTTATGGGACCGATTTTGGACCGATTTTGGACTGATTTTAGCACCAACAGTTGAATGCCAAACCGATTGTGGACCGACAAAAAAAGCATCGGTCCTGAGATCGGTTTGCCCTGCTATTTGTTGTCGTTTTGGAAAACATCGCAACGTGGATCATCAGCTTGAGGAATCTGGAGGCAGCTGGGAAAACAACAGGCCCCCCTGGAGGTGGGGTAGGGGGCCTGTGCAGGTACGGGAAAGGGGGTGGTGTTGAGGGGGGGGGGGGGGGTAGCGGCTGATTGGGAATCGTCGAGGAGGTCCAGGTCTGGCCGGTTGTTTATTAAGATGATCTCACTTGAATATATGCAATGTTGGCCCGCGGCCTGACGTTCATATAACAAAATGCGTAGTCAGGAATTATGTGTATTACTTGTTCACGTTTGGGAGCTTTCCATTTTGCACGTACGCACGTTTACAAATAATTCAGATTCCCCCCAACCCCCTTGGGCTGAAGTACACAATACTGGATTTGTAAAACAACGCACGCACATTTTAGGATAAATTATAATACTCATAAGAGGCTCTTGGAGAGTAACATCAATCAATTGATTGATTTTATTTCTCAATATCTTATATATTATTAGAAAGCTTTTGCAGTTCTCTTGAAATTGGTATATAGGATGTTTATAGCTCCATACAATATTTTTGGAAAATTATTAATCAAACAGATACGAAATTATCAGTAAAGTGCATGTGGATTACAGACTTAATCCTAATCCATCAAATGGCCGGGACACCCGACTTAATCCTTACAACTTACAACTGACAATGGGACAAATGTGAAAACAACGCACCCACGTCCCCCCCACTCCCTGAACCCCCGTCACACCTCATACCCACCTGGTCGTCTCCATGGTAACCCCCAGGTGTGGCGGCGAGCAGCTCCCTCCTCCAGGTGGCACGTACAGGTGTAACAATCCAGGTGGGATGGGTGGGGGGGACCGTGGAGGAAACCGGCCTGGGACGCCCTGTGTATACCTTTAATCACCCCAGGTGAGAATGGCGTCAAGTACAAGGTAAGAGTATGTAAGGTACACAGGGTATGGAGACGCTGGTCAGCTCTCCAGCGTCTGGCCGTATACCTGTAGAGACGCTGAGCGTCCACCCGGCGTCTGACAGGATATATACCCGTGGGTCTGTAGGTCCGCTGGATGTATGGGGCAGGGGAGGGGTTAGTCCTTTCCTGACCAGGTTACCTCGTGCATAATAGTAGTTTGATTGACTAGCGGACTTGGATGTCTACAGTCTAGGGAGGGGCCGGGGCGTGGGGCCAGGCCGGGAAAGAGAGGGGTGGGGCGGGGACTGTGGCGTCAGAGGCACCAAAAGCCAATGGCAGCTGCCAAGTGTTGCTGCTTTGGCTTCGTTCACAGAAATATGATTTTGGTCAAATTGTGCATGTTATCCCATGCATTAAAACATATTGCATGGGATATGATTGTTATTTTTGGTGCCATACAACTTTATCTACATCTTTAAGATGAATTTGTGATTAAATGTGGATATGAACGTAAACATAGATTCAGGTAGAGTAACAGTAATCCCAGGAGTTAGATGCATGTACATTGTCTGGTTTAATCCATGACCTTATTTTTGAACCTCTCCTGGGACAAAGTAGCTGTCCTCGGATAAGCAGACCCCCGATTGGCCTGGTTAACTCTCTGTCTTTCATAACGTTAAAAAAGTAGTTTTTCGCTAGACCCATGCAGATGCCAACTATATTGTTTAGTATGTATTCAACGTAAAAAAATAATCAAAAAATTTCAATATCAGTGATCCTTCTCTGGGAATGAAGGTTTTCCATAATACATAATGCATGTCGGTTGATTATTCTGAGGGAAGGCAACATGATTTAATGACATTTGGGTCTTACAATCGCCTCCACATAACTGGATCTTGGTAGGCTTATTCACTATAGGAAGTGGATGGAGGAGGGAGCTGCAGGAGGGAGCAGTGGTAGCCCAGCAAAGTTGCAACGTAACAAAAACGTTCCATACATTTGTAGTCAGTCTGTTACTTACTAAAATGGCAGGTAACAATTAAGTTATTGATGGTCAGATTGAAACCTCACCAAATCAAAATGTTATTATTTTTTGGTGATGTTAGGATGAAACCAAATCAGAGCGTTATTTTTCCAGGTTTAAGAACATAACCAGAATGTTAAAATGATCTCACAGTGTAACATCACAGCAGTACGTTGCATCAATTTTAATTTGATCTTCACCTAACCTCACCAGAACATTATGATAACATTCTGTTTTAGTGAGGTCTCAATCTCACAGAAAAATAATATAACAGTTATGTGACATTTTAGTAAGTAGCAGACAAACCAAAAAAGTATGGTTGCATAACGTGACCGTTATGTCACACCTTGGCAGGGTCTCCATGATATATGCCCAGGCAAGCAGCAACGTAACAAGAACATTCTGTGACTGTACTTTTTCAGTTGGTCTGAAACCTATCCAACCGTCACGTAAAAATAAGGTTATTTTAGGTAAAGTTACAACTCACTTAAAAAGAAGGTAATAATAATGTTATATTGTGGTTGAGTTGTGACCTTCCATATAAAGAATGTTATAATAACGTTATTATAACGTGAAAGAACGATATAAGAACGTCACAATAACGTTACAGTGGGACATCACAATGTTAGGTTCTAAAGATGTTTTTGGGTGCCATCAAAAGAACGTAACAAGAACCAAACCAGAACTAAGCAGAACGTTATAATAACGTTATAATAACGTCATATTTTTGCTTGGGTGATACATGTCACAACCTCGGCTGATTATTCTTGAATGACAGTCAGGTCTCACAATCGCCTCCTCATAACTGGGATCTTGGTAGGCTGTAGGGAGTGGATGGAGGAGGGAGCAGTAGGAGCGAGCGGGAGTGAGCAGTAGGTGAGTAGCTCCGAGTGGTGAGTGCGGCCAGCTGGGGGCCGTTACCCACCTGGGGGTGGGCGGGGTTACATACCACGGGTACGGCACACGTACTGCCTGTCAGCTTTGTATACTGCTCCCATGTTAAAAAAGACATGTAGGATTGAGGACTTTCAGAAGTACATACATATGTACGTTGAAGGTGCTTATGATTTTATGGTGGAATTATTATGACAGCTCTTGTCTTTTGCATAGAGAGTATTAGTGTAGGTTTATCCTATCGTCTATAGATATGTAGAGAAAAAAAGGTAACAGCAAAAGATAATCTTGTCGCTCGTTTCTATCAATGGACAGTTCCATGATCAATTGATTAGAAAATGTGAAATTGAAAAATAACTAACAATGCTTGATATTGGTCACTTGTGATCCCCAATTCGACCAGAATCTAATTTGCATCACTCAGTGGGTTCCCACCTTCAAGAAATCCCCATGTCGCTCTGTCGAATTTAAGAAATCCCCATGTCCCCCTGTCGAATTACAGAAATCACCCTTTCACCCTGGCGAATTTAAGAAACGTTCATGCCGCGTGTCACTAAGTCCGTGTCACCCTGTGGATTTCAGGGGTCAACACCCATGTGTTTGGGAAATAAACCATGTCGCAGCCAGAGAGGTATGCTAGAGTCTTTTGAAGTGCGGTACGTGTTTAGGGCTGAAGACAAAGTATGCACCCATCCCTTTAGTACAGGCCCGGGGAGGGGGTGAGTGGACGCACGCGCGGTGCACGTGTCGCTGTCTCCAGGGGGCGCTGCTGAAGGACTTCCGCCGGAAAGGGAGTCCCGCGGTGGTTTATGGGAAGGGCGGTAATCACGTGGTGCACGCGTGGCGCCACCTGGTGAGAAGATTATGTAAAATATTTGAAAGTGAAATAAAATAAGAACGTACAAACTCTTATGTTCTACTCAAGAGCAGCAACTAGTTGCGGACCGAGGGGAGGGGCTGGGGGGGGGGGGGGGTCAAAAGGGGCAATTGCCCCTCTCCCCTTAAACTGAGCAGATTCCTTTTCTCAATGATCTTTGTTGATTCATACAAATCTAACATAATTGATTTTTTACTTTTTATAGGGTGCTGGTTTGCCCCCCACCTAGATGACTGACTCTGGAAACGCCCCTGCCAACTATCTAATGTTTGGTGACTTTCCAACGAATATTTGATTGATAAGTCTAGAAAAACGATTTGTGCTATCAACTAATAATGACATTTCCGGGAAAGGCAATGTGATAACTTTGTCATTTCCGACATTAACGAAGTGGCTTCAGGCCGAAGCCATGTATGGCTTCCCTGGTATGGCTTCCTTATTATGATTTGGGGAAACCTTACAAGACCAAGTGTCAGAGACCTAGTTAAAGGGTAATTGAGGTAAAGATTGTGGCAAAAGTCCAATCAAACAATTTTTTCCTGCAAGTGTGTGATTGAGCGCAATGTAATAATCATAATCAATAATCATGATCTCGTATCACCTATATGGAATGAGGTTACTCGTTAAATATCCCGACTTAATTCGATACATCCCCACTAACTCATACTTACGGTTAAGTTAAATATGTAATATTGGCGAATTTGTCACTCTAACAACTCTTTCCGGAATATTAAACAAACTAAAGAGAGCATTGGAGCTCACCCTGCATATATACAGGAAATTATGACACTAAATGTGCCTCATGGGATATATCTACATCATTAAAAAATCCCAGAAATTATTATTCAACTACTTTTTCACAAAAAAGGTAAAAGGAAAGCCATTGAGACTGCTTGAGACTGCTATAATGACTAAATCAAGTTAAAAAAAAAAGGGGGGGGGGGAGATATCAGTCATATCTTTTCTAATGCGATCACCAAATCTTTTCATCGGAAGGCCAGATACCCCAGTAATAACCATCCGACCCCCCAGGCCACCCTGATGCCAATTTATGTAGAAAAGGTGGTAATTTTGATACATAAATCTACATCATCTTAAATAACTATAATTCAACTCCATTTCATGAAAAAAGGAAGTAGAGAAACTATTTATCCTTCTTGGGCTTGCTAAAAGGGAAGAAAACACAGTCATTTCCTTAACAACACTATCACCAACTTTTTTCCGTCGGAAAAGCCGATAGGGCCTACTCCAATTAAATGACCCCTTATAGGAACCCCTTATGGCGTACCAGGTAAGATACAGGCCATCTGTACAGAGATCATCTTCTAGGTATGGCGATAGGAGAGGCAGATAACAGTATCTTCCTCCACACGTCCAGACCCATAGAGATCCACGCCCCACCCGGCATCAAAGGCCTCCAATGGGTCGGCCACTCGCGTATGTTGAGCCTGTATTGCACGAGTCGACTATGACTGCTGGTTATTTGGTAATTTATAAGTTGTTACCCGTAGTATTGCCCAAAATCCACACATCCTATATACCATTTGGAAGAAAATTTGAAGACCTTTCTAATGGTATGTAGCATGTCTATGATTAACAAAAAATCTCACTACCAACGTTTGATATATATACTATATAGTCTGATTTGGCGCCAAGATAACATGTGACCAATTAACATAGCATGAATATTAATTAGGTTAGGCTCGCAGCATTCCCCAATAATACACTGTAAAAACAAGTGTTTAGAACCTAAACACTTTCCTAAACACTTTGTTGTAACCAGTTTGACAACATGTTTAGACCCTAAACATGTTTAGAAATTTATGATGTTTAGGTTCAAGTGTTTAGATATTCAACATGTTTAGGTTCAGGTGTTTAGATATTCAACATGTTTAGCTGTTTAATGTTTAGGTTTTAAACATGTGGGATCCCATGTGTTTAGATAATAAACATCTGTAATCCAAAACATGTTTAGAAAATACAAGTGTTTAGGCTTTAAACATGTTTAGACCCTAAACATGTTTAATTTCTAAACACCTTTTTAACAGTGTATATATCTATATAATATCCATAAATTATATCTGACATCAGGAGTGTCGGCTAGTGGAATACAGCCTTGTGTTATAACACCAGAGAACCTATCAGCTTGACCCAGCCCGCTGATGGGGTGGGGGAGGGCAGAGGGGAGGGAACTGTAGTTTAGGAAAACACAAATGTCATAATATTGAGCGGCAGATGGCCGCCCCATTGGCCCTTTATCTCTCACTGTTTGTGTGTTCGGGGAGCTTGGTCCGGGGAGACCCAGACTTCCGTCTCTGTTTTATTAGGATTTGATATAGCATGAAAGCAACCAAACATTAGCCACACTTTCTTAAGGTGAGGTGGAATTCCGGGTTAGATTTATTTTAATTCATTTGGCCCAGATGGATCAGCTCATAAGCTGTCACCAACTAAGTTACTTTTCTTTTTCTTACTAGTTGCAGACCTTTTCAAACTTCACTCCATGTCAGAACCTTCCATGCGCATGCACAGCATCCAGGTGGCCGCTTTTAAATAAAAGACAAAATCTAAAAATGTAAACTCTGTTTTGTGTGTGTTTAAACTCCCTCACAGACGACAGGCAGGCGGGGTTTACGGTCGGAAGAGTGAGGTTGTGTGGGGTTATGGAGGGGTTATGGGTTATCATGGGGCATCATGCCCATGTCAACGGGAATGTCTGAAATACGATGATGAATCCGTTACATCGACACTTTCCGCCCCTGCGCTCTGAGAGGCGGTGAAGTGGTTTTAAAGTGACATAACTCGGAGTACATTATTGACTGGACAAGAAGCCTCCTTTGACAGGCAGTCTCACTCATAAGGTCTGGAAACATTATATAAACCCTACATATAGATAATTCCATAAGGTGTGCACGACTTTGCCTCCCAATATATGTATGGCAATACTATGTAAGGCGATTTCTCCGAGTTTTGTCTATCAAACATCAAAACGTTTCGGGGTGTCTCCATCAGACCACAGCGATGTTGTAAAATATTACATGTGATACTATTGCCTAGTGAGAAGTACAACTGAAAATAATGTGTCTAGAATACATATAGACCATACCATTACATATGGCGTACTCAATTGACCAACAACTCTTCCAGTCCGGTTCACCAATAGTCATTGAGATAGCATCAATTGCCTGGTGCTCCGCAGTAAATGGTCGGTCGGCCTGTGATAGGTCCGACACGTCGCCCTCCTCTGTACCGTTATACCGACACGTCTTTTATACACGCCTCGTAAAACATACTAACCGACCCACCCAGGAAATGCCTGGAAGTGTTTGGCCCCATTCCAAGAAGGGCGTTTTATATGTCGACTGAGGATTGCATTTGTGAGGCGGCCTGAACGTCGGGGGAGGGGAGGTGTAGGTAAAGAAGGAGTATTGGAAGGGACGGGCGGGGGAGGGGACTGTTTCAGAGAGGAGGAGGGGCTTTCATTAAGATTTTTTTCGATTTTATTTTATGATATCCATTAGGCTTTTCCCATGGTTTTCAGGAGTATTACAAATAGGATTGATGATAACAATAACAATGAATTATTAATTACATGTTTTATACATGTGAGGGATATATTGGCCCAGCCAAGCATGTCACGTTATTATAACATTGCAGCAACATTCTGTTTGGTTCTGTATTGGTTCTTGTTATGTCATTTTGATGGCTTCAATAATGTTGCTGCAATGTACTGCTGTGACATTATACTGCAACATTATTACAACATTCTGGTTAGGTTCTTCAACCCAAACAGAATGCTCTTAAAATGTTCTGTTTTGGTTTGGTCTTAACCTCACTAAAAAATAATGTTATAATAATGTTCAGATTTGGTGAGGTTTCAACCTCATCATCAATAACGTAACTGTGACTTGCCATCTTAGTATGTAACAGACTGACTAAAGGAGCATGGTTGCAGAATGGTTCTGTTACATTGCTACTTAGCTGGGGCGCTACAGATTGGATGTGTACAGGAACATGCACATTTTAAAAAACACCCAAAATAATGCGTACATACTTAATGTACGGTCCAAAAAGTTGGAAGAACAGTGAGAGTAGGGAATGAGGTTTTGGAGGGAGGAGCAGAAGGCTATAGTAGAGCGAAGGGTCAGGACGGGTGGGGGTATTTTACAAGTAAGTAAGGTGCCTGCTTGTATTTTCGTTGTTGATATGATCCCGATGCAGTATGTAAACACAGGGTGTGTCAAAATAAAAGCAGCCTCTGCAACTGGGATGTTTTTGTGTTTTCTTTTGCCGGGTGCAGTACCACGGGGCGGGGGGTTGTACAGGGTGAGTGGGGGGGGGGGGGGGGCACTCCATCCAGGTTTGGGTACCCCTGCAAAATGGGCCCCTGGAACCTGTGGCTGTAACTGCCGTATAGGCTGACAAAAAGGGTGTTGTAAAGCCCCATACCCACTAGGACATTTTTGCACAGTCGGCCGACGGATCTGCCCTAAAATCGGCCAATTCCTATGATCACCTGTTGGTATACCACATTGAAATGTGTATGTTTGATCTGAACCGGCAATAAAATCGGCCGATCTTGGGGGTAGGATCGGCCAATTTTAGTGCAGATCGGTCGGCCGACTTGGTTAAAATTGCCTAATGAATATGCGGCTTAACTGACCCAGGAAGTCCCAAAAGGGAGTCTGCCAGTGGCACAATACTCCCCAAGTGGTTGTGCTTAGGTAGTTTAATGAAGGAATATGTATCAAGGGTTATAGCCATTATGATTCACTGTGCAACAATTTTGAGGTAAATGTCCATTCATCACCTTTCTCTCTAAAGGCAAGTGGCATAGCTGCAGTAAAAATACTGGGCTACCCATTGGCATCTCAGAAAATAGGGGGCTGTTAAATCAAAGTGGAAAGCTATCTTATTTGAGGAGCTGTAGTTTCTGTTTAGGGTACCTACCCTCAAGAAATCAGTGCCCCCCCATCTTGGGGAAGGCCCAGAGGTTTATGACTGGGAGGTGTTGGGTACCTACCCTGAAAGTGCAACCTCCCCAGGCGGTGGAGCTAAAGCCCCATACCCACTAGGCGATTATCCCTGAGTCGGCTGACAGATCGCCATTAAAATCAGCCGATTCTGCCCTGATTTTACAGGCGACTGAGATCAAACCTGTACATTTCAGTATAACATACTTACAGGTGACGGGGAGAATCAGCCGATTCTCCCAGTCGCCCGTCGCCAGTCGCCGGTAAAGTTGCCCAGTGGGAATGGGGCTTAAGGCTTATGACTGGAGGTGTTAGGTACACTAGCACCTGTGGGGACCATTGAGGTGGTGGGCTGCCCACCTGGAGCACCTGGAGTACTCCACAGTGAGTACAGGTGAATGGTGAAAAGGTAGGAGTAAAAACTATGAGCGCTTGTTATTACAGACCCGGAGCCACCTCCCCCTAGGGCATATACACAACTCAACTTACTGCACCAACCTACGGCGTACTTTACTTCAAGATTATGGGATTTATTATTGTGAATCTAGAATTCTTATAACTGAAAGTGTGAATAATTTGAGCGTAATGCTGCAAAATTTGTCAACTTATCAATGTTGTTATTACAGATCTGGAGGCACCTACCCCCCAGGCTTATACTTCATTTCGACATGAAGAGATTTTTTATTGTAAAACTGTTATTCTGATAATCTAAACTAGCTATGATAATTTTGCATAATGCTACAGTCTACTCCAGAGTGAGTACTCGTGAATGGTGAGAAAGTAGGAGGAAAAACCATGACCGCTTGTTATTACAGACCCGGAGCCACCTCCCCCTAGGGCGTATACACAACTCAGCTTATTGGCCTGATGTAGGACTTACTTCAACATGGCGTGACGTAAGAATGTCAATCTATAATTCTGACCATTGAAAGTATTTATAACTTTTGCATAATGCTACAAGCTTTGTAAAATATTTTTGTAAAAACATCCCAAGAGTGTTATCACAGACCCGGAACCACTTCCCCCTTGGGCGATAACTTTTGCATAATGCTACAGTCTACTGCAGAGTGAGTACAGGTGAATGGTGAAAAGGTGGGAGGAAAAACTATGAGGGCTTGTTATTACAGACCCGGAGCCACCTCCCCTAGGGCGTATACACAACTCAGCTTACTGGCCTAATGTAGGACTTACTTCAACACGATGTGATATATTATTATAAATCTATAATTCTGATAATTGGAATTATGTATAACTTTTGTGCAATGCTACAACATTTATAAAATCATGTTTTTGTAAAAGTAAACATCCCAATATTGTTATTTCAAACCCGGAGCCAACATCCCAGTGCAACACCTGATGTGTGATGTACTTTACTTCGTCATGATGGGATTTATCATTGTCAATCCAGAATTCTAATAAATGCAAGTATGAATGATTTGTGCAAATTCTCAATATTGTTATAACAGACCTGGAGCCACCTACCCCCCAGGGTTATACTTCACTTTCACATGATTTATATTATTATAAAACTGCAATTATTAAATTGATAAACTTTTGCATAATGCTACAATTTATTCAAGAGTGAGTACAGGTGAATGGTGAGAAGGTAGGAGGAAAAACTATGAGCGCTTGTTATTACAGACCCAGAGCCACCTTCGCCTAGGGCGTATACACAACTCAGTTTACTGGCCTATCATCTGATGTACTTCACTTTGACGTGGTGTCATTTATTTGTGTAAATCTGTAATTCTGATAATTGAAAGTATGTACACTTTCACATAATGCTATAATCGTTGAAGAATCTTTGAAAAAAATGTTATATTTATATAAGCGTCCCAATATTTTTTAACTTTTAGCTGTATGCATTTCATATCACTGTGCTAAGTCTGAAAATCAAGGGTAACCTTGGCGATCATTAGAAATGAAATAAAACAACTTTGAAATAAATGTGATGTACCCATTAGACCATCTTACCTCATATTGTAACAAGATTATTCAAATAGTAATAACATTATCTATTGATATAATTATTAAAAAAAGACCCTATTGCACATGATAAGAGAGATTTACGGGACCTGAGTATAGAGTAATTTCTTTTTAATCTATTTAATGCATAAAATAGGAACATGAATAATTGACATGTATTAAACGCAATTGAGTTAGTTCATCAACTGTTCTTTTTCGAAATAGCAGGTAGGCATTTTCAACATCTTATGATCTCTACTGGGCATAGTCGTTCAGCTAGTTGATATTGCCACCGAGGATAGAGAGAAACTATTTACTTTTCCTGTTCCTCCTAAAATATCCTTGGGGAAAACTATTCCGTCTGGATATCCCTGTAAGGCAATGTCTATTTTCTATTGAGTTGGTTGGTTTTTCTTTTTCTTTTTCTACATATTTTTGAATAGATAAGAACAGTCGGTATAAGGTTTATGAAAATGTATAATTCCAAAAATGGGACGGATCATTTGAACCTGTCGTAAACTATATCCCGTTGGCATCTCAACTTTGGGGATCATTGCAAATGAAATAAAACAACTTTGAAATAACTGTGATGTACCCATTAGACCATCTTACCTCATATTGTAACAAGATTATTCAAATAGTAATATCATTAGCTCTCGGTGGAATTATTGAAAATAAGCCCTAATGCACATGATAGGAGAGATTAATGGGATCTGAGTATAGAGTAATTTCTAGTTAATCTATTTAATGCATAAAATAGGAACATGAATTATTGACATGTATTAAAGGCAATTGAGTTAGTTCATCAACTGTTCGTTTTTCAGTATATATCTATATATTTTTGAATAGACAACAAAAGTCGGTATAAAGTTTCTAAACATGCATAATTCCAAAAATGGGACGGATCATTTGAACCTGTCGTAAACTATATCCCGGTGGCATCTCGAAGGGACCATACGTTTACCTACATCCTAGTGGCAGGTGTCCCTTACCCCAGGCCTTCCCTGACCCATGTGAGGCCCCATTCACCCGGTGATACAAGCACTCCCCATGATGTCCCCAAACCCCAGAACCCCCACTGACCACCACTATTAGTTTAGAGACATCAGGCTATAGAATTTCCCCACCCATAGAGGCAGGGGTGACCCATTTTTTTCACATTTTAGTGGCCCTTATGAAAAGTCGGGACACCGATGTTGTGATCTGAATGACCCTGAAATCAAAAGGGTTCCAAGTCACATTGAGGGGCTTGCAGGTAAATAAGAGAGGGTTCCATCCGATTTTTATTTTTTTATTTTCCTTTTTCCTTTACAGGAACCCCCATGGCTACGCCACTGAGTAGCTACAGGGACGGATCGGGAGTGGGGGGGGGGGGGGTGTAGTTTAAAGGCCCCTGATCCCCTCCTCCCATTTTGGTGGGCGACTAAACAAGGTAAAGTGGTAACAATGTGCGAGCGCGTGCAAATACCTACCCTTCGGAAATTCCGAATCTGCCATTAATTTATACAAGCTGCAGGGGCACAGTTGCAAACAAGACAACGACAAGGAGATACAGATCATTCCACCAAGCACGCATCGGCACTGGAAAAGTGGGTGATGCTATCCGTTGTATGTGTTTGATATCATGGCAGCCACGCTTATTGTCCGTGGCGTGACAAGCCTTGTTTAACCCATCCCATCGAGGCATATCGGTTGGACAAGAGTTGGACAAGAGTTGGACAAAATTATATTTTTCTATATACCCAAGTGCTGGTAAAACATTAAGATTTCTTAAATTTTTACCAAATGACAGGTTTGAAGGTTTGCCAGCCACTCAAAATGTGGTATTTCAGGGCAAAATAGGGTGGGCTGATAGGCTTTAACATTGATTCCTATGGGAAAAGGCCAATATATAAAGCTGCATTTTACAAGTTTAAGAAGAAATTTGTCAATCAAATTGCTTAGGTTGTTTGGAACTATAAATTGTCTAGTTTTGGGAACTTCGATTTTTCAGTAACTTGAAGGGCCATTTGTAAAATTTAGGGAGATGTTTGTGACCTACACAATATTAGATAATATTATGTGTTTGGCATGTGATGTTCACCAACTTATGTCCTATGAAAATGATATATGCATGTATATATATGTAATCTGGTTTATACAATGAAAACTAGCAATCAATTGCTAAATTGTATCCAGTTGAGAAATAAAATAATTTAAAAAAAAAAGGTTAATTTCATATCATGTAACTATCTTCATGAAATAAGCACGGAGTCAATTCTGATAATATTTCATGGCGAACTTTAACGTTGGGGTAAAATGGGATGGGATTAATACCACCCATCTTTAAAAGATTTATTCCAGTGTGACATGGCCTGCATGAACATAAAACGTCGAGCAATAACGTGCATGTGCTTGACATTTTTTCGTATTTGACAACGTAAGTCCCTACCAAAATAGTGGGGTCGGGGAGGGGGCTCAGTACCCCCTAGACCCCAACTTACTTGATCCGCCCCTGTAATGTTTGAAACTATGCATACGTACTTAATGGAAAGCCCAAAGCCATCCTCATGATGAATCACGTACAACCAAAACCTCCCCATGTCACGTCGGCTCACCTCATGTTTAATCCATACAGGCAACACGACATGCTACAATCACACCCTTCTCATGCTGCCTCCGTCTGTCAGATCTGTCAGATTAATGGGAAAACAGCTATAATCAGTTTCCATGACGGTTTACTGACATCTGTTTACAAAGGACGGTTTCAGATCCATTGGGGGGGAGGAGGGTACTTAATTTAGAAAGAACTACATACTGCGTTTCAACAAAACAGAACTGTCAATATTGCTGTTCATTATATGAGAGTCACTCAGGAGGCATCAGACAGGTGTTATATTGAGGCACTAGCAAAACCATGAATGAGTTTTTGAGTGAGTGATGGAGATTTTACTCTACCAACAGCCAGGGTCATTCTTCATGGTGAAAACAAGTTTGGACAAATTCTGACTTTTGAATTGGTCTATCTTTGGTGATCATATCTATGAGATGGAGGTGAAAGGGCAGGCAAATGGGATGGGATCAAAACCTGATGTACTCCATCCCTGTGAACCCAGACACTTAGCGGGAATCAAACCCAATGAACCACTTGGTCAGTGCTGCCCCCATACCCCCCAACCCACCCACTTTCATCACCTTTCAGCAGGGGCTACTGGGGGCCAATATTCTTCCCAGGAGCAGAATCCCCAACCCGGTAACCCCTGGGGAAATCATGAATGTGTCTCTACCATTTTAGATATGAAGATAATATGATTTCTCTGGATTATTATAGTTGAGACTACACTTTATTGCTAACAACAGAAATATATGATCTAGAGTTTCAAATAAAGACATACAAAAGTCAAAATATCTTATTTGAAATAGCTGATCCCAGATTTGGATCACTGGCGAGAACCACCCTAATACAATTCTTCAGTTGGTGCCCACTTCAAGGAGTCAGTGCCCCCTGGCCGTTTCAGACGACTAAAACTGGCCTTTTAGCGGCAGGTGGCGCCCTGCCCGGTAATGGACTAACAAACACCCGTAATGGCCGGTGAATATTTCACAGGACACCGCCATTTGACACATCGGGCTTTTTGTACCACCAAACAAACAGATTATCTCAGTCGCCAATGGGGAGGTCAACCTGGCGGATTGCGCGCTTTCAAAACATGGAAATTGGTAAATGATTTAGCCGTTTTTTTATGTGGTGAGTCACAGGTAGAGATAATGCCTTACAGCATCCGGTATGTTTACATAATAGTTGTTTGCCTATTTATTGTTAGTTGTTCGGAATTGATGTTCATATATATATATATATATATATATATATATATATATATACATATATATATATTTGTGTGTGTGCGTGTGTGTGTGTATTAACAGAGAATGCGTAAGGATCTAATATATATTTAGTTTGAAATGTTTAATTTGCTATTTAGTTTATATTTGATCTGTGAATAATCTGAATAAATTGTAGGTTACTTGAAGGGCTGACCTTCGTTAAATAAAACTAAAACAAGAAGAAATAACATGAAATTTCAGTTTCAGCTATTGATCAGGATATACGTTGAAGCTCTCTGAATTCTTTTCACATTCTTTTCAAATACTATGCGTATATATGTGAGAGGTACAGGCACCTCCCGACCCCGTGACTTTGAGATCAGAGAGTGAACTTAGAGGGAGCACCGCAATGTCCCCCCGGGGGTCTCCCCACCACCTCATCCCCAGCCGGCTCGCGACATAACAGAACAGAAACAGTTCTGCCACCATACTTTTTTAGTCTATTACTTACTTACTATGATGGCATGTAACAAATTATGTTACTGATGGTGATGTTGAAACCTCACCAAATAAGAATGTTAAAATGACATTACTTTTTGGTGAGGTTAGGAAGAAACCAAAACAGAACGTTATAAAAAGATCATGTTTGGGTTGAAGAACATAACCAGATTGTTGTAATAATGTCACACTGCAATGTCACAGCAGTATGTTGTAGCAACCTAATTGGGAGTCATCATAAGAACGTAACAAGAACCAAATAGAACCAACCAGAATGTTGCTGCCACATTATAATGACATCACATCCTTGGCTGGGTCCTCAACCATCCTACTTCCTTTAGGGACACCACCCAGCCACTTGTCCTGGCCTCAGATCGTGAGTTTATCTTTGGAGATAACATACTGGAGATGCTTGCAGTCATTGAAATATTAACATTCAGATGATGGCCAGTTTCTAAAAGACTCTATTGAATATGACATTTTGGTTAATCGTGTTTTGCAATAAATCATAAAATAAGAAAGTTGAATCATTGCCCGAAATTATTTCCATACAATTGCATAAAATTACATCACTAGAAATCTCTGTAAACCCTTACGTTTTTCAGAAATGACGGCTATGGTAATAACACAATTTCAGGTTTCTCTTCAAGCACCTCGTACAATTCCATTTTGCTTCATTTTGTATCATTCCTTTTTCACCCAGGCCCTCTCCCACCCAGGGAATCCAGGGAAGCTCCACACCTTTTTATTGGGTAAAAACACGAATTAGAAACAGCAGGTAACACACCTTGCTGAGGTAGGTACCTGTGGCAATACGTGCTTCTTACATGCACGTGGCCCACCAGCAAAATACCTACTAGGCTCAGGGGGTTCTCCCGACCTGTGGTCCAGCACACATTTCTAACACCTCACTTTTGATGGATGAGAGGGCGATGCCGCAGAAGCTATGTGTAGCAACTGGGCGCCATGTGCTAAACTAAAATGCATTTGAGTGTTTCATGGATAGGCCTAATAATTTACGTGTTTATCTTTGTTGGTCAATATCTTGTTTTTCTTTTTATTGAACTATATTCATAATAGAAAAGATCCTCGTATACACCTTTGTGACAACTTTGCACAGTGGACCCTCCCATATAATCCTTGTACTCAACAACTCAGGCTTTGTCCCATTGAAACCTATTCCCCAACTCGTTGGTTCAGACATAATATTATATCAGTTAGTAGGGCGTCGCACTACACACTAATGAAAAAGCCTGAACATCGTTAGTTCCAAGCAGAGGCTCCCAAATTTTTGCGTATATATATGGACATCGTTCTAACTACAAAAAACAGCTAATAAAACCATTAGATTTGAAAACACTCGTTTACAGATTTATAGATCTCAAGAAAGTCACCCATTAATTTCTACCAAGCAATTCCCAGCCAGCTTGCAAAGTAACAGAAACATTCTGTGATCATAGCTTTTTAGTCAGTTCTACTTACTAAGATAGCATATAACGATTACATTGTTGGTGGTGAGATTGAAACCTCACCAAATCAGAATGTTATTATAACATTATTCTTTGGTGAGGTTAGGAAAAAACCAAAACACAATGTTATAAGAACATTCTGTTAAGGCTGAAGAGAGTAACCAGAATGCAGCAACATAATTGAGAGTCATCAAAAGAAGTAACAAGAACCAAATACAGAATCAACCAGACTTTTGCTGCAACGTTATCATAACGTCACATCCTTGGCTGGGTTCCCACGTGGCTCCCCATACACCCTACACACCTCCAGTGCTGCTACCTTGCCTCCCAGACGCCCCTAGTTTATCATCCCCTTACTTTTAACCATCCACCTCCCGACGCTGACAAGGGGGGTTAACCTCAAGGTTTTGATCCACGATATGGCAGAAAAGGGTTAAACCGCCAGTTATGATTAGCTGATTGGCACCTCGACACGTGCACTGTTTTGGTGAAGGTTGTTAGCAAAGGACAATTGGGATTATCACTATAAAAGGTCTAAGGCCTAGTTTGGATTACAGGGCATCTTCAGTAGTACCAAGCACACAGGAATTCAGACACGCCTCAATACAATATTGTGTTTTGTAAAACGAAGACAAGATCCAAAACTCGTGCTGAGCAAGGTTTTCTTTTTACTTGATGCAAAAAGTAAGAAACAATGTTAATGATAGGTATGACCTTGTCCACTTAAGCAAAGTAAAGTAGTTAAAGGGAACCAAAAGCAATGCAAAGATCAATGGTCAAAGTAAAATTTAAAGCGGCAATACAACATATCCAGATGTTGACAACCTGATTGTGATTTGATTAAGAGCTGAAGCAACTATGTTCCAACATTTTATATGAATGGTGTATGTTAAATGTTGTTGTGCACATAGATTAATAAATCATCCTGTTCATCTCCTTGTAAACCATAATCATACCCTAATATTGACACGAGGACATACATTCTACGAGTCTGGATTAAGCTAGTTTTAAAGTATCGGCAGTGAAAACATCCCTATTAGAGTGACCTCAATCAAATGGTCATTTTGCAGATCTCAATCTACCGAAATTGACAATAATAAATTATAATGAAACGTAGGCTAGTTTTAATAGTTCATATTTTACGTTGGTTTGTATCATCCAATGGGATTGATTTCTTTAGTTTTATTCTATACCAACTTCGTAGCGCCTATACCTTCATCATTGTACCACCCAGCGAGCAAAGGTGGAATAACTGATGGCGTTATTGCCCCCTGGTGAATAATAATCTCTGGGGCCCTCAGCCACGATCACTGCCCCGTATCTCAGCCTATTTTCAGGGTCTCGGGCTTTGAAAAATAGGCTTCGACAGCAGGGCAATAATCGTGGCTTCGTGCCCCCTCGGTTAGTTCTGTGTATAAGTTTAGCTAACACAGTGTTATGAATGAAGAGTACTACATTGTCTTTGGCCCACTTTAGGCCTACCCACACCTGTGATGAGTTCGTCCTTGAGCAGCTCGTAACCTGCTCAGAGCAGCTCATGATAACAACACCTGGGAAGTAGGGCAACGAGACAGACTGAGGGACTGTTTACGTTACCTACTCAAGGCCACTTACTACAGGGTGTAGGATGTTATAATAGTTACTTGTTGCCTTTGCCTCTCTTAAACTGTTGATTTTTCCCTGACAGATTTCTAATCTTGTCAGCGGTTTCCTTGAGAGATTTCTAAAGTCATCAGCTTTTTCAGAATACTAGGACTTAGTACTTAGTAATGTAATCAATAGATCTATATATCATATTGATTCTTTCACTACACCCACATAATATTCATTCTGAAACAAATTATCAATAGTGCGACATGAATAATCAATCTTAAACTGTTTTATTAGTATCGATGTTATATAGAAACAAACTACATGCGTTTGAAACCCTATGAGATTGGTCGACCAGGTAAATTGCAAATGATTCGATGGCATGGTATTTTATCGTATGCACCTGTAGCAACGATGCAGCAATCAGGTAAGGTACAAACCTGTTATTCCTCATTAATCCCACATTCAAAAACTGGTTCCCACAGGGTGATGGCGACCAACGTGGTTTTCAGCGGGTTGGTCGCCCAACGACTTATCACAGAATGGTGCTGTGATGTCCACTGTGACTAGACCACTAATCGCCATGGTTTCTGGGGGAAATTTTCGACATGTTTAATATTTTTCTCTAGTCACTGGTGATTAATGCAGTTAATCAGCGGGCAGGACAACTAAAGGCGGGTCCCCACGTGGTGACTAAACCACGGTGAATGAAAAATAAGTACGTCGTTTGACGACTAATTAATCGCTGGTGGAAAAAATATTTATCGCCATGTTGGGATGCTTTTCCCATCAAACTGGTGGCGATTAGTCACTGTGCCTGACGATTAAGTGCACTAATTGCCAGCGACTAAAGAAAAATATTAAACATGTCAAATATTTCGCCCAGAAACCACAGCGATTAGTGGTTTGGCCACCAGACACCAAGGCGCCTTTGCATGGTAAGTCGTCGGGCGTTTAAACTGCTAATTTTTACGTTGGTCGCCGCAGATTTTGTGAAAACTAATCGCCCTGTGCAGACCAGCCTTCATACTACCTCTAATCACTGGTAGTTTGATGGGAAGAGCGTCCCAATGTGGTGATTAATTTTCTGGTCTTGCTGTGATTAGTTAGTCGCCCAGCAACCAATATTTCTTCCTTGGTCGCTGGTGAAATGCACTAATCACCGCGGTTTAGTCGCCACATTGGGACGCAGCTTAAGATTATTATTTAATGGGTTATAGATAAACCTGACCTTTAAGTCTGTAATCAGGACGGATTACCTTACCATATGCCTCAAAGGTCAACTCCGGATCTGATGTAAATTACCGTTTAATATGGCTTCATAATAGGGCAAACTGTGATGGATATATAACCCATCTCTGGGTAAAATGAAAAGGTTGTCAGGAATATGGACAAGAAAGTGGTCGTTGAAGACCACATTGAATGAAAGTTGGATTGAATTACAAAGGCGGAATATAGCAGATTGATGACAGATTAAAAAACGGACATGCACTAAAGAGGCGGATACAGGATTTTGGAAAGGGAGTTCAGCATAAAGGCTAAGTATAAAAACTGCATGGGATTGCATGCACACATGCGACATTTTCCCCTCTTTTTGTAGTTTAGAGGTCAATCAAAAAGCGAAGGGGGGTCAGGACCGCCTGGACCCCCCTCCCCCCTGGATCCGCCCCTGCACAACACAGTGTTAAGTAAGCATTTTACTATTTGGCATTTATGTAAAAAATGATCTGACGTATTAATTAGAAATTTGTGATATACAATCCCAAATATGTCTAGAAAGTTTAGAAATATATGAATGTATGTCGTCCAAGGTTTCTGAACACTGGGGACTCATTTCTCATAATTTCCATTTTCATAATGTTTTTTCAACTTTGATGTTTTTCTGAAAAGTATATTTTTCAGTTTTTACATAGTGTCTAAGGTGTTCGAAGATTTTTTGGCAACCTGGCCGGTACAAGGGCGAGGTAGGTTAGGGTTTTATCTGTAGGGGGTGTTCGGTGCACGTGTAGGGTACGCATTGACGTGTGGGGTGTCATCGGGGGACACCTGGAGCCCCCTGGACTGGTCCTACACCACCCCTGCACCTCACCTTATGTCCACATCCCAACTTACACCCCTCTTTTCGCCCATACCCCATCCTTCTGCACTAATTAGCTGCTTCGTTAGGGAGGTCCACTTTGTAGAAGTTGATCAGGCTCCCACTAGTGAACATTAAGGCTATTTATGTGTGTGTTTGTATAAGTCCAAATAGTTTATGTTACTAAATAAAGGTTCTATGTAGTCTTACCTTTAGCTCAATATTAAGTAAAGCATCCACAAGGTACATTTACAATGTTGATGTATTTATTTCCTTGACAGAATATTCTTTTACATGACACACAGGTGTACCTGAGACCCACCACACATATAACTCACAGGCCAAGTTCATCTCCTCAGTCCAAGCCAAGTCATTCCATAAAGGGAATTTCTATCTTTCTCCTTTGGTGTTAAGTCCTTCTGTTTATCTCCTCCTTATTGTTAGTCAATATAATTGTCACTGTGATGTCTCCTGGTAGTCTGACCTCTCAGTTCATGGCACATAAACACAATGTCCTCTGCACACGTACTCCTTACTCCTTCATAACTCTCTTCCCCCCCCCAGCATTAGGCTGTTGGGGTTTTTATAGGTTCATGGGGGTAGGGGAAGCCCCCTCACACAGTCTCATATCCATGGGTCATATTATTGGTCTTAACTTATCTGGTGGGTAGTCCTGTATGGTACACCTGGATAGATACATATATCCTACTTCCAGGGGATAGCCCCAGCACAACATTTATTAGTCACTCTAATACAGGGGAAGCCCCTACATACATGAATCATGCCTCTGAAGAGCTAGATATTGGAATATGTGCTTTGTGTATAAACCAATATGATGGTTTAGTACACTTCCATCGACGGACACCCCATGCAGGGAGTGGGGGGGGGGGGGGGTAGGGGGCGCAATGTAGTCTGAACATGCCCAGTGTGAATTTAAAACACTGAAGGATGTCACCTACAGGGCAAAGCCAGCACGCTACCCTCTTCACCATCCCAACCCCTATAGCAATATTTTAGAGTGAAAAATTAAAGCATAGACTAACTGAACATGTGGGACTATTTTCTTCTATTGAAACTACTTTCCTTTATCAACCTCAAGGGTGGTAACACTTTGATTATCATCCAGATTCCTCCCTGTCTAATGTACAATTTTCCACCAGACCCCCCAGGACCAAGAATATTACATTAAATAAAAATCAATATTTGGCCAAAAAGAGGGGGCACACGCCCTCTGCGCCCCCCCCCCCCCCCCGCTATAAATCCGCCACTGCACAACAGAGTGAACGAATTAACTTTTGGGGCCAAGTTGCCCCCCTCCCCCCACAAGAGCCTGCACCCTCCTACTCAGAACATGCTGCCCCTCAGGAGGTCCGCAAGACCTCAACGTTTTGCACTTGAAATTGGCATCGAACTCGTACCAAGAACAAAGAAAAATGAAATGGAGCCGGAGAACGCCAACATCGAGCCTGAACGTGTGCGATCCATCCGATATGGTCAGTTATCTGTTCATCTTGAAAGGGTTGACCATCTTATTTTGGATAATTCCATCAATGAAGAAGCACTATTCCTTTACTGTGGCAATATGAACGATAGGACTGTTCAGTCCTACGTTCAAATATATTATTTGTCAGGTAGGCAAAAGACCCTGCCCTATCATTATACACCTATCAAATAAATTATATCAAACAATGACTTCAAACGCTTCATTTCAGTTTAGGTAAATTCCTATACAATTCCTTCATCATATATGTGTGGATCCCAGTTTATGATAATATCTACAAAGCATACAATCCCAGAAGGAAGACAAACAGCCTCACTCTGTAGTGTAGTATAGCTGGGACGATGCTTTGAGACATACGCCATAGGTAATATCAAGCACATATAACTGCAAACACTTTAGTTTAGTATCGTCTGTATGGTAAATTCCTATACCATTCCTTCATCATAATCATGGGGATCCCAGTTTATGATAACATCTACAAAACATACCTTCTCAGAAGGAAGAAAAGCATTTTCACACAGTGCTGTAGTGTAGGTGGGGTGCTGCTATGAGATGTATGCCACAAGTAATATATATCAAACAATGATAGCTTAAAAACATTTCAGTTTAGTATAGTACATTCCTATACCATTCCTTCACTATGTAGATCATAGTATATGCATTAAAAAAACTCCCCTACCGTTCCATGGTTTATATATGATAACATCTACAAAACATACCATCTCAGAGGGAAGACAAGCAGGCTCACTCCATGGTGAGTTATATGCCATAGGTAAAATATATCAAACAATAATTGCAAACATTTCAGTTTATAGTTTGGGTAAATTCCGATACCATTCCTTCAGCATATGGATCTCAGTCTATGATAACATCTACAAAACATACCATCTCAGGAGGAAGACAAGCAGGCTCACTCCATGGTGTGGTATAGGCCAGGTGCTGCTATGTGATATATGCCGCAGGTAAACATACTTGTGGAGGTATTTCCGCATTCCTCGGCCCCACCTGGTTTGAGGCACTCACCCTGGAGGAGTCGGTCAGGTACCCAGAAACACCTGACCCCCTGCTGGGGAACCCCTACACTGACTGGGACCGCCCCAGCCAAACATACAACTTTATTACAACTTTTCCCATGCAAGAATGTTGTGTTATTATAATGTTGCAGTAAGGTTATGTTTGGTTTTGGTTTGATTCTTGTTGCGTTTTTTGATGGCACCCAATAATGTCTCTAGAACCTAACATTGGGACATTGCACAATGCGTTATTGTAAAATTGTGGTAATGTGCTCTCACATAAAGATAACGTTGTTGGTAAGGTCAAAAATCCACTAAAATTAAATGTTATTACAACACTCTATTTTGATGAGTCTCAAACTTATATAAAACAACGTAACTATTACCTGAAGATTTAGCAAGTAACAAACTGACCAAAAATGTATTGTCACAGAACATACCTGCTTTGTCACTGCTTGCCTGGGTCGTTATCGACTGGGATTGCCACCTTGTGTGGTGGTGTCCAGTTTATGTTTATGTTTTCTTACATGTTTCCTCTCTTTAGTTGTATATGTGCAACGCGCCATAGTCAAATGTCACAGTTATGAACGTTTACTTCTAAGTTACATATTTAACCAGGTCTTTATGTTAAGCATATTCCCTGCCTTTTTCACATTGTCCTCGTATTTCCATCTATTGCTAGGTTGAGAGCCTAGCATTCCTGGGGTTTCCCCATGCTCTTGTGATTTTGCTCTTCCCTCAGGCTCTTTCACATCGTCCTGGAGTCTACCATAATTATATTGATTAAATGAAAAACCAGTATTCCTTGAGTTCTCTCCAGCTCTCACTGGTCTGAAAAAAGGAATCTGAGATATTTTTGTGGATAGAGAGTACCATCCCACGACCTTTTTATTAGCAAACCACTTGCTATTGAACAGATAATTTGCATATGTACAGCTTACAAAGAGATGAATACAAAAGGTTTAACCAGGGAAGTAAGGAGGGGCGGAGAAGCACTGTACGTTATGTGAGTTTACTCCGTTTAAATAAAGGGTCTAGCCACAGTCAATCTCCATAATGGTCATTGGAGGCTCGCCGTTTGTGGTTCTTGTGTTACACCAATTAATATTCCGGGCCTCCCAGAAGTAATTAAGATAATTAGAAATGAGATATTGATTGCGGAGACGTCTACTTGATTGCTTCCTTATTAGGAACCTGCACAATGTTAGGAAGACAAGAAAAAGCTGTAAGAGAATCCCCATTGTGTGCAATTACGTCCATAGCAGAGTAGTCTACTGCGAATATGTCTGTGATATCAGAGGAATATTTGTCATAATTCTAAAGGAATATCATACTCAGTAGCAGTGTTAAGGAAAATATAATGGAAGATTAAAATATCAGCATGATTCATTTCGTAATTTAATTGAATTGCTGCCTTATTTAAAACGATTCAATTGGCTTGGGCAGGCTAGCGCATCGTAATGGAATTTGTCATTTGATTATGAATCCAGACTCATCACCTTAGAGTTGAGGGTATGAATCCCTGCGAGGCATTCTCTGCATAACTATGTACTTCAAGGAGTTGGATACCAGTCTGTTGATAGCCCTGACCTCCCATACAATCTCTCTATTGAACATTGGCATATGGTCAGTATAGCGAGACCATATAGCCGCAACACTATATTATCCCAATGTTAAGACGGAGATTGCAATAAACTAATTCATTTCCAATTAAATATCTTTAGATATGTTAAGGCCGGGAATAGCAGCATAGTGAATCTTATCGAATATATATTGCATGGTACCAGACAGTGGGCATGGCTATTCCACCACCACCCGACACCACACCACCGGCGTCTCCCACCACCGTGCAGGGCCATATATTCGGTTGTCATGACAACCAGGTGATGCTGGTTAGGCACGTGAAGCTCGCTGGTCGACATAACCCTTATAAAAACAAAACGGCATCCTGCTGGCACCAGCACCTCTGAAGTATGGCCGCCGAATGGGAGAGTAACGTGGCCCCTAAGACACCCCCCTCCCCCCCCCCCCCGACCCACCTGCCCCCTCCCCCTCACCTGTGGGTCCAGGTAAAATCGTGATCACCTTTTTGATGTTTCAACGTAGAAAGACAAGTTATTTGCGTAGATTTGGCGTAAGGATTTGTGAGGGTTGTTTTACAGCTTTACTTTAGCTGAAGCAGTTATACACTAAGAGGGAATATCATTCTGTTTCTGCTCTAGGTGGTCAACGTAATAACATGATCATGGAAAAATATTTCTTATTTTCTTTAAATAGATAAAGAGGAAGAATCGGGCTTTACCTCTTATAGAAAAATGTAAGAAAGCATCAAGTCCAGTTAAGGTCAAGAGTTGGACAGCAGGGTACAGAATGCCGTGGGATGAGTATATATACGTTCCATCGTTTTATCCAGACGCAATTTGAGACGTTTTCGCCAACAAAAAGAAAGCGCCCCATTTTGTATGATTGACAGCGGGTGATCTTTCAAATATGAAAAGATGGTTCCCTTGAATTTACCATTTGTTATATCATAGTGTCATAACAGCAGGGTTTAAAATCGCTTGTGTAGGCCTATAGATATTCCATTTGCACAATCAAAGTGGCAATGCTTTCATGAGGCATATAATCATGTTTATAAACATATCTTCTCTCCTAGAACGGACCATATTGGCTGCATCCTAATCTCCATCTCCCTCTAACTGGATGGTCCAAGATCAGCATTATCTGGGATAAAAGACCAAGCTTCTGAAGGGTAAAAACGTGGTCTCTATGTCAGTCGTTAGCCAGGAGTGGCCCCTAATAGCAGCATACAGATAGGCAGAGCTGTGGTTTTATCCCCTGAGCACATCAGCTGATACTGAGGTGGAAAACAACGCAGTAGAAGTAGCTTACTCGGTAAAGTATTGGGGGGGGGGGGGGGTTAAAACAATGGAAAGGAAAATGGAACGCTAATAAAATCTCACGGACACCTTTCCGTTTTTTCTCAGTTTTGTTGTCTGCCTGCACTGGCCAGTATTGCATATTTTGTTGGGATAGAAAACATGGAAAACAATGGCAATTATGTTTCTCCTTGCCAAATGAAATATTCCCTATAATATATATTCAAATATTCCATATAATTCGTATTCAAATGAATTCTAAAATATGAGGTCTATACAATGCAAAACAATAAATTCTTTTTCAAAACAGTAACACTTAAACATTCCGACAATCTTATAGATCGCGTGTTTGTCTCACTTTCACCGCACATTGTTCATTTCCAGATAAGTTCTTCTGGAATGTGTCCAGAAGAGGTCGGCATACAAGCCCCTGCTGTAAGTGGCTACAATACTCGTTAAGGCACACTGTTAGCATGAAACTGGGTTAATGCATCGCGCCTATAGTCCTACATAGTAACACAGACAGCGCGAATGACAGAGAGAGAATGAGGTGGAAGTGGCGGGCGATAATGTAAGAAATAACGGGCTGCATTCCTTCCTGGCTCATCCAGGGCTGATGGGGCGAGCAATTTACAGGCACCACCAACCGCCTGGGACAGAGGCACTGACTCTATTATACTCCACATCTGCTGCCTGATGCCTGGTTTGCACAGGCCGACGATGGGTATCCACAACAATTCAAACGTGTCAGAAATATTCACCTCTAAACCTAAATATTCCTCACAATCTAACAGCAATCTTAGGACAACTAATACCCTTTACAGACTACCTCCAGAGTGCACATTCTGCCAGCATTGAACTCTCATTCTAACCGCATTTTGAGGCTAGTCTGTAATGGGTATTAAGACAACCTTTTGACAAATGTATCCCAGCTTTAGTTTATGATAAAATAAGTTTACATATACCTATCACATCATCAATTGTTTTATCACCCGCTCAGCCAATAGACAGTGTGTATTGAGGCAGTGCGCCAGGCTATATGTACCGCTCATCTTTCTCACTAACTTTAATTTAACAAACTTTGAATAATTCTTGGGCGATAAAATAAAGAAGGACCTTTAGGGGCGTCCTTGGGTGGCCATTCAACCCATGGGGGCCCGGGTTGTACAAACCTTGGACTTCGCCCTCGGTATGTGACGATCCCCTTCGGGTCATACGGCCACACTAGGATGCCCCTTGCTGTCCTTCTTATTATAGGGGCAATTTTGATCCTTTTAATGAATGTTATTGGGAACTTGTAGGGAATTCATCCGTCTGTGTAAACCGCTCTTTTGACCCAAGTACCAATTCTTTTATACTTTACAGACCACAATAGGACGTGACGAGAAGAGAATAGGCCAGATCACAGTTTGGTGCCAAGAACAAAGCGGACCCTTGCTACCCCTCCTTGTGTCTCTTTACTCTAAAAACACAGGACCTTTCATTGAGTATCATTTCATAGCTCTATGTGGTTCATCAAAGGAGCCGATCTTTTTTTGGCTATCTCTTTTTGCAACGAGGCAGAAATACATTCAGTAAGAGATGGAATGGGAATCACTTCCAGTTAGAGTTGTTCTTTCACTACCAGTACCGTCAGGGTGTTTTTCTATTCAGTCTATTACTCCCTACTCAGCCAGTCTCCTCAGAACCTACTGCTTATTTTAGCTCCAGATTATTTCTTGCAATAAAACTTTTCTTAAATCCTATATTATGAGAAAGATCAGAACAGGTAGATTTATACAGATGAAATCATTTTTAGGAATGTTTTACAGGTAAATGTAGGTATTGGGCATGATTTCTTGTTGACCAAAATAAAATTATCAAACTCACTCAGTTGTTACATGAATGCATAAGGACTATAATGAAACTTTAAAAACCATATGTCACCATGTCCCTTTACAAGAGATTAGCATTTAGAAAAATGACTGTTTACCATTGGCTTCAATGGGGAAAATACCACTTTTCCTCATCTGAAATTAAGTATCCATAATTTTGACACCAAAAGCTGCAGATTCTAGGATAGGAACAAAGTATACATTTTAAGATAACGAAAACTTGGGGTCACCATCAAAAATCAAAATGTATTCCTGAAAATACCAAAAATTCACTCTAAATAATACAAAATAACCTATTCATGTTTCAGAAACTTACCATTATGTATTTTTTGAACAACTTATTTTAGATAGTTCGAATCTATGATGGTTGAATAAAATTTTGTTAACATTTTAAAGAATTTGGGCAATGAAAATGTATTAACACCAGGTGGTGATGCAGTGAATACCCATACTTACCTTTAAAGATCATATGTGGCTAATCTTAGCTAGTTCTTATTGACATAAGTTATTGCTCTTGGAACCAGCAGAGAAGATGGCCACCAGAAGGCAAGGAATGAAAGTCATACCATTAAAGAAGTGTTGAGTTAGGTTTTGATATCAGTCTATTCAAACACCCAGGTATTTGGATTGAAAGGTAATATATTTGTACAACAATTCAGGAGTTTGAAATAAAGGTTTTGTATAAACAATACTCTTGGGGTGGTTGATAACTGGAATTAAATTGTCAGTGCACTATGGCTAGTAGGTATAGACCCCACTCCAACTCTTAAGTTTATTTTTCAAGGCATTTCGGCCTTGTTGCAAAGAGAGGTGGCAAAAACACAAAAATTGCTTCCTTTTATTAACCGTGGAAGGCTATGAAATGATGATTTATGAAAGGACCTGTGTTTTTTAGAGTACATAAGAAGACGTATGTATGGAAGTCGATAGGTTAGATCGACTGGTCACCCCTGGCTCCACCTGTCCAGAGGGTCGGACACCTCTCCTGCCTAGACATCAGTGGTCACCCCAGTACCAATGAGGGAATGTTTGCTGACAGAGTGTCCAGGAGTAAAAAGCATATTTTCACTGAGATTTCTCCATGGGGTGGTAGCTTAGTGCGGTGATGTGTGATGCACATATGTATGAGGTGCCTGGCGCACAGATTTTAAAATCTCTATATATTTCCACAATTTCTTTACTGAAAAAACCCCACATTAAATCAGATGAATTTTACAATTTCATCCAATCAAGAAGCGGTCAGTGTCACTTACAATGTCACAGTGTCAAATGTAATGAGGAATTTAACGTTATACATCAAAAATAAACAATTTGACTTTATGAATTAATAACAATTGTTGAATTTTGGTGCCCCATAAAAAGTGATGCTGGCAGGTAGACAGGTGGAGGGGTGAGGGGTGAGGTATGTGGAAGCCGGTAACCTGTGCACCTAGTGAAGTGTTGCTAATTGCCAGATGGGTTAAAAAGTAGTTACTGTGGTGGTGTGTGTGCACCTGCCGTCAGCATGAGTGGCATACGGGTATATGACCCTGGGATGTTTACCTGCCACCACTGCTCTAACTTCTCATGCCAACATCTGGTTGTAGGTTTTAAAAAATCAGCTATCAACTGTTTTGATGTAATGATTTTTTTTCATCATGGTTCAACAGCAGCAATTAGTGCTGTTATATTTAAGCTGGTATGCAGATAATCTCATATAACAATAAATTTTGGTTTAAAGTCAAAAACAGCTCAGCATGTAAGGTACTGTGTCATATGGCTATCCCATAAATTATGCCCTCTACGTGCAAGTTCTTCTGCATCATTCCCTAATCTTCGCTAATACCAATACTATAGCCATTAATTTTGTAATACTTAAATACCCCCCTCCCCTCCCCACACACACAAGAACTCTAGTACATGTACTTTGAATGTTATCAAAAGTCCGACATGTTCCCGCATCTTACGAAGAATCAACATGTCCCCTACCTTAATGCACGTACGTACGTGTTCCTCAATTCGCCATCCCTCACTCTTAAATCCTGGCTTTTATTATATACCAAGTTCGTAGCGCCTATACCTTCATCATTGTACATCCCCGCAAGCAAAGGTGAAATAACTGATGGCGTTATGCCACACTGTGGCATAATCAAAAATTATTGCCCCCGAAATCTTGCTGGCATGGGAACTACGTAAATAACCCTCAAACTACGCCAAAATTATCTTATTTGATCACAAAACAACGTGAAGTTGTTCAACTATGTTGATTCCACCACCATCTTGTATATTTTGTGTATATAAAACGCCAGACAGCGTGCGGGGTAATGGAACTCTCCAGTGCGGGAGGCTAGGTTAACATCAACATGGCGGCGCCCTGCACGCAAGCAGCCACGCGAGGCACATAAAGAGAATTCGTCTGTTTTCTTTCACATATCTTCAACCATGGCAGGTATTTGATATAATATCATAATAAAACAAGAACTAACCTCGGGAGCACTCAGACTTGATCATTGCCCCTAGTCTCAGCCTATTTTGAGGGTCTCGGGCAAAGCCCTCGACCCTCAAAATAGGCTTCGACGAGGGGCAATAATCGCAGCTTCGTGCCCCCTTGGTTAGTTCTGTGTATATCCTGACTACTCTTAAATACCTTCCTCCTCCTCTTTCCAACCCCCATTCCTCGGCTAATCTATATCCCGATCCCCACCCCTCGTGCCGGGTGTCTCCTCACGTCTGCAGTGAGGGCCGGGCATGTTTGAGATTCCTGTTAAGTCCTGTTTTTGTCGGCCATCGTTCACGGCTGTGTAAAGTCATTACAGGGGCAACGTCCAGCTCGTCGATTTACCGGGGCCGCCGCCCTCCTTGGAGGATGAATGGGAAGGGGGAGGGGGGGTGGCGGTAACCTGGCAGAATTGGTAGGACATAAAGTGGTGAGGGTGCATGCCATTTTCCTGAGCACCTAATTTAGGTTGTCACAGATTTTTTTAACAGTGTAATAGTGTCCCTTGCAAAAAATGCATAATTTCCCATCCAGCATATATGGGAAATTCCCTAAAATCATCCCCTACAATGAAATGAAACAAAGGCGCCATGTCACGAACTTCGTCAATGCTATGTAGAAGAAAAACGAAAGGAGAAATTAAAACAGGGCAAAAATGACGTGACATCTGTAGACAGGGTACAGCCACTGGACCTCCTTCTTGCACGTTTATGACCATGTTCAGCCACGGAGGATTTTTCTAAACCTTTACTTTAAGAACTAACCTCAAAGAGGACAGTCCGTATGGCTTCCTGGATGGTATACACCTATATAGAATAAATGCCTTGAATAATCACCTCCTCGCGTTTGTCAAACACGGAATGAGGACAGTGGTGATGTAGACAACTGGTATGATATAGTTCTCCCTCCATGCACTCCCTTCCCTTCTCTACTACAGACCTCTAGGACTGATGCACCTCTCATTCTAGTCTTAAGTCACCGGTGTTTTCACAAAGGTTGACTCATGCCCAGATTTTACAATCAGCCTGACTCTGCCTATTGTTATTTTCTCAGTTTATAGAAGATATTTATCTGTTCAGGAAAAAGGGATTTAGCGATAAACAGTCGGGTCTGAGAGGAGGTCCTTGAGTATGACACATGAGCATCCATTCCTTCCTTTAGTTTAGTGGGAAAAAGGGCCTTACATTTCGGAAATGGGTGTCATACCTCTCGCCATGTAAGAAATAAAGGTTTATTTTTGTACCCTCCATTGGACAGAGTCCATGGCACTCCAAGACAAACTTGGCAACAAATCTTTAACATTTCAAAGAAGGAGGGACTGCTTCAGCTAGGTTACTACCCTTCACGAACTTTTACACGAGCCTCAGTTATAAACAGCACTTTCCTTAGTAGGATCAAATAGTTTTAATGTCCAGTGAATAAATGTCTGGCCTGGATTTCCTGGAACCATTTCCAACTACAAAAATAGTTTTACATATTTGCAATGTATCGGTCTTGGAATCAAAGAAGGATGGTCGAAAACAAACTGGAGATAAATACAAACTTGTAAACTGTATTGTTATATTGGCCTTTTGTTCTGGCTCACATAATAGCTGCTCCAATGACTATGAATAGAAAATCGACAGGTAAGCACAGCTACAATATGTAAATGCATCGTTTGGTTTATAACCCAGTAAAACTAACCTCACTGACTGCACGCTTGAAATAATGAACAGTCCAATAGGTCTATCGTTCAACAGGAATAGCCATGCGGCGCTGTCTGATTACTAAAGGCCATGATCCACGTTGCAATTTTTTGGGACAATTTTGAACCGATTTTGACAATCGGTTTGTTAAATAATCAATCTTCTTATACAACATACACTTTTCGAAAGAGTTTAGAATAATACATGTCTGAAAAAATGTATTTTCATCAGTAAAATTGATTCTAAATATGTGAAAAATGCATGAGAAGAAAATCGGTCGGCCCAAAATCCCAAGTGGACCATGGCCTTGATTATCCTAAAAGAAGTTGTGATAACACCAAACCCCAAACTCGAGTGATGTGTAGATGCCGATGATTTAGAAAAGATTGTATACTGGCAATATCGACATGTTTCGTTCTGTGAGGGCCATGGTCCACGATGCGACAAAACGCCAACCAATTTTATTCTCACTCATTTTTCTCATATTTTGGATGATTTTTCCGTTTTGAAGTACAATTTTTCCGATACAGATTATTCAAACCACTTTGGAAAATTGTCTATTGAATTAGGAAAACAATCATTTAACAAACCTTTTATCAAAATTGGTTCAAAATTGGCCCAAAATCGCATCGTGTATCATTCCCTTTACAATGCTCGTCAGTTTTTCTTTAAAAGAGTGCATGTGACGATGATTCAAACCACCCGACGCCAGTATATTTACGTGTATAATATTGTGCTTAATCGACATAATCTCCTACCTCTCTGTACCTCCCCAATAGGTACTGCGCAGTTTCCCGCTCGCCGGCTGCACCCCCCCCCCCCCCCTCACGTGCCCCGGCCCTGCCACTGCTCCCCACAGAAATACGAGCAATCGGAAACACTGGAATCGGGCGGAAGTGAAAAAAGGGATGACATTTGAAGGTGCCAATCAAAGTCGGGGGAGTCCCCGCACCTGTTCGAGCAGCCTGGTCGGCTCCGAGCAGTTCCGAGCAGTCTCGAGCAGCTCCGAGCAGTTCCGAGAAGTTCCGAGCAGCCCCGAGCAGATCCGAGCAGCTCTTAACACTTTGACTGGATCTGATCAGTTTCAGTAAGCTCTGAACAGCCCCGAGCAGCTCTTAACAGTTCTGACCTTCTCTGAGCAGCTCTGAGCAGCAGCTTTAAGCAGCTCCAAGTAGCTCCCGTTAGATTTTAATATATCCAAAAAGCTACGACTATCCCTGAGCAGCTCCGAGCAAATACTTCAATCATAAAGGCAACAACATTGGGAATGCTTTTGGACTTGCCCAAAGGAACCCGTAGATGTCTATATATGTGTATTCACTTATTAATCTCAAGGGCAGTATAATTCTAAAAACCCACCCCCTTGGTCGTTAGTTTGTCACGAGTAGATCGTGAGCAGGTCATAAATTTGTTGTTTCTATCTCACCAAATTTAATCCGGATTTGGAAAGTTGCCAGTAGCATTGTGGGCTAAGCAGTCATATCATTATCATTAGAAAGAATTTTAAATCGCCTTTCAGATGGTATGTAGCATGGATGGGTTTCAGTGTTAGAATTCGTCTAGTGGAACACATGCTTTAGCTTGTCACGTGTAGGTCGCGAGCAGTCACTGGGCACAACCCCATCACAGGGTGGGGCTTCAGGGCTTCTAGCACTAGACCAGGGCCAGACACGCAGTAATCCAATTTACCCATAAAAGAACATGGAGAGGCAGCGGTGTCCTGTCATTTTATAAAGTGCAGAGCCATCTCTAAGCGTCATGTCATCTGTTGTCAGCTGACGCCTCTAGGCTGATGTCTATATGGTGGACTCCTAGACAATCTTAGACAGGGACAGGTCGAAGCGGGATGCTATTTCAGCGGCTATGGAAACATTACACCGGCCGGGAAATACAGAGCTGATCAATATGGCAATTGAAAAGTTTTGTTTAATCACCGGAGGCAAATAACTTAGGTCTCATTTTATTTTCAAAAACTAATAATTAATGTCTCCCTTATCGTTCGGCAACACTGCTAAAATAATTGCCCGGCTATTAATTCTCCATACCTATTCCCCTCAGGCCGACCAGGGCCTTCACTGAAAGCCAATCTTGGCGGCCGGGAAACCGCCTTTTTTTACCCCTCCCGTTTTATAGCCAATCAGCGCGCCCGCTGACCTTCAGCCCCGGGCTGCGGACCTGCGCTCAGAGCCCCTATCGGCGGGCGGCGGTACTGCTGTTTGTCTGGTCAGCACGGAGCTGAGTGCGTTACGTCGACGCCGCCTCCTGCACGTTGACGTAACGTAACGACTTACGTCAAAGCACATTTCGGCACGTTTGGACTTCCTTCCAGGCTTGTACCGGGCCGGTAAATCACCAGCGTCTGACACCGGAAGTGGCACCGGAAGTGACTAGCACCTTGGGCACTAACGAATACCTGCTACCTAATCATGGTAAGACTGAAGCCTGGGTCTACATCGAGGAAAATAAAACAATCTAATTATTCTCTTTATTACATTAGTAATCGATATTGATGTATCAAACCGAGGTATGCATTTTCAGGTACATGTGTGCAGGTATAGGGCTTTACTAGTTTTACAATTTTCAAACGGGCACATTTTCTTTTTTTTTTGATTGTTTTTATTACGGGTAAAGGGTTTCATCATAGACGATCTTCCTACCCTTCCCACACGGTCAAACTACATCAAGATTCCCGTGTCGGTGAAGGGTTTTTTACATTCAGTTTGAATATCAGTAGGTAACATGGAAACAAATAATATGATACATGGTAGTCAAAAGAAACAAACAAAGTCTTAAATTCAAAAAGGAATAGAAACATTAAAGCCAGATTATCGTCCATTGGTTGTGAGGGTTAGGGGCTCCACCCTTTACCCTAGTGACGCCACAGCCGGCGACGTGTTTTGCGACGTTAGAACGTAAGTTGGAGCAGCTGTAAGGGAGTTACAACGTAGCAAATCCACCACATGTACGATACACTGGCTTTAACACTGTTTCCCTTTGGAATATGGCTGATATCTGTTCTCCTTTGGAATATGGCTTATATTGTTCTCAAAGAGGTAATGGTGATAAAGGGTTTCTATGTTTGATATGCTTATTCCATAACATTACGTCCTCAGTACTGTGTTCACCACTTTCCACGTAGTGTAGGCTGGAAGAATATGTAACCACGTGAAATCGTAAAATGATACAAGTAATGTTCCTTTTATTCTCTTTGTCTTAATGTAGGCTGTGTAGGCTGGATGGGAGTGGTCAACGTTATTGAGGCGTTGGTACCACTAGTTGGCATTGGCATTGCATGGGTTCGAGTATCATGTAGTGCAGCATGATAAAAAGGACATTTGATTACCGGTACCCCTGCACGGAATTGTGCCCAAATGGTCCACAGGACTGCAGTGGAAGAACATTTGATAAAGTAAACTCGGCCTTTATAAAATCCAATAAAAAATAAAACAAGGCCTGCACAGAAATCGCACTACATCTAGAATAATGATCTACCCCTTGTCACAAAACACACACAACCCCTTTACAGACCCATTACGGAGACGGAATGATGGACTACGGAGGTCTCTGTGCCGTAATGGTTGGCGTGTACAGACCGATTATGACATGGACTGACACACTCCGGAGGTCCCTGTGCGGCAATGGTTGGCATGTACAGACCCATTACGGAGACGGACTGACACACTCCGGAGGTCTCTGTGCCGCAATAGTTGACATGTATGGACCCATTGTGGAGACGGACTGAAACATTCCGGAAGTCTCTGTGCCACAATGGTCGGTGTGTACAGACCCATTACGGAGACGGACTGACACACTCTGGAGGTGTGTCGCAATGGTCGACGTGTACAGACCCATTATGGAGAAGGACTGACACACTCCGCAAGTCTCTGTGCCGCAATGGTTGACGTGTACAGACCCATTATGGAGCAAACTGACACACTCAGGATGTCTCTATGCCGCAATTGTCGGCATGTACAGACCCATTATGGAGACGGACTGACACACTCCGGAGGTCTCTTTGCCGCAATGGTTGGCATGTACAGACCCATTATGGAGACAGACTGACACACTCCGGAGGTCTCTGTACCGCAATGGTCGGCATGTACAGACCCATTACGGAGACAGACTGACACACTCAGGAGGTCTCTGTGCTGCAATGGTCGGCGTGTACAGACCAATTACGGAGATGGACTGACACACTCCGGAGGTCTCTGTACCGCAATGGTCGGCATGTACAGACCCATTACGGAGACAGACTGACACATTCCGGAGGTCGCTGTGCCGCTCCATTTAAACCCACCGGCTTACAAGGTGTGGGAGAAAAAACGTGGTCTTGACTGAAAGCTGTGGAGTGGCTGGGAAGGGTGGTCAGTGAATCCATTACCACAGGCCTGGAGTGGTCAGTCTCACGGCCCCTGGAGGAGGGAAGGGTAGAGGTATGGGATGGAGAGTAAAGCCCCATACCCACTAGGCGATTTTGACAATGTCAGCCAGCTAAGAGGCACCAAAATCAGCCGATTCTCCCAGAACAATCAACCAATTTTAGCACCAACTCCTATCAAACATTAATTCAAATAGTGTAGACAGATTAGGGGCCTTCCATTAAGTACGTACGCAAATTTTCAAAAATTCCAGACCCCCCCACCCCCCCTGGGGTAAAAATACGCATTAGATTTGTACAAGAACGTACGCAAATTTTCAAAAATTTCAGACCCCCCTCCCCCCCTTGATGCGTACGTACTTAATGGAAGGCCCCTTAGGAGATTTTAGTGCGATAATCAGTCAATTCATTTTGGAAGCAGTTGTCTGGTTTGTGCGCCGATTCAGCCTGTTGTATATGGGGCTTTAAGCCCATACAGGTAATTTTGACTACTGCAGATTTGATAATTTCTAAATTGTCATTGGAAGTATTACAGAAACCATGCATGCTATTGGAAAGGGAATTCTAATGATATATAACACGTCTATAATTAGCTGTTGTTTGTACTGGCGATTTTAAAAATTGGGGTTAAATCAGACAGTGGAATACAGTCATAAAGCCCTATACTCACTAGGTGACATTTACACAGTCAACCAACAAATCTAAATCAGTCGATTCTTACAGTTGCCTGTCAGTGCACGGTGCTGAAATGTGCATGTTTGATTTAAGTTGGTTCTAAAATGTTGGCTGATTATGTGAGTAAATCTGACCGATTTTAGCAATGATCAGTCAGTCGACTTTGTAAAAAATTGCCCATTGGGTATGGAGCTTAATGCCCTGTTTCCACCAACCAATTTAATTGCTGATTATTTGGTAATTTATCAATTTTAACTAGTATCATAACAAAATATCATTACATCTTACATACCATTTGAAAGGGAATTAAAAATGCTTTCTAATTGTATATAACATTCTTGTGATTAACTAATATTCACAGGAGCACGGGGTGGTGAAGTTGTTAGAGCATTCGCTTGGCATGCGGGAAAGCCGGGTTCGATTCCCGGCTGGGCCAGGCAGGGCTGCTACACCCCTTTGTGTTTCTCCAAGTGGAAACAAATGGGTTATCAAAGGTCCCCTAGAGGACCATTGGCTGTTGTGTGTGGGGCCCTGCCTATGGGACCCTGCACATTAAAGAACACCTATCTCGGTAAAAGTGTAGGGGTATGGTCTCTACCTTCTAATAGATACGATCATTTCATAGATACGATCATCAAAAAGACAGAATTGTCAAGACCTTGTTCTCACGGTGATATGACCATAGCTGTCGATACGGTGTAAAACCCAAATAACCAACCAACCAACTAATATTCACACTGCCGATTTTTTAAATAGGTAGTAAAATCAGCTAGTGGAAACAGGGCTCAAGGGGTGCTACAGCAGGGCTTGCGCTAAGTGACACAGGCAGTCTATCACGGACCGACCAACGACCACCATGTCCGGGGGGAAAGAACCATTTGTTGGAAGAGCTTTTTATTCAGGTTCCTACTAGAAAGGGTCGAGGAGACTGGCGCCTATTTTGTAAGAGGTGGTCTAGTTCAAGGATACGATATATGTAAGGTATCAATGATTTATATTTCGGATCCTGAGTATGCATGGGTCGGCAAAATGCAGTGGAATTCGTAGCTAAGATAACTGAGAGATAATATTAAATAATGGTATCGTGAAGCTAACTTTTCTGAAAGGTTACAAATTGAAAAAGTATGGAAGGCATGCTTTGACTCATTTTAATATATACTTGCAGAGATACTTGCAGAGAAAATCAATAGAACATATTCCAGTATGTATTTATTATATCTCCCACGCGATGCCCCTGCATCAACCAGACGCTTTTCTCCTTGTGGACTATATAGCGGGAAGTTTGCGAATGTCTCATACAGAATAAAAACAGGACAGAATGCCACTCCTTATAAGCATGAACTGTAATGTTGGAGTGTGCAACACCCTATAGGTATGAGCTGTTAAAGTGTATGACCAAGCTTAGAAATATATTACTAGAATTTAAGATATCCACAATCCTAAGACGATATAGGCAAATTCATAAATGTAGATTCAATCTCTGTGCCAAAATTAATTATGAATAGCTCTTTTGCAAACTTGATTAGTATTTTGGTACACAACTCATTTAATGAGTATATGACGCCATTTGCACAATATGTATGCATTGGGAGGTGGTTTGGACATTTTTGAAAATGTGCTAACGTTCATGTAAAATCCAATGCGAATTCTGGTCCGTGTTGCAGTGTGCGTAGGACCCCTAAACGGAAGCACAAAACACTTTATATAAAAGCCCTGTCCCTGGATAGCATTCCATACAAATTTCACAACGATTATCGCTGGTCAAAGCACGTCCATAACAAAGTCACGATACTTTCACAAGGATTAATATATCAAAATATATTTATGTGGCCAAGGAAGAATGCTATGTAGTTTAAAAAAGTTTTGAACAACAAAATTTAAAAGCAAAAAATTCTTGGGTATCGCATCATATCCAAAACAGGATTATAGCAAAATCTTTATGGAATGACCCCCTGGCTTTACACCGTCTTGTCCGAGCAGCTCGGACCAGCTCAGCACTGCTCAGTAGTAGCTTCGTCTGACCGGGGCCGACCCTGCTCATCCTCCTTCATCAACCCTGTTCTGGTCTAATTGATCCGAGTCGTTAATCCCTGTCAGCTTAAGGCCCGTGATCCACACCAAACGCCCGGACTGCTTAAGCCTACTATGACCTCAGCTTATCATCCTATAGCTAGTAAGCTGTTCCCTCTTGAGCTAATGAGTGGCTTAATTGATGGCTGTAGTGAGCTGCTAACTCTATAGCTAGTAGGCTGGTCATTCTATCGCGAATTAGTGGTTAACTATAAAGCTAGTAAAGTGCTCTCTCCTTAACTAGTTGAATGTTGCACACTCTACAGCAGCTTATAGGCGGTTTTATATATAGTTAGTCAGATCTATGCTGCTCACCCTATAATATGTCTAAGGCTAGTGAATTGCTCACTACACAGCTAGTTAGCTGCCCATTGTATAGCTAGTAAGATATCCACTCTACAGTTGATCAGCTCCTATCTCTAAAGCTAGAGTACCTGCCTTCATTAAAGCCAGTTTGGGGCTCACTCTGAAGATTTAAATTGGATCAGGTGATTTTGTGAAGGATTATCCTAAAGTATTCTAGGTTCTGTTTAAGAGCTGACCGAAGGGTGGGAGTAACGTCCTTCGCCTTAGAACCAAGCTTGAAATGTGTACAGTGACATTAACATTCGACATTGACTACTGATAGAAAAAATATGTTGTAAAGAGACTTTTTGCTATTCCAGGTCTCACAAATCTTGAGGAGAATTAGACCTTGTTAAAGGCACGAGACTGTTAAACTCACCTTTATTGTACACAGAAAGAAAGAAGACACGGACGTGATACATTCTACACTACAGGGAAGACTGTATGTCGTAGTTAAACATTGTGCACAAATAAGCCAATAATGTAACATAGTAAATTGAGAAACAGACATATCGTTTGCGTCCCTGTATCAATAAATAACACTACCATTGGCATCATAATGATGGTCAGATGACATGGGTAGAGAAAATAATGAAATGGTGGCGATTTTTCAAAGTGAGATATAGCGCTATAAAGCATGCAGAAACCATTCATCGTAGTGACCCCTTAACCTCTATTTCTGTCTGCCTGCCAGAACATCACCTGATTTCCAGGTCACATGATTCACATGATCTATGACACATTTTGCATATTGTGGATCACGTGATCTATGACGTGTACACACATTTTGCATATCGTGGATCACGTGATCTATGACGTGTACACACATTTTGCATATCGTGGTGGTCGACATTGACCGACAAATTCTGTGGACCTAAACATTACTACTGCCAACGTCATTTCAATAGTTTAGATATCACATATTTATTTGTTGAATAGCAATTTTCAATTATTCCAATTGTGGACTAGATCTTAACTGCGAAATCATATAACAAATGCACTTCATGTCGCTTCAAATGAATCAGGTTGAAAGGTTTTCCGCTCAGTCTGATCTTCTAATTCTTTTGAAATTAATCCCCATTCCAATAATTTTAAGCGGGAATAATCTTTCCCATGGGGGTTCTTAAAATGATTGGTTCAATTTGATTTAAAAGAACCATCGGATTGATTTAAAGTGCTATACAAATAACGCGCGTTTTAATGCTCATAACATCAATCATAATATAATCATGAATCAATTACATATGTGTATATATATTCGATTGGTATTATAACGACTAACCAAATCGTGTCATGAGCAAGAACGCTTCAATCATGACGATAGATAAGAGTAATATGTAGGAAAAAGACATAAGTAGGCGTAATGATTTGTAAGGAGTGTCAATTCATTCAATTTGACATGTCACTTCAAGGCAAATTACCTCCTCAAAGGGTCGTCATTAGCAGAAAAAGCACCTTTTTTTTTAATCTTTGCTTTTTGTAATAGAAAACAAAGCGGAAAGGCACCTTGTTAACATAAGCCTGCCTTTACTTGACAGAGCGTGTAGTCTGCTTCCTTCCTTGAGTGATCGCGACAATAATGTCTGCAGTCAACCGGGACCCCACGCCTGGAGGACGGCGGCCGGGGGCTGGGGGGAGGGGGTGGTAGGGGCTGGGGGATGGAGAACTGTGGGGTAGGGGTGGGCCCAGCCAAGCATGTGACCTTATTATAACATTACAGCAACATTCTGTTTGGTTCTGTATTGGTTCTTGTTACGTTATTTTGATGGCTCCCAATAATGTTGCTGCAACATACTTCCGTGATGTTGTACTGTGACATTATTATTACATTCTGGTTATGTTATTCAACTGAAACAGAATGTTCTTATCATGTTCTGTTTTGGTTTTGTCCTAACCTCACCAAAAAATAATGTTTTAATAACATTCTGATTTGGTGAGTTTTTGACCTAACTATAAATAACGTAGTTGTTACGTGCCATCTTAGTAAGTATCAGACTGACTAAAACAATCTGGTTGCAGAATGTTTCTATTACGTGACAGCTTGGGGGGGAGGTGTAGCAAACTGCAACATCATCTGCACTATTTGTTCGTTTCTGATGTTGTGAAAACAGAGGTTGAGTGCAGCGTGGTATCCCCGGAAAGCAATGACGGAACCGGCACTTTCTGTGATCATGTCTTTTTGGTCAGTATTACTTGCTATATTTCCATGTAACAGGTATGTTATTTAACGTTAGGTTGAGACTGACCAAAACAGAGTGTTATAATATTTTTTATGTCTTAATGAAGGTGAGACCTTACCAATTTAGAACATAACCAGTATACATGGCACAATATCATCACAATGCAATATTACAATGTTAGGATCTAGAGATGTCATCGGGTACCATCAAATATAAGGTAACAAGAACAAAACTAACAGGATGCAAGTACAGCGTCATAATAAGGTTGCATGCTCGCCGGGGATGGCAGTGAGCTGGGCATCACTACATCTATCCTCGCCCACCCCATGCCCCGCCAGGGAGAACTAAGGGAGGGAGGGGGGGGGGGCAGAAAGGACAAGGTTGACACGGAAGGGTGGAGGAAGAAAAGGGGTGGAGGATGAGGAACTATTTACTCGGCGCAGGGATACATTTATCAAGATTCCCCTGAGACGTTGCATGCTCCTATTTATATTCCTGCACGGTTTTGTGCAGTTTTTGTCACAGGTTCATGTCCAGGGGCATTTAGCTCTATACCACAACACTGCGGTATACATGTATTTCATATAACTGGTGAAATGGACCCTATATGGGATATTTCTGATCGATGGGTTACAGTTGGGTCGTTAGCACATTGAGGGTGGGGGGAATGGGCCGGATGATTGAATGGAAAATAAAAATCAATTTGCCAGCCATCCGGGGAATTAACACATGAGTCGTTCTTATAATGGGATAGGTAGAGACATGTTTCTATTCTAAGCCCTTTGTGGAAATAGGGTAATGGGTAGTCCCAAATCCGTAAATTGTCCCATGTTATTTGAGGCACCACAAATTTCACAATATTACAAGATATATATCAAGTAAACATGTTAAGTTTTATAGGTGTCAACATAGATCCATCTTGGTATTGCTAGCTTATAAAACACGTATTAAGGGTGCGTTTCACACTAGGGGAATTGGAAATGTGTTTCTCACACCTCACAAAATTTAAGATAAGATGTTCTTAATAATCAATTATCTGAACTCTAATAATATATAGATAACTATAGGAAAATAAGATCATAAAGTCTGAAACTCATCCATGAAAAAGTCAAAATATCTTAACTAAAAGTATGATCTTAAAATTATGACCAGTGTGAAACTCCCCCTAATACATGAATTTGTGTCACAGAGCACTTTTTTTCTCACAATCTAAATTCTTCTAAAGTAGTCGATCACAAACATGTAAAATAATTATCTCTTTACCACAGGCTACTAGGTATAGCACCATCGGTAGAAGTAGAAGTAGTAGAACAGCTCACACATAAGGTTAATAGTTACATTTGGGTATTATAGAACCAATCTTTGCCTAACAACATAATGTCAATGTTAGGCTCTATCTCCAACTCTGGCCAACTCCACTATTATCAGCACTCGACTCCCCCTTTAAAGACCTCCCATCTAATTCCCCCCTTATTAAGTCTCTCCCCCATCCTCCCTCTGAAGCCTGCGCGTCGGCGGTGTGCCTATCAAGACAAAAAGTAGTCCGCGGATGAAGACATTGTTTCGGGTAATGGGATTATCACTGCAAACCTATCTGCAGATTATTGAGCCCCCTCAATTAATGGGGTAATTAATAAGATGCAATAAATCTAAAGGGAGGAATCCACAGAGGGTTCGTGCGGGGTAGAGATACCGGTCGAGTTATAACTGAAGCCCGATTGAGGGCAATTGGGGGGAAGCACAGCCAGAACAACAGGATTGTTTCAAAATGGCTCCGGAAAGACTCCCCATATTGAATCAGGTTTCATTTTATTTATTCATATTCAAGTGAAATCAATATGTGATTTCCTGCGAAGAGTGAGGCCCTGTGATTGTTTTGAGATCCATCTGGTCCTTTACAGTCTGCAGTGTTCAATGATAGCAGATATTATTCAGGTATAAAGCCTGTTCTTAATTCCTTAATTTCAATAGGCATGTTATAGGAACACATGCGTGTTACATATCATCCGAAAAATAATTCAAAGTACTTTGTAATGATACGTAGCATGTCTAAAAATTAATCCTTATTCTCACTGGCGATTTCCGGAATCGGAAAGTCGGATGGTGGAAGACCGGCTTAAGACAACACAATTTTCTTGATTATTTCAAATCAAAATAAAAAAACAACAATATTTGTAAGTACTATTAAAATCGCACAGGGGAATACAGCCTTTAAGACAACACTATTTTCTTGATTATTTCAACCTATAAAATTGATAATAAGAAAGGAAATGATATTATGCCATAGTTTTGATTGATTTAGTGACATATGGAAATAGAGTTCTTCTCGGTTTTCCCTACCGAGATAACTCCAAACAAAGACAACTCACTCTCCACCTCAATTCCTCCCATCCCTCTACGTCTTCGCCCAAGCTCCACCGCCCATCGCTGCCTGGCCTCTCTGGTTTCTAATTGGTTTCTCATTTCGGGGATGATCAGATCTCCCGGTCGGTACTGCCCCATTCTGTTCCTGGTCTCCCGTTATCTGACTAAAGACTTCGTTTTGTCCGTTGACATAAGATGGTGGGAGAACGTGGGAGGAATAGATGAAATTGGGAGTTTATGCAACCCTGATGTAAACCCTATTTTCTATCTCAGATATCGTATGGTATATATGAAGCATCAGCCTATTTCTAACACATGATAAAGTACATGGTATCAATATTATGTTTAAGTGATATATAATGTGTGTTAGTTATATTACTCAAATCAGATGCCTTCAGAATGTTGAAATTATACAAATTACTTAGATACTTGACCAGAAAATTCAGATATGTAGTGTTGAACCAGTCAATGGTAAACGTACCAGGACGCAATATATGATGGTGTTCTGTACAACGCAAAAGGGAACTTTTAGGATAAACAGAAAACATGCAACAATACATGACACCTAAGGCCGATCAAACAATACGTCCAGCCGATGCGGTCACCTTGGTAACCTTGGTAAGAGCCGGTGCATTATCAGGACATGTATGATCGGTAAAAGGAAAGTTACAGTACGGAATACCTATAGGTAAAACACAGTACACAGTGCGGGAACATTATGTGATCCGATATGTAGAGTATGTGTCAGATTTACATCATCAGAGACCTGTTATGCACTACAGGCCTGCCACCTGGGTGCTGGTTGGATTGGATTTAGATTGACCATTATGCCTGTTGTAAAAATGCCCTGTGAGGTGCCACCTACCATTCTAAAAATACATTGGTAATGATCAGACCCTGGTCATGGTTGACCAAGCTGGTTCCAACCAGCCACTAGGGGAATGAGCACATAGGCCAAAAGAGAAACTTTCCAGTCTCTATATATCCTATATATACATACAAAGTCTCTGACATCATGGAATAAGGTGCCCCCTTTATGCATATGGCACAACTATGTCTCGTATCCCTCTAATGCCCCAAAGTTCGCACTGAATGTGCAGGGGCGGATACAAGATTTTCAAAAGTGGGATTCAGTCTAAAGACTAAAGACTAAAACTGCATGCAATCTCATTTACGCATGCAGCATTTTCCCCTCTTTTTGTAGTTTAGGGGTCCACCAAAGGGAGGGGGGTTGTCAGGACCCCCAGGACCCCGAGGAATCCACCCCTGATGTGTACTGGAAAGGAACGTGAAAACATTTTCACCACCCAGCACTGTTGCTTATACTTAATGGAAGGCCGCTTACAGATACTTCTTAAAAATTATTTGACCTATTTTAAGGCTATCGCAAGTAAGACCCATCAACGCCTATTTAAGCTGGGTACAGTTGGCCGCGGCCTGCGCCTTGGTCGGGGTGTGGTATGAGGGATTGTTCCGGGTACGACTCCTTGGAGAGGTGCCCGAGACATAGCGACAGGCCTATACTACTTACACGTCATTGTAATTAGTCCGACCCTTAGGGCATTCAGACAAAGCGAGGCGTGAGGGTAGGCGTAATGCTTCGGGGAGGTATGGATTATATTGATTGTTTAAGGTTGTTGCCCACGGCCATTATGTGTTTTATATGTACATAGGCCTATATATATATATATATATATATATATATATATATATATCGACATATGTGTGTGTATATATATATATATCGACATATATATATATATATATTTACATATATAAAATGGTCAAAATACTATCAGGGTGTTTGTTCTATGTAATTCTTTTATGTGTATCCAAATCATCTCAGTGTATATTCGTCTACATTTAATGTCACAGCAACCAGAAGAACACAAAAGTTAAGCATGTTGTATATAAAGTCGTCATCTAAATATAAACAAAAGAATACATACATAGTATTATAGTATTAATATTGCTAGTTGTCTTTATTATACATAACTGTAGATCTAGGTATGTGAAGGCAGCTCTCTGAAGGGTTCTGACAGCTTAGAACAGTTTCGACAATATTTCTGGCATTATATTTACTATGAAGGGTTTACCTAATATTTTAGGCAATCTTGCCCAAATCCCCTTGCGATACTATCGTAACCATCGCCATAAGTACAGCTATATCGTTATATGTGAACAAGGCTTAACGTAGGCACTGGCAGAAAAAAGCGGATATAACTTCTGTCTCATGACTATAGGCAAATATTTTCCTTTCATGCCTTAACAATAAGGAAGGCATAAATCTAGGGCAGCCAGACAGAAGAAAATAAATCAAGGAAATAAACAACAAAAACCTAAGTCATAAGAGGATGGCCATTCCGACTTTGAAGTGGTAGCTTGGGGCATGAAATTTAGCAGGAGCGAGCTCGGTGACTGAGGAGAATTCTTAAAGGCTGACTCATTCTGTGGCATTACTGGCCAGGTACCTACCTATGACGGCATGGTGCTGAAAGTTCATGTGTCCGGGCACCACCTAAAAGTACCTTGTGACAGTGGTAAGGTGGGAGGAGGTGTGAATTAGGCGCCGGGACCTGAGGTACAGACTGTCTCACATTGTTACCAGGTCTGTACAAGCCGGCCATACTGCTGATACACCGTCTGCCACCTCCGCCATCTTTCACACGAAAATTCGCGGAACGACAGATGTAGCATTGCATGCACGACCCCATAAAAATATGTACCATGATAGATCTAACAACAGCCTCTATGATTGTCATTGTCTGAGTCTGAGTGTAGTTAAAAATAACATGGCCTGATATAGATCAAAAGCTACATAACTTTCACCTCTCACACGCAAAAGAGACGGTGTATGCCAATGTAACACTAACCTAGTTTATGATTTTTCTGTTAGTTATTTGTTATTGTCTGACAACAATGGCAGCAGCTCAAGTGAAGCATGGTCTGCGCATGCTCAAAAAAGTGACCCTGTGACCTCACCATGGCAACCGTTCATGGTTGGTTGGATGCACCACTTTAGCCTAGCCCTGTGCGTCACGGTAGTATGACATTGGCTGTTTGGCCTGGCCCCTCCCCACCCGAGGATGTATTACAGTATGTGGTGTCGGCGGACCCTGCAGCTACATCTCGACAAGTGGTTTGGTCGCCGACATACCTCCCCTTTGACGATGCAAAGGCCCTGTTACACTACACGACATTGAGCTGATATATCGGTTAAATATGATGATGTTACAGAAAATTCACTTGCGGGAGTGATATAATTGTTTGAAATTGGCAATTTGGAGTATTTTACACATGTGAAACAATGGATTTTGTCTGTATTTCTCTGTGACATCGTCATATTGCGGCTCATGTCGTGTAGTGTAATAGCACCTTAACTGAAAAAAGCGACCAGCCACCTCACAGAGGTTTCCCATCACGACCGTGGGAATAGAACAGACTTCCTCCCTAAAACACCGACTTCCCCGATTGCCCCCATACAGGTTTGGGATTCTTGCCAAATGAATAAAATTATTTCTGAGAGAAATAATTAATCCATGGATACCCTTTGAAAAGAAGGATCGTTATTATAGTTTTGGCCTGCCAATTTGGCCCAAACTGTGCATTTAAATGGTGTATTTGGCCATGAAACTGCACGTGATCAAGTTAATTACAATATGTCTACTTTCTCAAAAGGTGTAGAAGGAAGTTAAAGATCTCTCAATGAAAACGTAATGTTTCTTGCTTTTAAAAAATACGGTACAGCTTCTTTGATGGACCATTCCATCTATGGACTGTATCTGTAAGGCGACTAATATGTTATCTACGGGAGGGGGGTGTCTAGGGGGTTCTGATCTCCCCCCCTCCCCTGCACACACACCCTTTTTTTCCTATTATGTGTGGACTTACACCTGACTAAGAGAAAAGAATAACACACATATATACATATGGATGTGTGACATTTTAGCACTGAGGCTATAACTATGCAGCTCCCCGCCATTGCAAAACCCTGTATCGCACCTGATCTAAATGGTTGTTTGGAAATTGAGAATGGTACATACCAGTACGGCGTGTAATGTATAGATTGTGTGACGTCCAACCAGGGTAAACAAATCTTTCCTCCTTCAGAATATCCTTGTTGTGAGTATCTATTGATCCAAACCGCTCAGTCGGCAGTTCGCTCATTAAAGACACCACTCATCAAGTGGTCACAAACCGAGGGTCCTAGGTAAATAGCCCTAGATGGGCAGTGTCCTTCCTCCTGGCGGTATGGTGTTAAACTGACTGGTACCTGCGTATAATCCGACCTTTCCTCCTGTAGGTGTGGCCAGGTCTCTGCACCGTGTGGGCCTCCTCCAGGGGGGGATGGATGGGCGTGTACCGGCTGGGACGCAGGGCGGATGCAGGACGGACGCGCGCCGATCACTTAGCTAGTCTCTCGTGGTACTATCCTTGATACAGAGGTACAGGAGGCTGGGTATCCAGTAGGGCAGGACCAAGAGGTGGACAGATCTGTGCACCGTGTGGGGCCTCCTCCAGGGTGGGCGGGGGATGGGACGCGGGAAGGACGCAGGACGGACGCGCGCTGATCTCTTAGCGCGTCTCACTCTGTTATATCCTGGATAGAGGAAGCTGAGTATCCACTAATGCAGGGCCAAGGGATGAGCGGGTATGGGTGTTGGTGAGCGTATCCACTGAGGAAGGGTCCGCAAATAGGTAGGGTGGGTATGGGTGAGTATGTCTGAATGAGTGGGTGAGTAGGTGGGATGGGTATGGGTAAGTAGTATGGGGGAGTGGGTCTGAGGAGCTTGATATGGCAGAAGTATGTGCGCTCAGTGCTCCCCCTGCCGCTCTTACTGATGGCTATCACCTAGTACCTCCGACTGCCAGACACAATGTTTTTCACCATCAATAGCTGCTTCATTATCTGCCGCGCCTCCTCCTCCAGACCTCCTCCCGGGCACTGCAGGCTACTGCAGCTCATAAAGCCCCTGCTGGCCTGTATACTTACATCCGAGCTCCTCCCTCTTACAGTACCTCTTGGGGGGGGGGGGGGGGGGTACTGACTGTATTATTGTAGGTACAAAACTACAGCCTCCCTCCTAATTCTTCAATTTGACAGCTTTGTGTAATTCCCACATGTAAGTTTACAGCCTCCTGTATTCTAAGATGTCAAGGGACAGCCCATTGTTTTCACTGTAGCTATTGTGTTCTGCTCCCATATGAAGCTAACAAGCATTGTTCTTCTTCAAGGTTCCTAAAATAATTAACCCAATAAAATATATTTTTATATCCCAAAACTAGCCAATGATACTTTCCTCTGACTACAAAAGCTTAAGACAACAGCGCCAAAGGACGATTAGTCTTGAAGACCCACAATAGAGATGTCTCGGCAGTGCATGACAGACCCAGATTTCTCTTGTCTTTTCCACACAAACAGACACAGTTTCCCCAACCCCTTACCGGTTTCGTAAGCTTTGCACTGTGCATCTAATCCCAAATGAAGTAACCTCCCCTCCCCCACGACACACACCTCCACAGGCGGTATCCTCCTAAAGGCCTGCGGTGGATCAGCCCCAGCTCCCGATCACCTACCCCATCCTCCTTTCTCCCCTCATCCCACCTCCTCCAGGGCGGCACGCTTTGATCCAGTCCACGGTTCAGGGGTCGGCAGGTTCGCCCGATAAGAGAGGATCCAGATCTCCGCGCGTCCGGTGGGCGGGGCCGGGGACGGAGAGGGGGTGGTCTGAGCTAGGATGGGGTTTACTGAGGATTAATTGGCCAGCTGAATCCTGGATACTAAGGTGTTTGTAAGACCACAAGTTGCACCGACAAAATGACCTTTTAGGTCACACATCGACCCTCTGAGTTACAGGGTGACCTATGTTACTGAACAACCGTCCATGTAACAGAACGACCTTAAATCTACAGGACGATGACTCTACCTATACTGAAGATCACTGTAAGTGAATATGGTTAAGAAAAGAGAATCTTCCTGATTATAGGGCTATCCTCCAGGTTGCAATCAACCCTTTATAGGGTACATGATAATTGGAGGGGGGCAGTGTGTGTCCTGGGGTAGCCTGGGGCCACTGAGGATTATTTTGCCAGCTGAAACCCGGATAAGGTGCCCGAAAGCCCATGATTTGCATTGACTTATTCAGGTCCAAAAGGATTGACCAGGTCACAGGATAACCCTTAATCACACAAGGTGCTTTCCGTGCTACAGGACGACCCTCCAGGTTATATGACAACTCCCTCGTTTACAGGACAATCTGCAAGATAACAGCCAGCTGACAGGACTACTCTCTGGGCTACATGATGACCATCCAGGTTACAAGATACCTTCTATGTTACAAGATGATCTCCAAGGTTACAGGATAACCCTCAAGAATACAAGATAATTTCCAGGTTACAGGATGGCCCTTCAGGTAAATTGGACGACCCTCCAAGACCCTCCAAGTTACAGGAATTCTTCTATGTTACACTCCAATCTCCAAGGTTACAGGATGACCCTCCAGGTTACAAGACAATTTCCAGGTTACAGGACGACCCTCCAGGTAAATTGGACGATCCTCCAGGTTACAGGGCACCTTCTAAGTTACAGAACAATAATCTCCAAGGTAACAGGAGGACCCTCAAGGTTACAAGACGATTTCCAGGTTAGAGAACAATCTCCAAAGTTACAGGATGTTCCTCAATGTTACAAAACAATTTCCAGGTTATAGGACGACCCTTCAAATAAATTGGATGACCATCCAAGTTACAGGAAATCTTCTATGTGGCAGAACAATCTACGAGGTTACAACATGACCCTCAAGGTTACAATATGACCTTCAGGTTATAGGACGATCATCAAAATAAAATGGACGACCCTCCAGGTTACAGGACGACCCTCAAGGTAAAATGGACGACCCTCCAGGTTACAGGACACCTTCCAGGTTACATGACGACCCTCAAGGTAAATTGAATGACCCTCCAGGTTACAGGATACCTTCCAGGTTACAGGACGACCCTCAAGGTAAATTGGACGACCCTCCAGTTTAGAGGATGACACTCGAGACAACCTAAAGGATGACTTTTCAGATTAAAGGACTCCTCTCCAGGTCTGAGGACGGCCTCCAGGTTATGTTTCTGGGTCTGTCAGCTTGTCCGGCCCTAGCCCTGATCACTATCTGGTGGCAGAGGAAAATGTACAATCCCAACATATTGGACCACAGATCAAATTCGATATCGAGGCAAATATATAAACCTTTGTTGCAATATTTTCTACCACAGACATTTCTTGTAGAACCTTGTCCGTCAGAAAAAGGGAGGAAATGAAAATGTTTGCCTTTAAATCCCAGTCGTACTGAGAAAAATAAGTTATTTGAAAATAGGCCGATGTGGGTTGATTCATTCGAGCTTTTATCTAAGATCTAGTTTTATGTTTTATATGAATGATATCCACAGCGATGGATTGGTAACCATAACAACGAGAGAGAGCCAGGAAACGCAGAGGGCGTCAGGAAATGGAAAAGTCAGCGCTACCTCCACGGGCATCGCCAGGCACCAGAGTTAAGCCCTGGGCACACTAAAGCCCCATACCCACTAGGCGATTTTACTGGCGACTGGCGACTGGCAACTGGCAGAATAGCTGGTAAAATCGTTACCAATTATGATCAACCTTTAGTATGTTATATTGAAATGTTACATACTAACAGATGATCTGAATTGATAACGATTATACCAGCAATTCTGCCAGTTGCCTGTCGCCCATCGCTGGTACAATCGCCTAGTGGGTAGGGGCTTATCAACTCAACTCAACTAGACTGCTGTAGCTGTAACTGGCGCCACAACCTACGACTGTCGAGTCGCAGAGAAAATATGTGGCCTGGCCACTGGTTAAGACTTGACTGTCACAGCTTTGGCCAATATGATGTCTACAAATCTACTGCATACCCCCCTATGACCCGACAATCCAGTCTTCTGAACATGTAAACTCAGCTCAACCATCGCAGATTGAGCTACGACTCCCCTTGCCACACTCTACGACTGAGACCAACTCAACTCAACTAGACGGTCGAGTTGAGTTCAGTTGGTAAGTGTGGCTGGGGCTTTAAGCCTGGTTCCCATTGAATGACTTTCGAACTGTAAACTTTGCACATGGAAGACTCCTGGAGACTGCAAAGGTTTAAACAAAAATGATATGATAATCAGCTGTTTCTGTTTTTTGTAAAAAAAGGATTGGTTGTTTTCGCTAATGAACTGAAATATAGGTATCTGGATGGACTGCAGCAAATCCAGGACGATTTTTTTTCAATCCAGTAGAAGTGCAATAAACAGGGAATAATATGTTCAGTTGCTCTCATTTGATTTTAGAAGAGTTTGTTGGCCCTATTCGCCCCAAAATATCTAATAAGTTGGATATTCAAATTAAATATTTCATCATTGATAGATTGTTGCATTTCTTCTGATGTTTGCATTCATTTATGGCCATTTGCAGTCGTTTCCAGTCGTCCAACTGCTTTATTGTTATCGCTGAACAACACTCTAAAATGACACCAATGATTACTGAATCTTCGGCTATCGTTCATGGTTGTTAGCTCAAAGTCGTTCGGTTGGAATCAGGCTTAACTTGTTCAGAGACGGCTGTTATTGTCACACTGTTACATAGAAGATAGGTCGGAATGGGAGAGAGATAGTGTAAGATGGGAGAAGAGATGGAGATATCTCATATGGGAAATGGGAATGAGGTATAGAGGTACTCGCAGGATGGGAGGCATAGGCCTCGTTCACATTGGCCGACTCAACTCGACCCTAAGGTTCAGTTGAGCTGGTAACAGTGACAAGGGACTACGAGTGCAGTCCCACTGTATCCTGTCAGTTGATTTGAGTTGTAGACCTGAAGATGTAGAGTTATCTATATGTTTAGTTTGACAGGTTCTAGAATATTTCAGTGGCGTAGCCGGGGGAGGGGGAGGTTCCTGGGTGTTTGGAACCCCCTTTGACTTCCCAAAATATAAGTAAAGTATAAGAAATCTTGTCAAACATGTAGGTCGGAAACCTCTTACATTTACGTGGACCCCCCTTCTACGACCCTGATATTTACTTGTGGCATATGGCCAGATAGACTAATACTGGGCTACCATGGATATTGGCACCATCACAGACTTAAACATACGAGTTGACATCAGCTGGCTAGGGCGGCTGGGGCTTTATTAATTCTAAAGGACAATAATATTATGAAAGATACACGATGACGTAAAAAGCAGAACAGCAAATAACTGTTGCTGGGATAATGTAAATTTATGTGGGCTATATTGTTAGAATCCAACAAAAAGGAAAATGCGGGCAATTCAGTGCAAAATGAAGCGTAGACATTGTTGGAGAAAGCTGTATGAGATTCTTCGAAAACCAATGTTGTTTCTTAAGCTTGAAGCATGATAAATTGGTAGGCCGAGGCGTTTATGAACACCACCTCCCCCGTAAACCAGCTGCAGGCAGTGTCAATGTCAATTTTGTGACGTGAACTTAACAAGAAGTGAGTAACTATAGATCTCATCAACAAGCCACAGCTAATTTTGTGTTCTTTTCTTATGACGCGAGTAAAGAGTTTGGCTAAGTTCTATATATTTCTCTTTATATTAAGGGGTGTACATCAACAGAGCTCCTAGTATCAGTAGACTTTACATATTACCAATTAGGTTGATTGAAATTACACACAAAAAAAGAAAAAAAGAAACAGAGAAAATGAATAGCATTACTGTCAGGAAATTACAGACGATGTTTGTGTTTTTGAGTAATTACTTGTGTCTTAGGTCTAGAGTAGGTCCATAACACTCACCTGTGGACACCTGAGTGTTACCTGAGGGTCTCAGGTAAGGAGCAGGTAGGTGAGGCCTACAGGTGATAAACGAGACCCATAGGTGACCCGGCCTACCTGGCCAATGTCTTACCTGGTAATTGGTATGTTGCTAGTAGGGAAAGTCCCTTACTCTGTTTTACCCCTGTTGTGCATATTGGAGGAGTGTTTGCTCACTCTATTCACTTCTACAAATGTCCCGAGATTGATTTCCAGCTCTGGAGACTGGGTGATAATTTATGAAGAGGTATGCTGCACGCATCCTACTCCTGGAATGATCCACAACTTAACAAAGGCTGCGGGTATGTATCCCCTCAGTTCAAAATGATTAAAATTCTTATTTGGATTAGAAAGAGCAGGATTATCTGAACTCCTGTCTTTAAAATATATGGTAGTACACGGACAAATGGCAATGTGGAATAGCAGCAGATGAGCTGAACATTAAGTCCCTGGTAAAGATTTTTGTTTAGAAAAAGAAGAAATACATCCATCGGTATACCTGTAACTTTACATACTGTATGGTCATGACTTGAACCTACAGCATAATTGCACACCCATATTTCAAATATCTACTGCCGTTGTGATGATGTGTTTGCATCCTAAAAGAACCCAGGTGCTTACGTATCAAAACCCTAAACGGAGAATACTATTATAAAAGCCACCGTCAACATTGCTTACTTTTTATAAAATCAACTTCTTTTTTCCTCCAATGAAATAGCCTCATTCGTGTCATGTGGGCCTGTGGTCAGGTGGGTGAAATTGACCCGGCTCAGGCCCTTGACCCCATTGACCTCAAAAGGCCCCACCTGTTTTCACCTGACCTTTATCCCTCCAGGTGGGGAGGGGGCTGACCTCCTGCTGTACCCACCGGGTGAATTCACCCTGAGACGGATAGCTGATTTACAGCATTTTACAGGTGCAATGTAGTAAATAAGATATCCATGTATTGTGGGGAGAATTTGCCCAAGCCAGCCAACCGATCGGCACTAAAATCAGTTGATTATATCACAATAATCAGCAGACTTTAGCACTGATCCATATCAAACCTTTACATTTCAGTAAATTGCCTACTGATTGGTGACCTGCAGCAGTACAAATATAGGCTGATTGTTTTGGTAGTAATTGTCCAGGTTTTGCGCTGATCAAGCATAATGGGGTTTTCGATATTATTTTTCTCAACTTCACATAATTATATAAATAGAACAAAAGGGTTCCAACCCGCCCAATCAGAAGGACGAGAACAAAATATTTTTTTACCAGAAATTCCTTTGGAAACCACTTAAAGTTTTAAACCGTATTTTTTTGTAATAAAAAGAGAAGAAAACATGTTTAATACTTAGATCGGGTTCTCCGCTTTTCATACAACCCGATTCCTCCTAGGGGACAATCATGTATGCTGGGGTATGGGATGAATGGTAACCGGGGCTTGGCCTCACGCTGGGCCCACGGAGCACGTGGATCCCATCCACGATGTGTTTCAGGAATCAACATACATGTTCTAAACCTCCACCCATTGATTCCCATGTTCTATACCTCTACCCATTGATTCCCATGTTCTATACCTCTACCCATTGATTCCCATGTTCTATACCTCTACCCATTGATTCCCATGTTCTATACCTCCACCCATTGATTCCCATGTTCTATACCTCCACCCATTGATTTTCAGAGTTGACCTGGGTATACCCATTTAGGGAAAACATGCAAGGTTCTCTTTCCTCTCTGCAACAACCTTATTTACTATCAGCCGTATGTTCCCTTTTAGAGAAATGTCAATTCTCTTTCTAGACTACATGGATAACACATCTTCGCAATTTCCAAGAACATAAAGTATTAGGTCTCATATATTCTGGAGCACAATATGTGTAAATCTATATATAATTATATCATTTAAACAATTTTATTTAACTTGGTGAGGGTTTGAATTTCTACAGCATTCTTTCCTCATCACTGATAATTTAGTTTAATGCAACACAATTTGCCGGTATATTTTGTTATCAAATGCCTATAGCCTACTGATGTATATCAAAACAGAATTACAGTTGTCCTCTATATACTACAGAGTCTTGTTCAGATAGGAATCCATCTCCATCGGCGTTAAATGAATGAGAATGTCTTACTTCCCAGGACACTGGACCCAAATCCAATAAATACTTCGGACAGGAATGTAGTTCTAAACACGTACTGGTCCGGCCCGACAAATCGTGTGTCTGCTGGGCACGTGAGGTTTGGGGTAAAGTCTGCATTCCACTAGGCAATCTTTCTGCTGGTTTATTTGGAAATTCATAAGTTGTTACCAGTAATATTGTCAAAGATCACACATCCTACATATGATTTTAAAGAGATTTTGAAGACCGTTCTAATGGTATGAAACATGTACATGATTGATATTTCCACTACCGATTTTGTATATTAGAGGTAAAGTGGTGGTTCACACTGGTCGTAACCCTAAGATGCAGTTTTCAAATGAAATTTTTCAACTTTGAGATGCAGATGTTTCAGACTTTATGATCCTATGTTTCTGGGATTCTTTACATAGTAAGCACTGTAAGTAATGACTGTTGTAATCATCTTATCATAAGGTTTAAGATGTGAGAAACGCACTAATTTGTGATAGAACCGGTGTGGAATTCGCCCCAAAATCGGCTAATGGAATAAAGCCTTTAGGTCTGCCTGGATCAAGGAACCAGGACCAGTAGAAAAGCCCCTACTCCTCTGTCAGCCTCCCCCCCCCCCCCCGTTCCACACCCCCAGCCAGGCCAGGTGATGGGAAAAGCCGGTCGGACATGATCCCACCATGTCCCCTACACAGGGGGTTGGGAGTCAGGGCAGAGAGTCATGGTGGTCTCCTGGGGTGGTCCCTGGTCGGGTTTCAGTAGGTGTTTGTGGCACCTGAGTTTCATCTGTATTGTCCGTACGATTTTGTACATATTACTTGGTAATGTTCTTAATATTAGGTATATTTAGGATGTAATTATATCTATATATTATAATTATATGTATGTATCATATTATTAAACATTTAGGTAGACTAAAAGGAACATGAAAATGTAGGAAATGTAACCCTAGTATAAAGCGATGCATATAATTGATTAATGAAACGGAGAATTGTTATATGTTGTGGCTTGAAGTATGTGTATCTGTATTGTAAATTATATCATTACGGCGATCATAATTCATAACATTCGAAGAACTTCTTGTAATATGAAGAAATGTTTCAATAAAAAAGAAATAATGATTTGATTATATGTGGACTTCACCCAGAATCTATATCATAGCAAATATCGCAAAATAATCCCAAAAGACATGTCCTACTAGACTGGCCGATGTGCTGCGTATCCATGGCAACGTCGCTGGGGAATTTCCTGGAACCAGAGACAACAAGTTTTGTCTGTGGTGACGTGGTATGAGACGCCACCAATTACTGGGCAAGGCAAAGAAACAAGCCATTAGGGTTATATTCCACTAGCAGATTTTATTCCTTATTTCGTCGAAAATCAACAAGCCTTAACCATAGACATGTTACATATCATTATAAAGGATTTTTAATTACCCTTCTAATGATATGTAACATGCTGGGGTTCTTGTAATAATTCATAGGAAAACTTACAAAATAGCAAAATTCCTATGGTCAAAATCGTCTAGTGGAATGCAGGCTTTCAGGGGCTACAACAATGGTACGATCAGACGTGGGTGCAATGGGCCTAGGACCACAGGGCATTGAGCAGCAAGGGGCAAGAGATCCTGTGCAGACGCACTTTCGTAATCACGTATTTTTCATGATCATTACATGGTGATCGTGATAAAAAGACTATAACATAAATTCAAAATTTATCAATTTTAAGTAAATGAGCTTGTCAATTATAATCTAGGGAGTTTTTTTTATAATGTATTTGGTATTGATATTTGTTTCACACTTATAGCTTATGCATTCGATTGAAGTGATCACTAATCTGAGGGCCATATCAATGTTGGAGATTGCGTTGTCATGTTTACAACATGTATAGGCCCTTTTCCTTAGTATGGTGTTCTAGGCCTACAAGTACTTATACGTATAGGCCTGAGCCAATGGTTGGGGTATGGATTCCCATGGGCCCAGGCTGAAGCAGTTGGGATCGAATGGAACTATAGAAGGTTTCACTGCGCAGACTCGTAAAAAAGGTGTATATACGAGGAGCTCACTATCTGCTCACTCAGGCCGCGCCGTGACCTAATTAAAGGAGGCGGTAAGGGAGTCTATAGGTGAGCTCTCGTTATCAGAGGGGATTTAAAAACTGGCCAGGCAATTATTGAGTTCTGAGAAGCAGGATCACATAAAAATGGGTTCTATAAAGACTACTGGTTCTGGTATTGATGTGGCGTTAATGAGACGTGTTGTTGTTTAGAAATGATTGGTGTTGATATCTTTCCTTTATGTCTCATAGGATTTAAATTCAACAGGATATCAGCCTATCCTATTAAAACTAGGGATTTCCTGTTTACTTCATCTATTTAGGTTGTGACATTGAATGGCATGCATAAGAAATACACCCACTATTTAGCACACACACAACACACATGCACACATATATACATAAAGGTATACCTATGTGTATGTTTGTGTGTGTGTGACATCTTTATCATCCCATTATATCTACACTCATACGAGGGTAAAGAATATAATGTGAGATCAAACGTGTCATTTTAATTTCAAATGGTCATCGTATCCAAATGGAACCATATATCTTATTACAAACGAATATTTTTTTACTGCTCCCTGAAATGTCACCGCATGCTCAACCACACTATTACGCAACCTGTACTAACCTACACCGTTCCTATAGCCATACAGATATCTACGTGGTAGCTTCTATTAACCCATACCCCATACCCCAGCCATACACCCCCTCTAATCACTGTTATACAAATGGCACTGATGACGGGCGGGGAAATAAAAAACTAACGGCAGATTAAGTCCCTATATTTGCGGTGTAATCTGGCAGCAGACAGAGCTCTATCAAACAGGGTCCTGTCCTTGTTTTTGGTTTTGTCTTTACCCCGCCCCGCCCAGTGGTGACTCACCGCTGGTAGCGGCGTGTGGAGAGGCTGGTCTATAGAAATACTGGTATTTTGAGTGATATCCGAGCAACAGCCTTCACAGAAAGGTCATGATGTGGCATGATGAAATAACTCCAGATGGATATTTCAGCGATTGACCTATGTTTTTTTTGCTTGAATTGATTGGTGTTATAAATCAATAATTGTGGTTCATGTTGGCAAATATTTGTCATCGTACTGTCATAATTGTTTGTTTTATATTTGTATTTGTTATTTCAGAATTATAGGTGGATGTCGATTTTATTTCATTGTTATTTCAGAATTAGAAATTGAGTAAATATATAATTTTAATCTCATTTGCAACACCCGCGGGTGCTACCTGCATACTAGTATACAGGTATATGCACTGTTATACCAAAGAATAAAATTAATATCGAAATTTATTCTCAGGCCTCAAAAAGCATTCAATCGGGCAAATATATAAAGATATATTTTATAAGCTTCTCTTTGAAATATAGCAAAAGCTAGAATAATGCACCCTGTCCCAAACCAACGGTTCGTTTGTATGTGCGTATGTTTGCGTGTACCACCGCTTTATCATTATGCCATACGTATAGATGTCCGTGGCATAAAACAGGGAATATATTTATATAAACCACGAGGTGGCGAAGGGGTCGGGGGGTCGGAGGGGTGAAGGGGTGGGGGTGGTGGAGGCGGGTGTTGGAGCACACATGTATTACCATGGCAGTGGCTGGCTGTGACAAGAGGCCGATATTTTGGCCGGGACCCCTGGGCCAGGGCCAATACAGACCTCCCATAGCCCCTGCCCTAACCTTCCGAGTCATGGGTCTGTGACAGAATGTTCACTTCTACGTTACTCAGTCAGCCCTCCTTAATGTCATATTATGTGATTGTAATAATATAAGACGAAGGGGCGGATACATCATTTCTTTCTTTCTTTCTTTCTTTTCTTTTCTTTTCTTTTCTTTTATTATTATTGTTATTTTTTTTTTTTTTTTTTTTTTTGGGGGGGGGGAGTTGGGGTTAGCATATCTAGGCTTGGTACTAAAAACGAGAGGATTCAAATGCATTCACACAACATTCATTCCCCTCCCTGTTAGTTTTAATTCCCCACGAGAGAGAGGGGAGGGGGCAGGACCCCTTGGACCCTTGCACAAATCAACCGACAAGTTAGGAGGCCGTGAACGGCGCGCATTGTTTGGTCACTATTCATGTTTAGTTTGGTTCATGGAGGTGACGCGACCTATAGCTGCAGCTGGTGAACTCATATCGATATAACAAGTAGCGAGAAAAAAAGCAACACCATTTATAGCCTATTAACCGACCTGTTGTGTAAATCATGTCATATTTGTCAGAATCATTTGATAATTATAAGTAACACTCTCCTAATCAGTATGTACATGATTCATTGTTTAAGAAAAATGACAAAAATAGTTGAGAAATACCTGAAACACTCATGTCATATACTTGTGTGAGTGGCTTAACGCTTGAGAGGGCTGGAACTACAAGTCTCGGTGTTTTGTTTTGCTAACCTCAATCTTCACTTTGAGTGAAAGCAGTGTTAACTCCAGCAGCAGGTCACGTGACCCAGGTCACGTAGTTAACATGCCGGCCCCATGGCCAACTCAGCTGTTACATCAGAAATCAATGCTAGATTGGGAGGGGGGTGGTATTTAAAAAAAGTCATCTATAGCCTCTGATTGCCTGTTGCAGGATACAGCCCTGTTTCCACCAACCGATTTTTCTACTGATTTCAAAAATCGGCAGTGGGAAGATTAGTTAATCACAAACGTGTTATATACAATAGAAAGCACTTTTAATTCTCTTTCAAATGGTATGTGAGATATATATCTTTTATTAGCATACTAGTTAAAAGTAATAATTTACCAAATAATTGGCAGTGAAATCAGCTGGTGGAAACCAGACTTGAAAGTGAGTGAATGATTGTGTAGGTTGGTGGGTGGTGAGAGGGGAGGTGGTATTAACAAAAAGTCGTCTATTATCTGTGATTGCCTGTTGCAGGTGATAGGTGAGTGGATGGGAGCGTGGGTTGGTTGGAGTGAATGATATGGGCTGGCCAATGTGTGGGGTTGTGGAGGGGGTAGGTAGTTTTGTAGGAGGGTGGGTGGGTTGGAAGCTACATTCATGCTGGGCGATCAGGGTTAGTGCGATCTAATAACGTTAACATTGGAATATTTTACTTTATCGCAGCTAATTTCTTTGGGGTTGCAAAATCGCTTGAGGCTAAGTACCCAACAGTAGACTCCCAACACGTTCAACTTATCTTTCTCGTCTTGTCCATTTTGGAAGAGATTTTAGATGAAGTAATCCCTTCTGATCGCAGGAACTTCGTTACCCTAAGCGAATGCACATGTGGATGTTCTCAGGCTTGCAGGAACGTTTGTGCCTATGCTTATTGCAGCTAGGGGGTATTTGTTGCATCCATGAGACAGAACAACATAAACCACCTAGTGCACATCGGCCAACAGCCTATAAAGCCCCATAACCACTGGTAATTCTGATAAAGTTGACTGATCTTACGAGAAAAACTCGGCTACTTTTAGCATCAACTCAGACTGTCTCTAGGTACTTTTGAAATGCATCGATATAATCTGAACCAGTGTAAAAGTCAGCCGATTATTTTTGTTGTTGTAAAATCAGCCTATTTAGCGCTAATTTGGCAGCCGATATGGTAAATAATCACATTTGCCAACCTATATCACTCACTCCTACACACCCACGCTCCCATCAACTCACCTTTTGCCTGCAACAGGCAATCATGGGTAATATATGACTTCTTTTTATGAATACCCCCTCCCCTCTCACCACCCACCAACCCACCTACCAACCTAGAGATCAAAACCCCTCCCCCCATGACCTATGCGACCATTCACTCACCTTTAAGCCTGGTTTCCACCAACTGATTTCACTATATGTGATCATTTGGTAATTCATTACTTTTAAGTAGTATTAAAACAAAAGATAATATATTTTACATACCATTTGAAAGAGAATTGAAAATGCTCTCTAATGGTATATAACAAGTATGTGATTGATTAATATTCCCACTGTTGATTTTTGAAATCGGTAGAAAAATCGGGAGGTGTAAATGAACTTCCAGCCTGTGAATGAGGGTGTACATGTTATTGATCAGGGCGTACCCTGTAAGTCATTGATAGGACCACAACACCTCCGTCCCACGACAAGATCGATAAATCAATACCTAGTTTGATTACAACCAACACGTAGCCTTATTCCTGGGTAAAAACTACTCTGTTAAAATGACACGATTTACGTCAATGGGGTAGAGCTGAAACAGCAAGTTAGCCGTTAAAGTCAGCAAAAATGTTACATTCAGCAAAATTCTGTTTTGAATATTAGTCATCAAATTAAAGGGAACGCACAAACAGAGTTTTTTTAAAAAAAATTGTTTGGTTCAATTCCATCAGGCTGATATAGAATCAACTTTATCATGGTTTCCCTTGAGCGATTGTCCCTAGGTTTGTAATGCAGTAAGATACGGCCTCTCTTTAATGTATGGAATACATGATTGCCTAGGTATGTAGAATACTGTACGCTATGTTGGCTTCCATAATGTACCTGCGCATCAAGAAGTTGTGGAGGGGGTGGAAATTTGTGGAACTGTGCGTATGTTGTAGTAAAAATCCAATGTATAATTGAGACTAAGAGGGTGGGGGACGAGTAAATGAAGAAATGTCTGTACGTTTTATTGTGCAATAAAGTGAGCAGTGCTCAACTGGGAAAAAAAGAAGGTGGGGGACTGAGATCGGACATGAACCTGTGCGCACGTACTAGTAATACAAGGCCCCCTAGAGATATAAGTAATTGTCTTGGTCTCAACAGTGATATCCATTGAAACTAGCTGCAAGGGTAAAGTTAGTATCTGCCTTGGAATTCAATCTGTATTTCACCAACATACTAAAAGTATTTGGCCGAGCCTTTACAGTAAACATGATTTAAAGTAGAAAAATGTATGGTCTTAAAAGATTTCCCCAAAACAATGATATGTAGACGATTATTTGACAGAAATCCCTAGAGATGTTCTGACCGTGATATGTTGGTACCATTTGTGGCAGTTTATCCCCTGTTCATGCGGTAACTTACTTATGTTATATATATATCAGGCAATGCCAACGTTTTTAAGGGAACGTTTTTAAAGGAAAATGGAGATCAGTGATGAGAGCTGTCCATTATTTATCCCCGTAAACTCTATGATATGTTTTTAATGTGCCTCTATCAAACCTATTATGTTCGCTCTCTGTTAAACTCTACCATCTGTTTGTTCGGTACATGAAGCCCGTGACATGTCAGTCGATTTTTATTGTCCTATGACTTGTTACGTGCTATAATCTACAGCTTCTTTTCCTCTAGAAGAAGGCCAAATGACAGATCTCATCCGATCAGTTCAGAATCATGTGACATACAGCTGTCTAGTTCTGACCCTCGGCTCTGGAGGTCCAAGGAAGGGTGGGTGGGGGGGGGCACTTTTGATTGAAATAAAGTAGTAGGAATACTGCCTAGTACCAAACTATTACCTGTATTTTTGTCCTATGGATGTTGTTCACCAGCTGTCTTGGTGAGCTTAACCCACCCCCCCCACCCCCCTCTTTTTCCCTAAATGTGGTTGACTGTCCCTCAATATTGACGATGATCGCCCCTGCTCTGTGGGTCCACTTAGCAGGGGTGATACCGGAAAATCACAAACGAACAAAAACAATGGAAAAAAGTAATGTAATTTTATCAGAAGTTTTTGGTGATTTCTATATTATTCCTGGTATTGACACAGTCTGATTGTTGGGGACTTAATGGGCAGTCAACTAAAATTCAGGAGCAGTCAGTCACAAAAAAGTATATAGGGGTGGTAGTTTGGCAGTGATGAGTAACCTTTAAAGAGGCAGTGCCCCCCTCCCCCCCAGGACCTTGAGGTTTTTGTAGCAAATTCCTTCAGCTGGAATAGGACAGTCAGGATGCCTATTAGAGACCCACAATGTAAACAAAAGGGAGAATTTTAGTTTAAAGTAAATCCGCTGGTAGATCTTCGTTTCAGGGAGGACCTTTTAATTCTGTTAATTAAGAAGAGTACTTTGCTTGGTGCATATTGGATATTTCTTTTTTTTTATTTCCTTGTATAAATTATGTTTTATGTATAAAACTGTCCGAAAGCACTAGAAGTCTATAAAATTTGTACTCAATTGTGTATGAGAGGTAACACTGAATTGAGCAAATGGTGCTAGTTCATTAAAAACATTGACTTCTCTCATATGAAGTATGTGATCAAGGTTCTCTCTAAATAGGCGATGAATTGCCACTGGTCTTTCCATCATAAATTGCAAGTATGATATCTTTGGTCTACTGGCAACCCTCGAGCCCAGACCCCATATCTCTCTGCACCGGGTGAACCCAATCTGGGTGAAGAGGTATCCACATAAACCATTGCCATGGAGGAGCAGGACTGGTCAAGCATTTACAGATGAGTCAGTTTACGAGTAGCCCGATAAAAGACGACATGGCATGGAAATTAAGGTCCACAAGGATGGTTGGATGGGTGAGTGGTGGGTGGGTTGGTGAGTGGATGGGTGGGGGTGGTCGGAGCTACATAGGGCCAAGTGTACAGCTTTGATCTCGATTCAAAGTCTCTTGTGCCCCGCACTTTCTAAAGTATCTTTTCATAAACAAGGAAATACCACTGAACATCGTTTATGATTTAAACAATTTTATCTCTTTAGTTTTTAGATCTGGAATTTAATTAAAAAGTATATATTAATCTGTTGAAGAAATCTGCAAAATTAGCTACAGTAAAAGTAAAAGGACAACATGTCTAGCCCTCATGGTGTATGATAAGGTTACAAGTAAAGAATCAATTGATAAGCAAATTGGTTGGGACAATGCTCCTAAAATGTTTAAAACAACAATATAGGCCTATATATTGGCCTTTTTCCCGTAGGAAGCAATGTCAAAGCATGCCAGCCCAACCTGAAATGTCTGACCCTATTTTGCCCTGAAATACAGCACTTTGAATGGATGACATACCTGCAAATCTGTTAATTATAATAGTAGAATTTAGGAAATCATGATGTTTTATCAGTACTTGCAGATTTGGAAAAAATATAATTCTTGCTTATTTCAGAAACCCCAAATCTAGGAGACATGGGCAACTTATACAGTAATTTTGTCCAACCCTTGTCCAACCCTGGGATATACCCAATGTGGGATTGGCTTAACAAATGCAATCATAAACCTTGTTTGTGCATTGTATTGTAGATCAACACTCTGCATGTTATATAGAATTAACCCTCAGACTGCAGAGGGGCAGGGTGGCACAGGAGGCCGTCCCAGGGCCTTCCCCCGAGTGACGAATACTCTCAAACCGAGGCCGTCCCCTGGTGACGAATACTCTCAGACCAAGGCCTCCTTCACAGAACTATATATCACGGTCCGGGGGAGGAGGCAATCATGTGTGAGGCTCCGGGGCCTACATTTATTACATCACGGGGCGGGGGAGGGGTCGACAAGGTTTGGTTCGGCCTACAGACCCTACCTTATGAGGACGTTACTCAGATGTGACTAGGCCTCGACCCTCTTTTATTTGGCAAATAGACCAAATTGGTCATGGGACTGATTCTAAAACATCATCCCATAACTTGGAATTAAAGTTACATAACCAAAATTGTTTTTGCCATTTAGAGATGGTGATTGTAAACTGTTGAAACTTTTTATAGCTTACCCCTTGTATATATACTTACGCGCGCACACACACACACACGCACGCACACACACGCACACACACACACACACACAAATATATATATATATATATATATATATATATATACCACGGTGGACGGGGAGAACAATAGAAGTAGGCCGTGAATATATCGCGTATTGGCCCCAGTGGAGCGGAACGCCTCCACATAAAGTCACGGCGCCAGGGTGGTGCCATGAAGTCTGTCCTGGCTTGGGCTGAGAGCTGGGGCCTGAGAGGGCAGTGGGCAGGGGCAGGGGCCGGTGACGCAAACCTCGCACAAAGAGTGATGGTCAAAGTGGTGGGTGGGTCACGGTGTGGGGGGTGGGGGGAGGGGTTACGCGCGAGTCATGCACGCGATGGACGGGTATATAGAATAGGCTGTGAACGTAGATATTTTCACATGAATAAAATTTCGCGAAAAATAAATATGTTCTCAATAAACGCTAAAAAACGGTATCCAGGACCAGAGATGACGGGAGAGCCTCTCAGAAGTTATACATGTATGTGTAACAGGTGTAGATGTTCTTATAATGAGAAACATACAGAAAGTTTCAATTTTTGTAACTGTGTAAAAGAAACAAAGAAATCTATAGCAATACAAGTTGCCCTATCATTTATACATATACATATACATGAATTTATATTGTATGAGCACAATAATTTCTTTTAAAAACAACATTAAACATGGAAAAGTACACTTAAAATAATCTATAATTTATAAGTGTAATAATTACGGAGATGATTAATTAAACAAAAAAATACCTTTACCTTACGATCTGCTCAGGCTAAATACCTGAAGTCTACTGATCAAAACCCAATGTTGAATGTCCTTTTATATAGGCCTGTGGTGAAATGAACATACCAGCTGACATCCCAGACAAACAACAATTAAAGAGTCCCGTGGTATATGTCAGATATAGCCCTCGTCAGTGGCCCTACTTGATATATTCCTCGGCTAACGCCTCGGTATATATCGCGTATAGCCACTGACTCGTGCTATATCTACTACATATATATATATATAGGCGATTAGCTTGTGATTTGATCATCATTTACGAACACAAAGGTATCAAAAAGAGTTAAGCAAGCCCATCAGTTTAAAGTGCCTGTGATAACAGGGAGAGGTACAGCAATTTTAGAAAGAGGGAGTTGTTCATATCAAAATATATATTCGGGGGCTTGAGTTTTACATTAAAAAAATCAATATGTGATCAAAAATGGGGTCCCCTATAACCCGTCCTAGAATAGGATACTTCATAAAAATCTCAATGGCAATAAACAACATAAATACTGAATACGTGCAATAGTTGTGAGATGTTTATGTTCGCAGTGGTAGGTCCCCTATTTCCCCGATGGTTCGCCCTGGCTGTCACTCAGAATGGAGGTCAGATATGGGCGCTATCTCATGAATTCCTTGGTGCAGAAAAATATTGCCTGCACAGTAAGTAAAGTCAGTCACGTCATACGGACATCACTTTTAAATTTGTACCCGGCCTTTTTATGGTTATGACATATGGGGGATAGGTTCGGAAGGGTAATTCACTTTCCACCCTCTATCAATAAACTGCATAGGGAAGTGGTAAAAAAGCTGTTGTTGACCTATTCCACAAGCAATTACCCTTGGTGCTTGTGTATCAGTTACGATTGGCATGGTTAGTGGGAATCCTTCATATGTTAACTGCTGACAGATACAATGTAAAAAGGAGCCTTAACACATATGAGCAATTGACCTGAACAACACGGGCAGTTGCCTAGATAGCATGGTGACTACCACTTAGACATACCATACAATGTTCATCCAAGTACTTATATAAAATTTAGCAGCTGCTGCCTTGCATAGAACCCTATTCCTAATAACAAGGTCTTATGGAACATGTTTAGGAAAGACCTTACTGAAGGTAAAGGCCTGACTGGGCATGGATGGTTACATCTGAGAGGACAATATAGCCATGCGAGCTATTAAGTCCCGTGCAATCACCCTTGGCACTGTGGTCGTGCACCTCATGCAATTATTCTTCTAGCTAGGAACAACCTTCTAAACATGGGATCTATAGAGTTGTTTAGTCAAAGCCACATATGGATGTTAGAGAAGTAAAACCTAGTCTTAGTTTATGGAAATATTATATATACGCCACCACAGATTACTGATCAACGGACCAGCAAAATGAGCTTTAGTCCTTTTATCTTTTTGATGATACTGGGTCATATATGCAAATCGTTAATATGTATCATTCTTCTTCCAGACGGCTTATATATCGATGTCTAGCCCTCCCCGTATCATTGATTATAAGGACTGGAGATATACGTGGAACGAAATTGTCAGATTACTGTTCAGACCAATGCTGTGTCGTTTTCTGTCAATACAAATGTAAACATATGGTCTATTGATAATCCTGACAGGTTATGGGTCAGAAAATGACTATCGTACGTGGGAATATGACTGATTGCACTGGCCTGTACATGTACATTTCTACCCCTGCCCGGAGGCTAGCAGCCAATGGTAAGTCCTGGAAAGATGACAAGTCCGTGTGGTAACTTGCCAGCAATGGCCTGCCAAGTCACTTGTCCAGGGATGGGTATCACCACAGATGGCATAATAACAGGTCATATTGGTGGTTTTAGGCTTGGGGTACACGCCTAGCTGGGCCTAGATTACCACCTTAGGGACAACACATGGCACAGGACCTGTAGCCAACATTAATGATCTGGATACAGCTATTACTGGTAAATTACAGTTTAACTGGGAGCATAGGGAAGTGGAGCGAACTTGTAGAGAGCTTAAAACATCTGGTCAGTACCAAAGTCTAGTTTGTATTTAAAATAAAATTGTTTCCCTAAGCCATTGATTTCCAATTGAAGTGGTTTCATATATGGGTATTCAAATGGATGATTGCAATTCCAACCCAAAGTAATGATTTCGACTTTAAATAATTTCTATCTAAATTTCTTTCTAAATTTAAATTCAAATTTTAAATTGATCTAAATTTCTATCTATGCATCTAAACTATTCTAGGCTTCCCTACAGGCTAAAACAATCTATTATACGGCATATTATTGATATAGAAAACTTCACCAACTCTCTTTCCAGCATCGTGCTATGCAATTTTCTTTATCAAAGCCAAAGAGCGAAGTCATTTGATCTACTTGAGAAACAAAGGCAATGTTAATGGTTATCAAGAATATACCAAAAGAAGAAGAAGAATGTGAAATGTATATACAAAATATAATCGTTACAGGTTGGAAATCAAACACTATAATATGTTTGTTTACCACTCTGGCGACCTTCCATGGCTTTAGTTGGCAGCAGCTCTTAAACCATGGCACTCACTTTCAGTATTATAGTATCCATAATTGATGAAGACCACTTTTTAACCTAACTACAGGAGGCCTATTAATCATCACACCTGCATTACCCTGCCAAAAATAGATTGACAATCTAGGAAACATTATGCATGACATGCACATGCCTGCCAACTATAACATATCATGATTAATATTGTAAAGTCACGTCTGTCAGGCCTAAACAAATAGAGTATGAAGGGTCTACTTAAAGTCTTATTTCGTTGTTTAGGTGCTGGAACGAACTGTTATATTCAACCGAACTTGAAGTTTAAAGTACATTTAGTTACCTTGCTGTCATAGGTCTGTACAGATGTTCTTTTCAACCCGTCTACTGTTTTCCCTTCAAAACACCGTTTTGGTATCTTCTTAGTATCTTCTAAGTTATTGATATAAAATTCTTTCGTTTAAATAGTACCCTACTATGTAAAGAAGATTATTGAAATTATCGTATATCAAAACATAGGTCAGATGGTTAAAAAGGGATCAATTTCGGTATCGTGGCCTTACTTAACATAGAATCAAAAGAACTTGAATTTGATTCTAACAACATGAGTGATTCAATGTATGACAATGCACAAATATTACCCAAAAATACATATTTTTGAGTTCTCAAATTACATATAAGTTATTCAAAGAAATGTGCTCCTCCATCAAAGGTTTTACATTTTTTAGGTCCTTTCTTGCCTGGCAGGCCTATAGAACATAGCTCTTGCTGACACAGAATAGATGCTACCTTTGTTTAAATGGGAGCCATACCCAGACATTGACTTAATTATTGGACAAATTAGACAGGAGACTGATGACTGGCAGGTGATGTGATGACACAGGTGGTAGTCCTTTCATGACCTAGATAACTATAACATAATAGTTTGAACACTTAGTGGACCTGGACGTAACTACAGTCTAACAGGTGAGGTGACTGGCAGGTGGGGCATGTGGGGGACAGGTAGGGGCCAGCAGACGCCCACTTGTGGAGGTCAAGGTGGTGACCTCTGAGGTATGGGAGGGGGGGCGACACCTGCCGGGGGCAGTGGTAAACAATGCGTGATTCATCGACCTCAGAATGTGTGTCATACATGAGAAAAACTAATGTAATCAATAAAAACAAGCGATAAAAACTAATGTAATAAATAAAAACAAACTATAAAAACTAATGTAATAAACAAAAACAAATTATAAAAAGTATTGGGGCAGTGCGTCAAACCAAAAAAGCTACTGAGGAGAGCGTAACTTATGAATAAACGGGGTAAACTATTCATTATTAGAGCTCATGGTGCTTCTGAAGAGGGATTAAAGGCCAGGGGGAATACATTGCCTCTGGACAAAGTGTGTGTTTAGTTTTGAAAAAGCCTGATATAATCAGAATCATGATTCATTTGAGAAAGAGCACAGCTTCATGCATTACAATCTAGAAGCATTTTGCTTAAAGGCATGCAAATCTTTAAAAGTTATGAAAAAAAGAGGTGAATAAATGTATAACCATTATTCAACTTAAGAATAACCTATGCTTATAGAACTAAAAAAGCATATATATTGGGCTCCGAGATCTTTACGTAGGCTAAAAGAATCAAACAGTCTTCGCACTCATGAGAAAGAATACAAACTGTAGTACCAACAAAAAAAAATCAAAGGAAATGTTTTGGACAATACCCCTACAGCGTTAGCAGGGTCAAGATCCTCCCAGGAGCCATTTCTAAGTGAAGCATACCCGGGAGATGGGGAGATCTGTATTATCCCTGAGGGCCCACTTTCACAGATTGGTTAAGTCCATGATACACCTGGTCGGAAGACGACCTTCATACCAGAGTACTAAGTTAAAGCATAGGCTAGGGCTGTAGCTTCCTGGTGCTCTTATTTCAAAATGGTCTAATACTTATAACCTGCTCTGCAAAAGGCCATAAAGTACTTGTCCCTTGGATATATAGTTCATAACATGAGTAGTTTTATACACTCTGTCACAGACTCTGATTTCAGATAATGAATGAGTTTGAATTTACACTGTGTTGAATTATGTTAGAGAAGATGTTGAATAATTATAAGAATTACTGTGGTATTCTCTGATACCTCTAGGGATAATCATTCATGTATGAGTAAGTATAATTGATAGAGTAAAAAGATGCAGCGGCTGTAAAATATTTCTTGAGTTTCGCTTCATTGTCGCTGCACACATGCATGGAGTTAGATCGTTCATATAATATAAATATTAAAAGTCAGCATGATAAAGTATGCATACAACGTAAAGACAATAGCAGTATCACAATAAAATATAACATAAACCGACCAGCTGTGTTACACATAAAAACTATTGGAACCGTCCATTATAATCACAATACCTACGTTCATTCTGGTGGAAGGCCTATGTATACACGGGCCTGCCTAGGCTGCAGAGGCACACTTCCCATTTCATTTGAACATTGTGTTATGTGTGCACACCCAACATTGGGCCTAAACAATCGTCATTTGCCTTATTGACCCAGAGAAACTTGTCAATATGCAATTGGGGAAAGTCGAGGAAAAGCCATTGAGCTATGACAACACAAGGGGTGGGCGTCACATTTGAACAACCCTTGAGAAGAACAATGTGCTTTAGGAAATGCTTTTCAATGGGCAGAGAAAAGAAACAGCTTTTTTCATTCCCAAAAAGAAATCATTTCAAAAACACCTGTTGACATTGACATTAATGCAATTATTGCCAAATTGAACGTTGTTATGAAATAAATGCAAAACAAAAGGAGCCAGGACCCTTTTTTTCATTACATAAACATGAGGGGATTAGCAGTACTCTCATGATTTGTTCCATGCCTTTGATTAAAAACTTCAAAAAATGAGTCCAAAATGCCCTGCGACCACAGACTTCTAACGGGACCTCCCCACCCCACGCCACCCCCGCCCTATCATTACTATGACTGCCTGGGGAAATGGGCTGGGCTTAAGGCTGTATCCCACTAGCCGATTTTACTCCCGATTCAATAAATCATCATTGGGAATATGAACTAATCATAGACATGTCACATATCATTAGAACGAGCTTTAAATTCTCTTTCAAATGATATGTGGGATGCATGGTCTTTTGCCATGTAACTGGTAAAAGCTTATAAATTATCAAATTACCTGTAGCCAGAATCGCCTATAGTGGAATACAGGTTTTACTCTGATGGCCGAGGGGGAACAGGCTGGACCTGAACTAGAGGTGAAATTACACAACACTACAAGAGCTGCGATATGATGACGTAGTTGACAATCTTTTTTATTTTTATTTTTCATTTGTCACCACTTCCTGTAGTATACAAGATCTTCCAGTGGATCTGTATAGGTTTAACAATAAAATCGCACATAATACAAGACAAAGTTCTTTGATAAACACGTACAATGCCCCAAATTGGCAATTTCAAACTATTATATCACTCCTGCATATGAATGTGTCTGTAACATCATCATATCCCGCCAACATCGCAGTTCGACGTCGTGTAATGTAATAGGACCTTGGCTCATTGAAGGTCGTAATGAGAGGGGGAGGTCGGTCACAGGGCCGGGCCCTTAACCTAATTGGGTCAGGGACGCCCCTGCCCTGAATCCCTGATCAGGGACTGATCCTCCTGATCACTCGATCCCTGCTGATCGCCCCACCTCCTGCTGCATACTGGGCCTCCTTACTGGTGGGGCTGAATAGTGTCCGACATCTGCGGAGATTGTGCATGGAAGGAGAAAGATTATTTAAACATTGCCTTGCATTACTAGGGAGTGATGCATGGAAAGGACAATATCTAAGAACAGATACAGGATTTCGAAAAGGGGGTTCCATATATGGACTCAAAGCCCAGGCGCGCGATATCTCTTGGGCAATATATATATATATATATATATATATATATATATATCCTTGTATTTCTACAATAAACTACAGAAAAACCTCAGTATTGCTATGCTAGAGCCAGTTGAAAAGGCGTCTGTCGTGAGTTATTGAAGAGGCAGCCGTAATATTTGAAAAACTAAATTCCAGAGTATACATTTTTTAAAACAATACACAACTTAGTTTGTATCGAGATAAGGCAGAACAGCACTCCTCCGGGGCTCATTTCCTGACAGCAAATATCTAGGTTAACGCCATGTTACATATGAATTATATGCTACCAATCTGTAAGGCATAACAATTGGGATTAAGCTTATAACATGCAAATGTTAAGCTAATTATATATTCAAATAGCGATAAAGGTTCGGCATGCTTAAAATTTCGCCATTGACAGAGAAGTTCTCCTTCAACAGAAACTGTTGATTCATTATCTGAGGTCGTGTGTCCACATTTCTAGGTGATGGGGTAATCAGTGGACGAGCTTTAATAGTGATGGTATTCTGGGAATATTTCTGGTTGGCCTCAGTGTGCAAAAAAACATGACTCTTGGTCTTATGATCAACCCTGAGTTGATCATATGAGCAATCAGCCAGCACAACACTTCCAAAGATAAATCAAATTCCCGAGTGCCCATTCCCCCTGATATAGTTTCTTCTTTGCTTTGAAGCAGCCATCCAGTATCCAGGTCTGACCAGGGCAACCTAAAGGGCCATGCCCACTAGGCGATTCTCCCTGAGTCGGCCGACAAATCATAGCTAAAATTGGCTGATTCTGCCCTTGGAATCGGTCGATTTTACCGGTGATTCAGATCAAACCTGCACATTCCAATATATCATACTTACAGGCGACTTTGAGAATCGGCCGATTCTCCCAGATGCATATCACCCGTTGCCGCTAAAATCGCCCAGTGGGTATGGGGCTTCAGTCTGCTGATGGAGATGTCCCAGACCTAACTTAGTCACGTGATAAAAGATGGCCCCCAATCGCCGCCCCATTCACGGCCGCCATTGTTTGGGGTCCACAGATTAGGAATCACAGCGCCCGGCTCCATCTCCTACTCCACGCGGGTATAAGGCGCCGAGTGGAAACACTTTTTTTTGTGTCTGAAAATATTGGCGTTTGTATAGGATTTGAACAAAATCAATGTGCACTATGAAGGGCCATACCCACTAAGCAACTTTAGCAGCGACAGGCAATGGTAACCATAATAGTCGGTGCTATAATCGGCCGCTTCCTATAATTGCCTGTAGGTATTCTATATTGAAATGAGTCTGTTTGATATGAATCGGTGCTAAAATCCGCCGATTCTACCCTAAAAATTGGTTGATTTAAGCACCAATCAGTCGGCCGATTGTGTAAAAGTTGCCTAGTGGGTTTGGGGCTTTAAGCTTGCTCTTCCTTCACACTGAGCAGCACCAAACATTCACCATCCGTCTCACGATATTTGAGGCAACAGATGGAAGGATTTCCCTGTATTTTAACGTAAACTATAAACCCTACCGTCTAAAGACATTGTTCAGACATGGTCAAATGCCTATCCAAAACATGATTATGTGCTTCAGCAAAGAAAAGGAAATTTGTAATTCAAATTTTCGATAAAGAAATTGCTCATTGATTGCTTGAGTTCGTTTAATATTATATAAATCGTTTACGTGTCTATGTTTATCAAAGGCATACATAAGATATGTGTTTATGAATTATTAATAATGCTCAATACAAACTGATCACGAATATGTCGTCAATGTTATTTTGCGTCTTACAAATGTAAAGAGAATTTCAATAATGAACAATACCTTCCTTCTAATAAACACTCAGAAGGTAGCTAGTTATAAGTTACCAATTGTCAAAAGTCTATTTCAGCTAGGCAGAAAATATGAACAACCCATTTGACACATATATCCTCTTCGGCTTTCCACTTCCTTGTCGCTTCCGCCCCTTATATATACTCCTACACTGATCCCACATCGAACAACCTCTTGCCTCCCCCTCACACACCCCTGTTTGAACCGCTGAGGGGAAGCTCAAATATTGCCTCGTGGCGTCCCGTTGCCAGGCAATGGTGGCATCCTCTTGTTGGGACAGGCGAGTATAGACACGGGGGGGGGGGGGGGCACTGACTCTTTCAATAAAATCCTGCTATTGACAGACTGCTACTGAATTGTAGCTGACTGCCCCCTATTTATGGGATATACATAGGCCACTTCCCTGAAAAAAATTAGATACGTGTCTTAAACCGATGTACTCGACAGAATTGACCAACATTGATTTTATAGGTAAAATCTCCTGATGAAATTGTCATTAGATTTTTGCATTAAATGATGTAATCAATAAGGATAAGTTTCAAGTTATTAGCCCTATAATGGTCTATGGAAGAAGTTCACCATCCCCTTTATCGGCATAAAAGTACTTGTCTGCCCTTCAAGTTTTATTCCTTTCCATCTGTTTTCCTTTTTTCACTTTTGACCAATTCTTACAAACATAAGTTCTTCCATGTCACAAACTTACTAGTCCAATGGGTAGCCTTTTGGGACCCAAGTGCCCCCCCCCCCTCCCCTGAGCGCAAACATTATAATCATAATTGGCTTCTTGGCCCATCGAGATCCCCCAGAATCCCTCCTCCCTTGATTCACTCTCCTATCTCACATTCTAAGCACTGTTTGATGAAGGCATATTGGTTTTATTTAGTCACTGCGATGATATTACAGAATAATGAGCTTTCCAAATTTGGAAAGCTTCTTAAATGGATCGACGTGGGGGTTGGGTGGATTCAGAGGGCTAAAATTGCGGTTATCTTGAGAGGGGTTGGGGTTGCAGGCAAAGGTTCCCCATTATAGGAATAATAGAAGAAATTACTTTGTTCGTATGATTTGTTAATTGATAGGCCTTTTCGTTTCTTGCCGGATGAAATACAGCAACCATTCAGGTCTCATGAATTTCTATGGTCTCAGCTAGACTCTCCAAAAAGCAGATATATATTGGTATATGATTAACTTTAACTGAGTTATGAAATAAAAATGTATCCGACTTGAATATTGGAATGATTTGAGTGATGATCTTCAAAACTCAGAAAGTTTGAATTCGGTTATGAAATGTATAAAATTGATGAATAAGGACGATGTTGATCTGTTGGACATGTGATTGTTATTGCTGAAATATGTTGTGTAAAATATATTGACACTTGGTATTACCAACTAACATATAAGTCACTTTTTTTCCTTCGGTAATGAAATGAAAAACAGAGGCAACTCTGATGTTTATTACTGAATAAAATTTGTGCACACACAAAAAATACAAGTCTTGAGATGAAAAAAGTTTCAATCAAGAATATAGATAGGCGATGGGAATGGGAACGCAAATCTCCTGTATGCCCGCATCACATCATCTGTACATGTATTGTACACATACCGACATAACTGTTCAGGTAATTATACTTCCACTGTGAACTATTGTTTTCTGGATACCTACATGTTTACATAGTCAGGGCGCAGGAATTTTCCATATAGGCTTTACCATGGGCCATTGTACGGAGTTCTGGCTAAAACCATAATTTGTTTTGACTAAGATTCTGGCTAGGCATCTTGGCTAAGTTCCCACGGATCGCTGATTTCCCATATTATATATTTCGGTAAACTTACAGATTAAAAAAAGAGCTGGAAAGCAGGTATTAAGTACCTTTTCCATCTGTACCTTATTCTAAAATATTTGAATAATCAATTATTAGGCCGACATAATAACAATTATTAATAGTTAGCAAATATGTTTATAATCTACATTGCTTCAGCCTATTTTTGATAAGTAGATCCTGACGGCCCTGTGGGTCCAGAGAAATACGAAAATATGGCTATCTGTGGTACAGAAAAATCCATATAGGTGATTAGAAGAAATCGTGATCGGCAGAGCAGTTAGTCGACTACTCCCATCTACCCTTATCCCCCGAGGTAACCACAGCAGCAGGAAGGAAGTAATGTTGAGCAGTTTGTATAGTGATGCCTTAAAACTCAACATGATATTATAAAATCATAACATCTAAAATAGAAACCTTTCTATTAACACATAGCAAAAGAAATACATGTTATCATTTCTAAAATTAGTAATAAATTGGCACCCTGTTTCGGATCGTATGCATCTCCTAGGTAACGTCAGCAAGGTGATTTCCTGCTTCGTGGCAATGGATGTTGACTGCATGGCGGGGTTCCCCTTTAACTCCCCCAGCCTGGAGAAGGCTGATAAGGGTACCTGTACCCCTGGGGTGGAGGCTGGGGAGAGGGTCCCATACCCCCTCCGGTGTACCAGACTCGTCCGGGACCCTCATCGGGGCCCTGTCCCGGGCTGATCGCTGACGGCACGTCATGTAGGACGGGAGTGCCAAAAAGGACAATTTTCAGTCATATACTGCGGATGGCGGATTGTTTTGTATTTCAATGGATGCGCAGATTGAATAACGGTGCATTCTAGGAAATTTGCCAACAGTCCCCTTTTTCCCAGTCCCAAATGCCCACAATGCATGGGCATTTGCAGGTAGCATTTGCAATTTATTCCGTCATTGCATATAGTCGGTAATCCCGGAATTGACTTTATTTCCCAAGTTTTTCCCTATAAAATCTGCAATATTCACAAGCAGATATATATATAATATATATATCTGCTTGTGAATATTGCAAGATATATATAATATTATATATATATCTTGTACTATTGTTATTGGTAAACCCGCTATATATATATGTGTGTGTGTGTGTGTGTGTGTGTGTGTGTGTGTGTGTGTGTGTACGTCATCCTTTTCTATTAAGGCAGGGGATTTCATCCATTTTATACATTAAAATAGACCTGTCCACTTTGCCAGCTAGCCCACCTCTTATTTCTATGATATCAACATTTTTTTAGAATGTTCATCATGCTATGATCTTGAATATTTAGATTTAGGACTGGAAAGCCAAAATTGCATTTTCCCATAGGGAGCAGTGTTAAAGCCCTTCAGCTTTGCTCACAATGTCCAACCTAAAATGGAGGTTATTACCTAATTGAATGATATCGAACGACATGAATGAGGAATCACACGAATCTTTCTTGAATCGGTAACAAACCGGGGTGCCTGCATCTGACCCCCGAGTAATCCCCCGAGGAGGCCCTTGATGGTGGGGTCCAAAAGTCACATGTTGAATTTAACTATATATATATATATAATATAATTATATATATATTATATGTAGGCCTATCAAAAAATAATGACTAGATATAAATCCTAAAGAACTATCAGAAGAGATGAGCCCAATTAGGACTGGGGCCGATGACCTTAAGTTCTTACGTAATCTATTGGGGGGTCAGTTGCCAGGCACGCAACAAACCATGTATGGTACAGGGTACCTATACTACGGTTCGATGGCTGCCCAATCTACAGAATGATCTAACTCACCACTAGTGCGTGCATGTCGGGGGCACGCATGAATCAAATACTCTGAGTTCAAAGACCCGTTAGACCCAACAGGCCGAAAACATGGCGTGACATCATGGTCCCTTTGGTCCAGATTATATCTAACATCACATTTCCCTTTTGTCCATGCGCTTTTATGTTTGCTTAACCTGATTTTTGAATTGCAGGGCTTATAATCCCTCTCTGGATTTCCATAATCGGGAATTATTAAATGATTAAATAATGATTAAATGATTAAATGATTAAATGAGAAATTATATCAAAATTCTTAGTATACAGAAATACCCTTATTGACAGGGGTTACTCGAATGTTTCCTCAAAGTAATCTATTCTCAGAAGCAAGAATAGATAATCCTATATAGATAGGAAAATATTCATTCTTTCCGAAAACATCTATGATGTGTGTTAATTTTTGGTACTATGGGTTACTAAATATATTAACCAAACTACATTCTATGAGCGTGGCTCTGTAAACCTTTATGTACCGGCCTGAAAGGACCTAAATTCCATGTGTTACACAGTTCAGCCCTTCTATTTTGCTTCTTTCGTAACTTTTTATCCTTAGATATTTCAGTTTTTCCTCCAAATCCTCCGGGTAATTTATCTAATATCAGAGCCCGTTCCCTTTAAGCCCCAGTGGATCAGGACTCATTATGACCCCCATGTTTTATGTATACAGGTTACAGGGCCTTGAGGAGTGGGGGGTTTTGTGTATACAGGTTACAGGCCTTAAGTCCTGTTTCCATCAGCCGACTTTACTACCGATTTCAAAAATCGACAGAGGAAATATTACTTAATCACGAACATGTTATATAGCATTAGAAAGCGTTTTAAATTCTCTTTCAAATGGTATATGTAAGATATATTATGTTTTGTTATAATACAAATTAAAAGTGCTATGTTACCAAATAATCAGCGGTTAAATCGATTGGTGGAAACAGGGCATTAGGTGTAGGGGTTTACGTAGGGCGAGGGGCGTGTGGCTTGTGGCCTGGTCCCCCGACTGTCAGAAATCACTACCACATGATGACAGCCCTAAGCCCATGCAGTATTTGGTCCCCGCCCTCCTGGATAATACCAAATGGAAAACTAGATTGAAGGGTCCGTCTACTTTGGGAGTATTTCACTTGCGACACACTCGCGATTTGTCCACGTCAGTAGTTCGAACTGCTCGTGATTCAACTCCGATTGTAGATCTATATTCAACATTTTAAATATTTTAAATATCCCTATATGCACTGCAAACGTCATGGGGACGTTTTAACTATGCATAGTAAAGGTACGTAACATTGCTTTACGTGTTTTCCCACCCATGTTGATATCAAATGGTCGTTCCCCGGAGTGTTTCACGGTAACCTTTGGAAACTGGCCATGGGTGCCTGTGAAATAAAAATATTTTATCCAAATTGTCGACAACTTTACGCACTACTTCCTTCCCCACAGGCCCTGCCTATTAGAGTGAAGGTCGGGGAAATATAAACACCGTGTTGGGAGACCCAAATACCAAGGGTCAAGAGAAGTGGTAACATTGGTTTCTGTCTGCGAGGGCTATTCTGGCATTAAAGTCTGACATAAACAGGGTTAGAATACCCATTGACTACCTATATGTATGTTATTAAAGGCCATTTTACTACCTGTATGTGTTATTACAGGCCATTTAGACTCAAGTGTTACAGCCCTGGGCTGTGATTTCATAAAACCAACAAGGATTTCCATAAAAGGCCCGGGATTTCCATTGAGTATGTACAGAGATTTTCAAAAAGCTCACACACACACCCCCCCCCCCCCCCCACCCCCTTTTGGGCAAAAATACTCATTGGATTTTTACTTTAACGTCCACCCATTTTTAATACTCAAAGATTTCGGACCCCCCTCCCCCTGGATGCGCAGAAGGCCCCCTCTCATGTATACCTACATAGAATTTTTAATTGTTGTTTTTGGGTCATAGGATAACGTTGACCGCTTTCAGAAGAAAACACCGGCTGCCTAAAGTCCCCTATACAAAGACAGATCCACTCTATGCGTATGTTTTAGGAGCGATGCGGTATGTTTTTAAGGCAGAAGAGTGCCGCCAAGTTACTGTTGGTTTGTTTTTATCAATACCCCTGCCAGTCTACTTATCAATGACACACTACTCCTGTACTCTATTATGTATAAAAGGGATTTGGAGCAGAGTATATATAGAGTCAAGCTCCTTCTTTTTCGCCAACTAAAATCTCCTTACAGGTCCCTCTGTGTTGTCAGCTGTCGAAGATGTCAGTCGGCTTCACGCAGTGAGGGAGATGCTGAAGGCTGTATTCCACTAGCCGATTTGACTACTGGTAATTTTGATGAAGATGATGATTGTTGGAGTTTAATGTCTACTCACCAATTTCTCAGCTATATCGAGATCAGCTCTGTTTTTGTTTGTACCAGTTGGTATGATCGAATCTATGTGGGTGGAAACGATGGCAAGGTGAGGTGGTGTAACAGGCACTGTCCAGACTCGAACTCGGGTCTCCCATGTGCCAAGTGAGGACCTTATCCATTACACCATCCCCCCACCCAATAATTATGTGGTTTATTACTTTCAACAAATAATATAGACTATACATCCTACATATCATTTGAAAGAGAATAAAAAACCCTTTCTTATGATATATATATATATATATATATATATATATATATATATATAACAAGGTGTATGATTAATCAATATTCCCATTTTGAAATCATGAATAAAATCCGTTAGTCGAATACAGCCTTTATAGGGTAAAAAGCTGGTGACAGGTCAGAGAAAGAAAGTTGGATTTTGTGGTTTCTGGCCTGATTCTGGCGTCTGGAGCCTGTCCAGGCATGGATTACATGATTGGACGAGTGTTGGAAGGCATGGAACTTAGACCAGGGGGAATGGGCACTATTCAGGGATTTACTCGTATAATGTTAACAATTCTGGCGATCAAAGAACAATACACAGGCCTAGGAAAATGGAATAGGGTCAGTAGACCACCTTAAAATACATCAAGACAATGTTCATGAGTATTTGAGAACATTCAACAATATTAGCGGATTCACAAAATGTAGGCCCATATTTTTACATAATACTTCCTGATGTTGGAAGAACTTGGCGGTGATCTTTCATGGGTTCACATAGGTCTCTGTAACAGTTCATCGTTTACAAATATCATTCCCCCCCATGCACAAATAATAATATATTATTACATACACTTATATTCATATATGATATTCACATAAACACTTTACAGTGACCAGAACATGCATGGATACATATTTCTGATAATAGGAAATGATCACATAGCAGGTAGGAATACAGTCTCCATCCATACAAGATCTCTGTAGTTCAAGGTAGTGGTCTAATCAGGGCCATGTGACAACAATAGGCCAACTTCGTGGGAAGGGTGGGGTGGGGAGGGGTATAGGCTCCTCACATGCATTTAATACATCCACTTGGGTGCCAAGTAAACTCACTGGTGTGGTCTCTGGTTTACATTCTATACGACCGCCCGACTAGTTTATGTTCCTGGAATGTGTTATGTGGTACACCACTACACGAGAGGGTCATGGTTGGTTAGTATTGTGTTACTGAGGAGAAATACTACTCCTCATAAGTTGTTCAGGTTGACAAACTAGGAGTAGAAGGTTGCCCAGTCACCCGACCAAAACAAATTCAGCTGAGATTTACCTGAAAATTATATAGATGTAATATATATATATATATATATATATATATATATATATACATTTGTGCACATATATATTGCGTTATATCGTTGAGATCCTGAAGAAGACTCTGACCAGTTGAAACACGCCACGCTTTTATTCATTTTGATAAATCTTTATCAACACCTGTCCACCAGTCAATCGTCAAGTTGGATATATTATCATCACTTTGGCATATATATTGTGTATCGATCCCTAATCGATAAGCCATAGCATTGTAGAAAAAGCTATAAGGTATAATCATCACCTCCCTTCCAATCTGCTGTGAACACACAGGAGCATGTATACTCCCATAATTGGCGCCAATAACATGTGTGCAGGGACCTTTAGATCGACGCCAATCTGCCCTATGGAGAGTCAGGTGTAAACCTTCAAATTATACATGCTTTGCATGAGACTACCCAGACAAAGATGCAACGTTATTATAACGTTGAGGCATCGTCCTGGTTGGTTCTGTATTCGGTTCTTTTGATGACTCCCAATTACATTGCTGCAGCGTATTGCTGTGATGTTGCACTATGATGTTATTATAATGTTCTAATGTTCCTCAACCCAAACAGAATGTTCTTATGTTTTGGTTTCATCCTAACCTCAATAAAAAATAGTGTTATGATAACGTTCTGATTTGGTGAGTTTCCAATCTGACCATCAATGTGTAATTGTTACATGCCATCTTAGTAAGTAACAAACTGACTGAGTATAGTTGCAGAACATTTCTGTTATTTGGCAAGATGGCTGGGTACAAAGTGAACCATCTGCAAAGACACTTTCAGCCATGGCCCATGGAAATGCATACCCGAAATGATTGGTTCGACCTATTACGCTAGTAGCGCCCCACACTACAGAAAAAGGGTGTACTGTTTTAAAGTAATGTTTCCTTTTTCTAAAACATACATTACGATTATCATTGTGGGTTTTATGCACCCCATAGCTTTGAATTGGGGAATCAAACCTTTCAGACAGATAATTACAGGACACCATACCCTGATGCCTACTTCGTATAAACATCCTGAAATCTGGGGAGAATAAATTAATCATATACATAACCAACTTTAATCAACTGAATTAATGTACGTATACGTTTTGTCACGTGCACATCATCATAAAAAAAACATATTGTATGTGAAGGTGACTTAATAAACAAAAACAAACAAAAAAGTAAAGTTATTAGAGAAACAATAACGAATATTGAGCCGAAATACTCTATGCCAATGACAGGGAATGCGTCAAGGATATAATTCCTATCGGAAAAACACATGTTTTCTATCTATTACCTGATTTTATCAGGCAATCTCATCGTAAGAATGTGTAGACAAAACAAAGAGGTGACACCCGGCGCCCCATGTCCTGAAGCGTGCGGCGGAGAATCCCCCTGGCGGTGGGACAACACACTGACCACAGGCGGGCTGATTGACCCCCCCCCCCCTTCTCCTCCTCATCACGCCATGTGAATCACAATATGGCCGGGTATGGAGACAGAATGTTGTTCTGGGACTAGTGGGTGCCGTCCAAAAAACATCCACGAAATTTATTTCGTGGCAGTGTTTTTCAAGGGCACGATGGGAAATCCTGCCCAGAAAATATCCACAAATCCCAGGGACATGAAAATTCAATGAGAAATCATATTGATCATACACAATATTTGAATATTCACCTGAAATACATTTTAATGTGCGTCGGAAGGACATTGGGACCAGGAGTGGATAAATTTGAAAACAATTGAAAGAAAAATCTACGAAAGTTCATGGAGACTTGAATTTGACTGAAGGAAATAGTGTCATGAGGGAGGTGCAGTTAATCCCCTCCTCCCGGTTCTGTCCCTCCCTCTCACTCCCTGCACCTCTTGGACCTCCATTCTGGGCGTAAACGTTGGATACATGTCACAGGCGTACTGCCAAAATGGTTATTCTTGCATCATATACATAGCTTTTATCATAGTTTATATTTACTTCAGTTTTTTCTCCTCTCAATGTATAGGCTCATTTCCTTGCCAGTAAGATTCAGTCTAACATAATGTATCGGTATAACTACACCTAGCAATCGCAGCTTTTCCTGGGCCAGAATAATTTCCTCTTGACACTTTTTTGTACAGGCTTTCAGATCTCAAAGCGAACATTGATTTACAATGTGTCTTGTCATTGTTACGCCGCTTGGTATTGTGAAAGTCAGCTTGGAAATGGCCTGCAACTGACATGCAAAAAGGTTAAATGATGGGTATCGGGCTTAGGTGTATGGATTCTACATGAAAGTGGTCCTTTCAATGGCGGGGAAAGGGCTGAGTCACCCCCAGGAAATTATAGCCGCGACAAAGTGAGCAGGAAGAATAGGAGGAGGAGAGGGGCAGGAAAAGATTGGGAGAGGGAGGTGGGAGGGGAAGGGGCGGAAGACGGAAGGGGAGAGATGCTGTTGGCTGTATTAAGGGCATAGAGGAGAGGTCATCATCAGCGTTCACACAGCGTCCACCCGGCGTTCATCCCCAGGCCGTCGCTTTGATTGGGTTGGGGAGGGGGGTAATTTATTAGAAAAGGGTGTTATTTCTCAACCAAATATAAGAAGCTCACTAGAGATTAAGTTGTTCCCTCTGAAACAACTTTCTAAAAGGTGCTTTGAACTCTGGAAGGGTTACTATCTTATACTTGCGACATATTTTTCACAAAAAGCGCATTCTGTATACTATTAACTGCAGACCCAATAGGCATTCTGAGGGCTATTCTGTACGGGCATAAGAGTGAGCGTAGAAGGTGGACGAAATCGTCTTCTCTGGCTTTTCTGTCGAACAACAGTAGAGGGAGTACCTCCTACCCCAGCCCCTACATCCACCCCCAGACCCCCAGACCCCCATACCCTACCCCCCCCCCCTTCCGTCACCCTGATCCCTCTTGGATCCTCCACTGGTCGTGTAGCCGCCCGCCGTCTGTTATGTCCCTCCGCGGAGGGGCGCGGACCCCTTTTCACTCGGCGTATGGATATTTATGAGAGCTCTTTTACGACACACTCCCCTAAACAGCTCCCGCCCTCAAATATTACCTTTCCCGGCTGCTGCCGCAAACTAGCACTTCATCCCTCTTTCTTGTCACCTTTTTCCCTCTTATATTACTTCCATCCCCACCCCTGTCTAAGCATCCATACTTTCTTTCATCATATAACTACCCTCTACCAACAGACACTCAGTGCCATGTGCCTATTTGTCTGGACATCCCCATCAGCAGCTATTGAACCCCGCAACAGTTCCCTCCTTCTAGCCTATAGGTCTGAGAGAGTGGGGTGTGGATAATACCACCATAGATGGTGCAGAGACTATAGACCTAGGGCAGATGATGTAACACCTCCTCAAATGGACTGGCTGCCATATTGGTGGTTAATTCAAAATCATTATTATTCACAATCATTTGACAAACTCATGGATTACTCTTTAATAGTAGATTTTTTAGACATTATAAATGAAACATTTATATAGATAGCCATGCAGTTATGCTGTACACACAGTGAAAACCGAAAAGTGGTCACATTAGCATGTCTGCAAAGGTCCATAGCGTTCCTAGAAGAAGGTGGCAATGGACAAACACAAAGCCTATCTAGAAGCTATGGGGTCTCACAAATATCGTAAAGAACCTACTTCGCTGGGATAAGGGACACCAAGAGGGTCTGAGCAGATATTGGATGCACATAAAAACTGGTCATTTTAAGACAGAGCTCCAAAGATGGGGTGATAACATGGCTGGCAATAAAAGATCCATCTCTCGGGACTCCCTTCCCTGTTTACCATACTGCTTACAGCGCCTGCAGCAAAAAGGACTGTTAAATAGGCCCAGTCTAGAAGCCGTTTAAATCAATAGAACAGTTCCAGGATGTATGCAACAGTTCACATCATAACAATGCAGTTCCCTCTAATCTTCTCCCAGCATCAGCTCCATCCCTGTCACAGTGTCCATATTCTCTCCCATCATATAACCCCTCCCCCCTACATATATGTGTATATTATACACAGCCCCACATGCCCATCATTGCCTATTGAACCCTTAACAGTCCCCTCCTTCTGGCCTTTAGCTCTCAAAAAGTGGAGCTTTGACAACACCACCACAGATGGCAGACAACAGATCCTATATTCAAATGTTGTGTAGATGATGATGATTGTTGGAGCTTATTGTCCATTCAGCAATTTTTCAGCTATATCAGGACCAACTCACAGTTACTGGGGTTCCACGATGTAACCATGGGGGTGGAAACGATAGCATGGTAAGGTGGTCTAAGAGGTAGCACCTGGGGTCGAACCCCAGCCGGCCGTGTGCAATGCAAACGTGCTAACCGCTAGACCCCCCCACCCCCGCAGATGATGTAACAGATGTCCCAATGTTTTATACTTCCATATTGGTAATCAATTTTAAATCATTATCATTCACAATCTATAACATTTAAAAACACATATCCATACAAAGTTTCCTCATGGATCACTATCATATATATTCAATAATTATAGTTATTTAGAAGTTATAGACTGCATTTGTATTTGTAGATAACAATACAGTTATGATATGCACATGGTGATCTCCAATAAGTGGCGAAGTGACTATGTCTACAGAAGGTCTGTAATGTTCCTAGAAGAAGATGGTAGTGGACAAACACAAAGCATCATCAAGGAGCAGCAGGTCTCACAGCTATTGTGAAGAACCTATTTTGCCGGGAGAATGGATGCCAAGAGGATCTGAGTGGACGCAAATAAAAACTGGTCATTTTGTGGCGGAGCCACAAAGATTGGGCGATAACATTGCTAGCAAAAAATGTCTGACTCACAGGACTCTCCTCCCTGTTTACCATATTGCTTTTTGGTCCCTGACTTTACTCTTTTAAGCACAGAAAACTGAATAGTCCTACTCTTGAAGCAGTTTTGAAAGACCTACTCTAGAAGCAATTTAAATCAATAGGATAGGTCCGATACAAATGTGTCAGTTCACATTCTAACAATGCAATACCCTCTTATATTCTACCAGCGTTGACCCCTCCTTCGTTCCAGTATCCATATGATGTCCCATCTTATAGCCAACCCCAACACACACCATTCTGAAGCATGTGGCTATTTGTCTGGTCATCCTCATCAATGTCTATTGAACCCCCCCATAGTCCACTCCTTCTGGCCTATAAGTCTGAGAGTGTGGGGTGCAAACGATACCACACAGAGACTATAGACATTGTGCAGAAGATGTAACACCTCCTTAAATGGACTGGCTGCCATATTGGTGATCAATTTAAATTTTCAAATTTCCTTAAAACAAATTTATGGATCAATGTTCAATAGTTATGATTATTTAGACATTATAAATGATACATTTTAGATAGCCTTGCTGTTATGCTTTACCCATGGTCATGATGGTGATCACCAAAAGTGGTCAAATGACCATGTCTGCACAAGGTCTTATAATATTCTTAAAAGAGGTAGAAGAGCAACAATTGTAATCATTTAGAAGTTTGAGTGTTGCATTTGTATACATCCATACATTCATGATGAACACATAGTGATCATGAAAAAGGGATCTGCAAAAGGTCTATAGTATTCCTAGAAGAAGCTGGTAGCAGACAAACAGTAAGCCTAGAAGCTGCTGGATCTTACAGATATTATGAAGAACCTATTTCGCTGGGAGAATGGATGCCAAGGGGGTCTGGGAGGGCCCATATAAAAAGTGGTCATTTTCTGGCAGAGTTACAAAGATAGGGTGATAACACGGATAGCAATAAAAGAACCACCTCTTGGGACTCTCCTAGCTCCAAGTTTACCATACTGCTTACAGTGCCTGTCACAAAAAGGACTGTTAAATAGGCCTACTCAAGAAGCAATCTAAATCATTAGAATAGTCCAGGGTGTGTGTAACAGTTCACATCATAACAATACAATTCCAAGGTTTTGTTATAAATGTCCAGTTTTGCATCACCAGCTACCTTCATCTATGATAATATAGACAGACAAGAGGCCATAAACCATAATGGAAAGAGATATTCATTTTTCATGCGACAATGTCATATTTCAGTAATGATACCCTTGGGATCGGTCATGTCTGGTTCAATGACATCACTTTTTCACAGAGGCCTTTAATCCTTTTCCATACATGTCTCCCCCCCCCCATCCCTCTCCCCCAACTGGCTCGCTAGTGCTCGGCGTATATTTGCCTTATGCCCATAATGTTCGCTGGTAATGATCCGAGCGGGGATAAACCCCATGCCGACCTTAATACAGTGGGACCCCTGCCGGTTCCCAGGGGGATTAGGCTAGTGTTACCCCCACCCCCACCTCCACCCCAACAAAAGGGCTGGGGATGTCCCTCACAGGATGGAGTGGGGGGGGGGGGCACTGACTCTATGAAGGTTACTTCCCACTGCCAAACTATTGGCTGTATTTTTCCGTGAAGGACCACTCTTGAAATTTAGTTGAGTTCCACATGTAAGGAGACGGAGTGCAAGTGTCACAATAAGATGAAATTGAAGAAATCACCAAAATTACTCATGGAAACTTCTTAGAACAATTCTATCACTTATTGATGTGAAATAAAGTAACAAGAATGCCAATAGTCAAGTTATTGTATATATTTTTCAAAAAAATATTTACTGGACCCTGTGTATGAAATAGCTGGCTTCGCCTCAGTTTTGATGTTGACAGTATCGGCCTTGCTGGGCAAGTTGGCATTGGGTACCCTTTCAGGACCTAAGTACCTCCCCCAGCCCTCCCCCAGTGAAGGGTGTGGGTGTGAGTCTGGGGTGTGTCAACACTGTAGGCTTATTAAATGACAACCCACTCCCCAGAACCCATCAGGTGTCACTTTGTTATCACAGAGGTGTCTAATGTACTATGGAAACAGTCATTTTTGGATAAAATATGTATGGCTGACATCAATAATGGCATATTACCTACTAATCTATCGTTTAAATTTGCCAAAATACTCAGAAGGCATATTATTTAATGAAATAACAAATTTTGTCAGTCTCGCTGACAATCGAGAATCTCCGAGACTTGGATGTTTTGAGTGTATTTTTATATAGTTGTATTAGTTAAGTAAGCTTCAATTGCTTTTGTTTTAGTTGTCTGTGCAAGCAAGGATAAACATCAAATATCAACATGTTTTGGCTGGTTCCATCCACCATATGCATAAGGAAAGAATGAAATATGGACGGTTGTATATTATAAGTGAATATCAAAATGCTTCTTTTTAATTTGGCTATGCAAGTTGCTATGTAAGAATACAATAGCTGCGCCGGAAATTGCCATCGGCACTTCTTGTGCTTCCAATATGTCAGGGTAGTAATGGTATCGTTCTATATATAAAGGCACCGTAAGATGGGTTCACAAAAACAAGGTCTGGAAACGGCGCTCACAGACTGCGACTTTTAATTAGTTTTTTCTCTTATTTATCCTGTTATTATTGCTATATTTGGCACACAGCAGAGAACCACATGGTTGCACGTCTTATCAAACGACAATAATTATCACAAAGCCTTTTTATGTCTGCCAGAACTAATCAATATATTCCAGACTGTAACCCCTCCAAGCGTTATAAGAGTATTCTAAGGGTACCATGAATATTTCTGAATAATTCATATCCACATTTTAGGTACATTAAGGTGCCTAGCTACTTGCAAAATTATTATGGCAGTCACGGATCCTGGATGTGCTTTCCATTAAAATTCCTTGAGTTAGTGTGCCTCATAATTGTTTGTTTTCGCTCATAGTACATTTTTCCCATATGTTCAACGAAGCCTGTTGAAATAGGTTGACAGCAGCAATCATATAAGAGCTGTTATACCTCTAACCCATTTGTTATGACGGGTTATTTTGGCTTGTTGCAACACTAGCTATTGTTGCCAAACCCTAACCACTACGTTTATGACCCTCGTTACACATAAAGTTTCCCCAACGCCAAGCCCTAATCCTGTAATGACAGCTTGTACAAGGTTACAGGAAGTCAGAGCCAATCGTGTCAGTAGTTGGGGTTGGACCAAAGGTTTCTATTCTGGTACTTGCCTTGTAGAAGAGCTTATCGTGGCCAGCGAGGAGCCTGTACAGTTCTATGATAAAAGTGACCATTCCTAGGCCAACCGTACGACGTTATTATAAGTGACATTATAGTGACATTCTGTTTCATTCTGTTTTGGTTCTTCTTGCATTATTTCTATGACTCCCAAATATTGTTGTTCCAATATGCAACTGTTATATCATCATGTAACGTTACTGCAAAGTTCTGGGTTCGTTCTTCCAGCAGAACTGAACGTTGCCATAACCTTTTGTGTTGATTGGGTCATAAAATAACATAGAAATAACATTTTGATAATATTCTGATTAAGAAAAGTCTCAGCCTCACTATCAACTAATGTATTTATTTGTATGTGCCACTTCAGCAATGGTCTTACCAAAGCATATATATGGTCACAGAATGGTGCTATTACATCGCGACTTGGCTTGGCTTGGCAATGGTTCCAGGGCCATATTCAAACAGCGGCCACCTGTAAGAAGCTATTCAACCCTTCTGAATGAATAAGGGTTTTAAGCCTGGCATGACCTATGGGTACCTATCCTCATTTCCCAGGGGATTGTTCAAAGATTGATGTATCATCTGAATTGCTTTTGTGTAGCACGTCAACATTAAGGACAATTTACACTCAGATAATGGCAGGAATGAGTCGGAGATTGAATGAGACTCTTTGTTAAGGAACATTCCCACCGACTGTGAACCCATTATGTGATCTGTGGGATGGCAATTACTTACAATTTTCTGTTTAATCAGAGTAAGTTTAAGAAAAAAAAGAACTTGGGATAGCATGGTTTCAAATGGAGACATAACCCAGAAATGAAAATGAAATTATGAACAAAGAAATGAATCGAAATAGTTTGTAAAGAAAATTGTGCTGTAGATAATGTGCTTAATGTTGGCCACAGTTGGCTAAGGTGTGCTGGGGTTGGTGAGAAGGGTTTGAGAGAAGGCTTAACATCTTTAAGGGCATTGTCATTCTGGGCATGTGCGTACCTCATATTTAATGGTCCGTCTTTTCCCCACTGACCTGGCCTTCTCCTGCGGGTAAGGGGAAGGGGGATAGAGGCGTGCTGGCTGGGGGGAGGGGGGGTGGTTGGAGCCTGGGTAAGGGTAGCTGGTACTAGATTTCTTTTTGTATTTTTGCTTAACGTATATGTGGGCAGACCCATTCTGGACATGTGCGTACCTCATATTTAATGGTCCGTCCTTTCCCCCACTGACTTGGCCAGGCTAGCAGGGGTAGGAGGGGGCGTACTGGCCGAGGGGTAGGGTGGTTGGGGCCTAGGTAAGGGTAGTTGGTGCTAGCTTTTTTCTGTGTTTTTTTGTTAATTTAATTTACAATTATTTCAGGCCTAAGCCTGTTCTCCCTCAGGTCCAAGCCCTGGTGTTGCTCAGAAAATCTGTTGAATACAAGATTAGGTAAATAGTAATGACACTGATCAGTGGATGTCACCATTTTCCTACCTTCAGTTATGATACCCTGAGTGATGGCAGGGCCGACATGCTGCAAATGAATGAAATAAAGGTGGTGCAAAAATTAAATGAAAGACGCCTAGTTAATAGAGCAAATAAAATGCAGGCTTCAAAATTAGGCTTTAACGTGCTAGTTGGCTGGGGCTCGCTGAGGGAAGTTGTGGCTAGGTGGGGGCGGTTGGGGCTAGTTGAGGGTGCAGGGGCCTACCAGAGGGAGGCGAACCCAGGAGGGTGCAATGGTTTTAAAGCCGGATCTCCCGGTAAACCCGTGACGCTTAGTGATCGACGGTCTGCATATACATCAGGGCCTAACGAGCGCCCGACGGAGCCAGCTCTTAACCCCCAATATTCCCCCCTCCCACCAAACCCATCTCCAGGGAGGGCGTGGGTTGTATTCTGAGATAAGGTAGAGTCTGTGAGCCTTAACTTAACAGGGCAACTTCAAGGGGATCTGTAAGAATGCAATTCTAATGTATTTCAGGTGATTCAGGACTAAAGTTAGATCTACTGTACAATAATACCATAAATTTGAGCTGAAAATTCTGATGATTATTGCTTAATAAAATTTATGCACAAAAATATATTAAATGAATAATACATTGCTATGGACATAGGTAGGTGAGAGTTATCCTTTAAAAATACATAAATTCATATTTTGGTGACATATCACTTTTTATCAAACTGTCGTGAAGCCGGGAGGATGCCCAAATATCTGAGCTGTAATTAAGTATACATGTTCCTATATTAATACAGCAAGTACCTTCCGCTAGTACCTGGTAAGTGCCTGTTTCATTACACGTGCAGTTCCATAATCAGCGCCTCCCAAGCCTGTACCTCGTGCCCCCTTCTAGGAACTGGTGGTCGCAAACAGGACTACTCTGCGGGGGGTATTACACTACGTTACATGAGCCATGATATGATGACGTCAGAGAATTTGTACATATTAGAGAATTCATTCTTTGCTCCACATGTGCTAAATTCTCCAAGTTGCCAATTTCTAACAATTATATCAACTGGGAGGAGAAAGACTTTTCTGGGCAGCTGGGTATCAGCCATAGGCTATTGATGTACCTTACCGGGAACCGGTGGTAAAGAAATGGCATGGTATGGTACACTGATAACCTATTGCTGGTACCAGCGGCTCATAAAAGTAGTTCTCCTTTTCATTGTGCATGCAGATTTTCTGGAATATCATCATATCATGCCGATATCGCAGCTTTAAGTCACGTAGTGTAATAGGACCTTTACAGACACGTCTGTACAAATATGGACTCTGTGGTAAGCGTGCAAGGGGTTAGTAATGGATTGAGCTTTTAGCGGTATGTTGGAGGCGCTGTAGGGACATCTTTGCTACATCATGTAGGATAGATATATACTTATATTAGGATATATATATATATATATATATAATTATATGGACGAAGGGGTGGCCCAGCGGATTTTGTCGTTGGTCCTTTGTACAAACTAACAACAACAAAATTGAGTTGGTCGGAATGAGCGCATAAATGTTTGAGTAGAAATTAAACTCCAAGATATCACCATCCTATATTATTGTGTATATTTACATGTGCATATACACATACATGTGAGTGCTGACACTGTAAGTGTCAGTGAGTGAGTGAGTGAGTGAGTGATGGATGTTTTTTGCCGTACCGACAGCCAGGGTCATTTTCACGGTGAAAACAAGTTGGGACTTATCTGCCTTTGGTGATCATATCTATGAGATGAAGGTGACAGGGCGGGCAAACAGCAGGTTATCAAAACCTAGCAATCATTTTTGCTGTACCGCATCACTTAGTGAACCAAGCACCAACCGGGAATTGAACCAAAGGAAACATTTGGTCAATGCTGGGTCCCCTTATCAGCAGGGGCTACTAGGGGCCTATTCTTCCCCAGAACTGCCACGGGGATGCTGACTTGCATACATGCAGTATACAGAGAGAGTGGCCAGTGCCAGGCATTGATTCTGGATAAGAAATCGTGATCGATCTGACATGTTGAATGACTCCTATACCGCTCTATACCGGAGTATTGATGCGTATTGAATAACGTTTTGGGTATACATGATGCAATTCTATGAGCTTAGGTTTAGGTGATGATTTGCAACTATCATTTTCTTCTTGGTCGCAGCTGAACACTACTAATCGCCGTCGTTAGTCGCCCAAGTGGGGATGCAGCATTAGATTTCATGATAATATTTCAGCTGCGATACCACATGTATACATGCTTCACGCGGGCCGCCTTGACTTGTCCCCTTCCCATATGGTTATCTCTGTGTTTGGTCCCAGACATCACCTGCCCGTGCCAAAGCCTCGACGATTACAGCATCAAAGAGAATACCAGAGCAGTGAACAGGTTTGTCCCGACCCGCGAGTAGACCGCTTAAGCCTGGTTTATACATGTCGATAGCTACCCCTACAAGAATGGGTTTTTTATTATCATTATTTATAAATGGACAATTCATATACATTATACATGTTCTTCCAGTCCTGTACATAGATTTAAAGATTGGGATGGTCTCAGGAGAAGATAAGGGAATATTTCAAGAAAAAGTAGTGTAAACCCTTCATAAAAACATATGCAAATGTGTAAATTCCCCTTTATCGGACTGGCAGGATCCAAAGTGGGGTTTGCTTCGGATCATGCTTGAACCTTTCATTGGTGCACTTCGAATAGGGATCAGGATAACAGGTAATTTCATATAAAGGACAATCAGATATGTAGTATGCTTTCCCGCGATTTCTGATAAATTTAATGCGCTATTTGGATTCAGAACAGGTGCTAAGCAGGGGGGAGGGGGCGGATCCAGTGAGAGGGATCTAAATGGACACCCAATTCACTTGTGAAGACAGAGATTGCAATGCACCTTTTTCACGAGTCTGGGCAGTGGACCTTCCCAAAGACGCCTCGCACCCTGCACCTTTAGCATGGTTCCACTGGAACTTTATATCCAACTCATTGGCTCAATATATACCGCTAGTAGGGCGCCACTCTAATGAAAATGGAATATAACTTAATGTTGGAATCCCAGGTTGGAATGATGCATCCGAATACGCATGGTTATACATTACAAACCCCATTCTCCTTTTTCAAAATCCTAGATCCGTATTGACAGACGCAAGCCATACTGTGCCACCCAACGCTCAATAACATGGGAAAGAAAAAAAAAAGTCCTTGATTGAATTATACTATTCCGCGTCGGCAGTGAGGAGTCTGCTGGGAATCAAAGCCATTCGTCTCGCACGGTAGCTTTTATCCACCACTTGTCTTTTCATGATAACAAAAAACAGTTGCTCTTGTGTCTTTTTTGGGCCCTTAGGGAGCGAATTAAGGGGAATTAGTCATTGAAGATGGTTACGCTAATAAGAGGGAATTCCCAGATGGTTCCTTTAGCATGCAGCATCTCATAATGATTGCGTTGCTAAGAAACCAAACTATTCACATTTGCTGGGCGGTATAAGGAGTTTTAGTAGAAGTCACCTTTGTTGTCAATTTACCACTTTTGGGGAAGAATGCATACAGTCATAGATCACAAACATTTCTTCTTTTTTTCATTTTTTTCCTGAATATTTTCTATCCATAATTCTATTTGTGTTTTCACGCCTATCACGTATGCTATCAATTTGTATACAACGCAGTAGGCCTAATTGTTTGGATATAACTATATTGGACAAATCCCAATACGATCAATGGGCCTACATATATATAAAAAATAAAACAGAAACCTTTTGTTTCGACGAGTTCATTGAATGGCAGCTCCATCAGGTCCCTATTCAGTGACAATTACCTCAGTCAGCCAACCACGAGGCAATGGGCTGTACCCAACAATACCCTTATAAAGGGGGTATTACACTACACGACATGAGCTGCGATGTGACAATGTCGCAGGGGAAATAATACATATTAGAGACAACATTCTTTGTTAAACATGTGTGAAATACAACAAATTGCCAATTTCAAACAATTATATCACTCCTGGATTTTTCCAAAATATCATCATATCGTGCCGATATGGCAGCTCAAAAGTCATGTAGTGTAAAAGGGCCTTAAACAGACGGCCAGGTTATCACAGAACCCCACCGTTATTGGAAAAGGCCAATTTGGTCTACTACTACTAGGTCCAACCCAGGGCGGGTGGCGATAATAGAGGTTCTAGCCGTGTTAAATCCCCGCAGGGAAAAACCTGCAGGGTGGAGTGGTTGGAGTGGTGGGGGCCGCCGCCCCTCCCTTTCTGTTTCTGGGTCCCATATTGCTGGTTTCTGCCGTACACCTATAGCCATTCACCTAGGTGCCGCCGACTGCCAGCGGCAGCGAATCACTTCCGGTTGCCGTCCGCAGCATGTTGTGCCACGTGTGGACTGTTTAGGGTGTGTACTTCTCACTTATTTACCGCAGTAAGGACGTCGAAGGCCTAGGATCATTCTGTACTAGACGAGGACACATACCAACAAGTCCTGAACGTTTCCCTTTACTTCATGATGGGAGGACCCCGTCCCCTATTACGGTTATATTCTAAGCACATTGAAATAACAGACAAAGTGTATTTTATACCGTAAAAGGCACAGCTGGCATATAAATTTTGATAATAGGAAAAAGAAAAAAATATCTGGTTTGAAAACCCGGTTGCAATCAGAGTCTATACACCTTTTGAACGAAACTGCACAGTGAACCCTCCCATAGACGCCTTGTACCCAACGGTTGAGCCTGGTCCCATAGGAACCCATATCCCAACCATGTAGTTCAGGTCTATCTGCTAGCAGGGCGCCACGCTATTGAAAAAGGTGTATAAGAAAGAACTAGTTAGTATTGTATTGAATATGATAAAAGAAATTGAGTATATCAGTTGGACTGTGCTCCAGTAGCAAAATAATACAAAAACAATAGTTTACACTCGCCTCCCCATGCCACAGATCTATAGGTACCCTAGGGCTAAGTCCTTTAAAAGGCTTCAGTTTCTGCCATGCACAATCGATTCCTAAACGGTAGGCTTTACATTGTAGTACCTTAAAACGCTGGTACTAGAATACAACAGCCGCGTGGTCCACTACTATAAGCCCCTACACCTGTATACACATATCAGGGCACCACCTGGCGCGAGGCAGGACTGGGGGCCACCTTCTGGAGTTCCCAGACCCGCAAACTGCCGGGGTTAACCCCAATAAATCAGCCAGGTACAAACCGGCTTTGACGGCCCTGATCAGAAACACAAGGTTTCCATTGAGACTGAGTCTTGGGCTGTACCTTTGGGAACCTGAGAACCTACTGGTAGTCCCACATCAACCCAATATGCCCCAGGAATGCCGTGGTGGTCCTTTATCATTTTGATATGCCTCAGATGAAGGTGGGTTGATGGGGCACCCTCATAGATTATCCTATTGGATAAATATAGATATATCTAGGAACTTATGCCACAGCACAAGAATTGGTCATTGATTGAGATATTCTATACTAGGAAATGGGAATAACGTCGTTCCACCTCTAACTGACCATGGGATGCTAAAAGGTAATTTCAGTTATACACATAATCCATCCTTGCCTTACCATCCTACATAATCAGGACACATGTTTTTGCTATTCTCTGAATTCTTTGTGTAAAATCATTAATTCCTTATTCTTCATATCTCCCTAAATATTATATTATCAAATATATAATCATACAGCATAATCCCACCCCTGTACATATCATACTGGTAACAATTCCCCTGTCAGATACCTGAAAGGTAAGAAGGCAGTTGGCCTACAGTAACAGCCCAATTTCAACTCTACCTTCATAAAACTGTTCATTCACAACGTCGTCCCTAATGTTACAATATCCTGTTCTCCATACACCTGAAAGGTAAGAAGTGCGAGCCGTTCGACTCGTCTGACCAGCTGAGCAGCTCGGGAGCAGCTCGGGAGCAGGTCGTGAGCAGGTCGGGAGCAGGTGGCTGAGGGACTCACCGTTTGGAGGGCAGGCTGTGCTTGTTGTTGTGCTGGAGGAGGGTATCCTGGTAGAAGGACTTCTCCTCGTTGGGCAGGTCGTCGATGATCAGGGTCTCCACCATCGACCCGTGCGTGCTGCCGAACGACACTCTGAAAGGAAAACAACCAGTATTGGATTTTCATATTTCAGGAATTGGTGTACAGTCAAATCTCAAAGTATTGTCAAACATGGCACAAGGTGCAACTGAGCTCACGCAATTCTAGGGTAATGTACTGCAACGAGTATCAAAGTTCTAGTAGTGAGTGCACTCATAGGTTGAGGTAGGTCTGCCAATGGCAGGGCACGTGTTTGTTTTCAATTGGCGAATAACTCAATGATATGTGACAGGTGATTAGTAATGGAAAAGGTTTGATTTGATTCAAGGTTATAGTTGTTAAGTAATAGTCTATATCGCATGTCTTGCAATGTTTGTCTGTCTGTCTTCCTGTCTGTCTTCCTGTCCGTCTGTAGGTCTGTCTATATATATATATATATATATATATATATATATATATAAGCCTATGTGTAGTGTGTATAGGTCTATGTGTATGAGTGTCTGTATACATGTATGTGTGTCTGTCTCTGTGTGTCTGCTTTTGTCATTATGTGAACAACAGAAGCTATAAACAAAGCCATGTGGAGAAGCATGCACCAGCTTTCCTGATAAATAAAAACAGCTCACAATAGACGTCACCCCCCCCCCCCCTTTACCCAACCATTCCCTTTACCTAATTACCGCCCCAGACAGTTAGATCAGGTAGACTCAGCACGTGTCAACATGCATGAGTTCCCCACACAAAGCCTGCCCTGTCCTGACAATACTCGAGGTGGCGGCCCACGGACGGCCCAGCCTGATTACAGGGGGCTAATCATCGCCACAGGGGGGGGGGGGGGATCCTTCCGCCGCCGGCACCAAGTCTTAATTACTGCGCACTAATAATAGACCTGTAAACAAAGCGGAGAGTGGCTGGTGAGCAGCTCGCTATTATACCACCACTTTGTCGTCAATCCAATGAGCAGGTCCGAGCAGATCGAGTATGAGTTAAAACAGCAGTGGGAACTCTGTACCTTTTCTTGGGGCCCAGCTTGCCCGGCCCCTCCGGAAAAACTCGCGCCATTCTCTGTAGTAGTAGTAATAATACTCCGTGTGTGACTGTGGTGGTCTTTTGTTATATTATCGCCAGTCTCTCTGCTGTGGGTGGACGTAAAGCACTGACAACTGCCTCCCCGTGCAGGCAGGCAGGCCGGCCGGTGTCCTGTCCCGGGAGAGCAGCTCTAGTGGGCCTGCTGCTGAGCTGCTCACTCTGGCTGAGGCTGGGTCTAGGGTAGTGTGAGTAGTAGAGTAGTAGTGGTGGTGGTGGGGGGAGTGGTAGTTCAGTAGATGCTGCTACCGCGCTACGCTCCGCTACTACTATCACAGAGGACTGAGGTCCGTCCGTCCGTCGTCAGCCCGCGCCCAAACTACACTGCGGCGCGCGTTTCTCTCTCGCTATTTGCATCTTCCATCGGATTAGCCTCACCCCCTCCCACCCCCACAGACCCACCCTAACCCCCAAAAGCCCCACCCCACCACCCACAATATCCAGTCGTCCCTGCCAAAGCCAACTCCAACCCCTACTCCCAAATCCCCCCACCATCCACCCCCAATCCATCCTGAATGGGGTTCAGTGCCCGCTATTTATTATGCATACTGCTTGCAAAAATTATCAAACACTTGGTGGAGCGGCGATGATTATTGACATGTGGTGGTGGTGGCGGCTGGGGCTATTTTTCCCCAGCGGCACGCGGGCTACACGTGCATGCACGGCGGACGGGCGTGTGGGACGGGACAAACAGGCTAAGTGGCCGGGGGAGTGACGGCTGAGCCCGGGACAGGGGCTGGGGTGGGGGAAAGGGACAGGGAAGGCAATGGGGAAGGGGATTGAGAAGGGAATGGGGAAGGGGACAAGAAAAGGACAGAAAGGGTAGGGCAAGGGGAAGGGGGTGGGGAAGGGGAAGGGGAAGGGGAAGGGGAAGGGGAAGGGGGTGGGGAAGGGGAAGGGGACGGGGATGGGGATGGGGATGGGGATGGGGACAGGAATGGGCAAAGGGAAGGCAGATGGGAAAGGGAAAGAGGACGGGAGAGGGGACAGGGAAGGGGATGGGGGAGGGAATGGGGAAAGGGATGGGGAAGGGGATGGGGAAAGAGAACGGGAAGACGAGAGGGAAAGGGACAAGGACAGGGGACAATGGGCATCAGGGGCGTCAGGGGCCAGGACAAACAGGCAAAGTGGCCGGGGAGTGACTGCTTAGACCAGGCAAGAGACGGGGCTGGGAAGGGGAAGGGGATTGGGATGGGGATTGGGGAAGGGGAAGGAGATGGGGATAGGGATCAGGATCGGGACAGGAAGGGGATATGAAAGGGAATAGGGAAGGGGACAAGGAAAAGGAAGGGGAAGGGGGTGGGATGGTGAAGGGGAAAGGGATGGGGATATGGTAGGGGAGGCAGATGGGGATGGGGATAGGGACGGGGGACGGGGATGGGGACAGGGAAGGGCAAGGGGAATGGGACAGGGACGGGAGATGACAGGTCGGGGGCCAGGACAAACCGTCTAAGTGGTCGGGGGAGTGACTGCTGAGCCCGTGACAGGGGATGGGGATGGAAGGGTTGGGTCTGAATAGCCTGGGTGGGTTGGATGGATGGGCTTTAGGTGGGTGGTGGGTTGCTGTTCGGTTGGTTGGTTGACAGTAACATTTCCAAGTGCTTCTTCTTGTTAGGTGAAAAGAGCTTCCCCTGTCCAAAATAAGGGTTGGCTGCGAGCAGATCAGAGGGGCCTTTGTAGGGTTCTCCACACACACAAAATTCACAAGGGTTTCCACCAAAAATAGCCAGAATTATTCACCATATAAGTCTCCAAATATACATGTGCTCCAGACCCTCCTGACTAGCCCCATCCATCTAGACCCAACCTCTGTCTCAAGGCAGAAGCCCCTGTCTTGCCAGTCGGGCTGACTTCTAAATGATAACCAGGGTTCGCCCAATCCCTTAAGCCGTATTACACTATGCGATTTGAGCTACAATATCAGCACTTTATGATCATGTCACATACATTTGGGAGGCAGGAGTGATATAACTCTTTGAACTTGGCAGTTTTGCACAAGTGTAAAAAAAAAAATTCTTTTTCTCATGCATGTACATTGTCTGCAATATCATCATAATGCGCTCGAATCACATAGTGCAAATACTCCTTTAAAGCAGTATTACACTACATGACCTGAGTTGTGATATGACAATGTTGCAGAGAAGTCACACATATCGGACACAAAAATTCTTCATTACATATGTGTAAAATACTCCAAATTGCCAACTCCAAACAATTGTATCACACCTGTGTGTGAATTGTCTGTAATATCATCATATCATGCCGATAATGCAGCTCAAGTTGTGTAGTTGTGTAGTGTGAAGTTAGGAATTTTTTCTATATAATTGTAGAAATATTCGCATCTGAAGAGCCATTTAAGGTGAAACCACTTAATACCAACAATCAATTTTACTCATGATGCTAACTCCATTTATTTGAGTAACCTGGGATACTAAACATTACATTATCCTAATGAGCCTATGTTTACCTGAACTACATCACATTATGATGATGTCACAACCCTGGTTGCTACACAAACTTGGGTTGTCACGCAGGTTACCGTTGGATACTTCTAAGTGACAACTGTCACTTGTGTGGTAGTGCTGGGCCAGTGCAGATCAACAATCTCTCAAGTCGTGTAGTGTAAACCCTCCTTTATTCCCTACCCGGGCAGCAGCTCCTACAGCCACTGCTGCTCTTGTCGTCCCAGGAGCAGCACCCATTCAGGACGATGAGCTGCTCTCATAGCTGGAGACTGAGCAGCTCATAACGTGACATACCTCAGCATAGATACAGCCACTGGGCATGGGTATAGGGAGCCCAGGCAAGCAGCGATGTAACAAGAACGTTTTGCGACTGTACTTTTTTAAAGTCAATCTGAAACCTATCCAATTGTCACGTAACAACAACGTAATTTTAGGTAAAGTTACAACTTATCAAAAAAGAACGTTATAATGATGTTATATTTTGGTCAAGTTTTGACCTAACTAATAAAGAATGTGATTATAACGTTATCATAACGTGAAAGAACATTACAAGAACGTCACAATAAAGTTATATTGCGACATCGCAATCTTAGGTTCTAAAGACGTCTTTGGGTGCCATCAAAATAATGTAACAAGAACCAAAGCATGACTCACCAGAACGTTATAATAACGTTATTATAACTTCATATTCTTCTTTGGGAGGGCGGGCAGGAGGAGCAAGAGGCGGGAGTACAGGCCTAGACTGGGAGAGGGGGTCTATTTTGTGTTGATAATAGAGAGTTTCGGAAGCCAAAACGCTTCTCTTTACATTAATGAATTTATTGTGTTCACACTCATATTTGAGGATACAAATACATTGATTTGGGAAATATTTGAATTGATTATGTATTGTATAATGACAGTTTCATACTGATAATGAAATATATGCTATTAGTACAGGATTAAATGGTACTTTATATTTAAGTTACGTGGCGCTTCTTGTATCTTAAACTCACTAAAGGCGTTATCATACTACACAACGTGAGGTGCAATGCCACAGAGTAGTCGTACATATTACTACAAAATTCCCTCTTATACATGTGTATAATTCTCAACAATTGCCAATTTCAAACAATAATATTGCTCCTGTGTGTGAATTTTCTGCGATATCCTCTTATCATGACGATAACGCAGCTCAAGTTGTGTAGTGTAACAGGGCCTTCCCAGCCAAGGTGGGATCACAATATAAGCCCAATAAATAACATTACAAGAACGTTGTCAGAAGGTCACAATGTGATGTCGCAAATGTTGGTTGTAGGAACGTTATTGGGACTCATCAAAGGAACGTCGCTACAACCTTAAAGTCTAATGTAATAAGAATCAATCTAGAACATTGCTGCAACGTTATGAGAACATCATGTCTTTGGCTGGGTTAATACCCGACCCCCACTGCCCTTAGCCCCATGCACACACCCCACACACGTGCTACACCATCCGACCACGCACCTTTCGTTTCACCCTCCACGTGCTCAGGTCTCTTATTTCCAACGTTTTAATTATTGATCGGCAATTTGAAATGGTCTCTAATTATTTATTTGATTTGCAGAAAAAACGTAATACAGTGTCGCAGACGTCCAAATATGTGGTAGATTGTTTTTGGTTGCGTCCATTGAGGTGTAAGCAATGCGGATTAAATTAAAATAAGCATTGCATTTTGTCATTTGATACTTTGGAATAGATCTAGGGTATGCAATTAAGATTTGCGTCACATAACCGCAAAACTATGATAATAACATGTAGCATATATTGTGACAAAACAGCAATTGTCCTTCAGCAGCAATACGTATCATCTACCCTGGGTTTGGGTTAAAGCCGTCCCAAATTATTACAGTTAAGTCTAGGCTAAGGCCTAACATTAACAGTCCTGGTTGCGCCCTGACATACCCTAACGTAATTGCCAGTTTCTACCAAAGCCCACCGTCTACCAGCATATGCTACTAATATATAGCCGCATTCCACGATGTGGTTTGAGCTAGAATATAGGCGCGATGGCATATCACAAACAATTTACATAATTAGTGATATAATTGTTTGAACTTGGCACTTTTGAGGCCACTGAAACTGGCCATTTGAATGATTTTGTTGTTGTTTCCACTAACAGATTTAATGAACGATTTGCCAGGATTAGTAAATCTTTACGATTCTTTTTAGTTTTTTGGAATCGTTTGAAGACAAATCTTTTGGTGAAAACAGGATATTAGCGTACCCACACCGCATAGTGTAATAACCCTAAACACGTCTACTCGGGTTTCGTCCTACCGCCAACGATACAGAGGTGAACAGGACATGCTGTTGCTGTGTATTGTAGCCATTAACATGTCAAACACACGAGGAACACATGGAGCCAAAACATGCTGGGGAGCACCAGGAGGTAGTGGCACGTGCTCGAACAGCAAGAAACTCATGTTATATTTACAATATTGAATATAACAAATAGATCGAACCATGAATCTGATAAATGCAGTTATGTATGTGTCTTATTGGAAATAGATTTAGCTGGTGAATATGGAGAGTATACAGTAAAAAGTTTTTGAAAAGAGAAACTAACGTTGGCATATAAAATGATCAAATGTTAGTTCAAACTTGTCACCAATATATATATATATATATATATATATATATACATATATATATATATAATATACATGCTGCTTTTACTTCCATATGATGTATGATGTCTTCCTTTAACTCCAGGAAAAACGATAACTACTGATATTATTGTGTAATGAAGAGTACCTACCTTTTCGGGGTATTCATCTTGAGTTGGGTGTGTGTAGAGACTCAGTCGTAATCCAGTCCCTGGTGAGCATGAAAGAGAAGCAAGGTGAGGTGGGTTAGTAAAGTACGCCAAATAAAAGAGAAAAAAGGTGAGAGAGTGGCCACGTCCTGGAGATAGGGTTACACGGGGGCCTGGTTTCTACTTTCAGCTCTCCCGGAATGGCTAATTAAGTTTGTTGTGCAGTAAAGCTGAACAAAGACGTCCTGAGGTGTATTAGGGCCAACTTTATATCCAAGTTATTCACACACAAATTATTGCAACTATCATTTCAACCATTATATATCACCTTAGTACATAACCTCTTAAAGGTATTGATGATTAAGTAATATTTAATAACTTTTAAAAAGAATCAATATTGTCATATAGAGATGATTAATGTACAGGAGAAAGGTCATGGTTGTGCATAGGGTGGCTTTCTAAACTGAAACCCCAAACTCCCATCTTTCCTATATTATAGTGACTCAGTTCGTTTGCATGTCAACTGCAGCTAAAAGGTGTTTATTTTTCTCATCTCCCCAGCCACCTTGGCGTGAACACGCTCTAGGTAGGTGACGAGGGCTAATGAAGGACTTTGTATGCCAGTCATACCCTCCCAGTACCTCCAGATGGGGGGGGGGGGCACTCGGGGAGGCAGTGGATGTAGAAATTGAGGGGTGAATAGTCCCTTGTTAAGCAAAAATGGGGGCTGTGAAATACTTTGGCAAAGCAATATAGGAGCATAATATGGAACTTACCCCTTCTGTTCCATATTATCATTAAAGAAATATCATCAGAATTTCTATAAGCAATTTAGAACATTTTTTCACGTTATTTATATATATATATATATTTTTGGGTGGGGGTGGCAATCTGTATTCCCCTAGAATAAGGGGTGGTCAACTAAAATTCAGGAGGGGTCAATCACAGTAAGTATGGGGAGTAGTTTGGCAGTGGGCAGTAATCTTCAAGGAGTCAGCTACCCGGGCAAGCATGTTATCATAACGTATCAGCAACGTTCTGTTTAGTTCTGTATTGGTTCTTGTTATGTTATTTTGATGGCTCCCAATAACGTTGCTGAAACATACTGTTGCAACGTTGCACTGCGACGTTATTATAACATTCTGGTTACGTTATTAAACCTAAACAGAATGTTCTTATAACGTTCTGTTTTGGTTTCATGCTAACCTTTCCCAAAAATAATGTTTTAATAACATTCTGATTTGGTGAGGTTTTGACCTAACCATGAATAACGTAATTATTATGTGCCGTCTTAGTAAGTACTTGACTGACTAAAAAAGTATAGTTGCAGGATATTTCTGTTACGTCGCAGCTTGACTGGAAGTGCCCCTCCACCCCCCTCCACTCCTGGCAGTTCCTACTGACTGTCATCATAACGCACTCCTGCAGATCGCCGGCCCCACGCCAACGACAACAAACGTAAAACGTCCTTAACGACTTGACACGCAGCCAAATGACTCAACTGAAAGTCAGGCCTAACTGAGAGGCCGTCCTCTTATTGAAGATGTCACTTTTCGACACCTCTGAAATCCCCCGCCGCCCAGAGTTGTTGAAACGGCGTTATATTGTGAGCCTCGCACGCTATAGCTTTCACGGAAACGTCAATAGTAGAACAACCGCACGGGCATTTTTTTCCAATTGAGATGAAACATAATGTATGACTTTTATCACCTCACTCGTGGTTGTTTTCTTAATATCATGATATTGAATCATACCATGTAGGAGTTCAGTCCAAAAAGATAATTTAGATACCTGAAATTTGTAACATTAATTTTGTGTAACTACCCAAAAATCCCCAAATTTTGACGCGCAACTAAATGACTTTGCTGAAAGTCAGGCCTAACTGAGAGGCCGTCCTCTTATTGAAGATGTCACTTTTCGACACCTCTGAAATCCCCCGCCGCCCAGAGTTGTTGAAATGGCGTTATATTGTGAGCCTCGCACGCTATAGCTTTCACGGAAACGTCAATAATAGTACAACTGCATGGGCATTTTTTTTTCGAATTGCCATTAAACTTAATGTATTATTTTTATCTCACTCTAGTAAATAGTGGATGTTTTCTTATCATAATATTGAATCATACCATGTAGGAGTCCAGTCCAAAAAGATAATTTAGATACCTGAAATTTGTAACATTTTTTGTGTAACTACCCATAATTCCCAAAATTTTGACACGCAACTAAATGACAGTGAGGCCTAATAAGGCTAATTGTGAGGTTTTGCTCTTATTGAGGATGTTACTTTTCGAAATTCCGCGCCGCCAAGGGTGGCTGAAATAATGTTATACAATGAGCCTCTCTGTATGCCATGGGTCTCATGGAAACGTCAATAATAATATGTCTGCACGGGCATTTTTATAAAGAGATTGATCCCACTGTATGACCTTTCTTATAACCTGTCATGTAACTCGTGAATATTCAAGCTGCTGTAGTAAAATAAACATTTGTATGTTATAAAGTTTGAATCAATGGAAAAGAAGTTTTTCTCATAAAAATACATTATACTTTAAATTATAGGAGACGAAATAATCATTTAGATGCCTAAACTCTGTTCAAAAGTAACCTTCCTGTAACTACTCACAAATACCCTGAATTTGTTTAAAAGTAAGACTGATGTAACTACAAAGTGAAATAGTTTGTTTCAGTGTCCCGTTGGTTTATTGACAGAACCTGTCATCTCCCGGAGTAAGGCGCCCCTTGGGTCCCCTTGGTCTACCTGGAGTTTGTTTCTCCAGCCGGCAGATCTGAGGGGCCAGTGAGAGGGGCGTGAGGTTCGTCTGGGGGTGGAGGGGGGGGGGGGGTGAGGAGGAATGTGCGTGTTTCTATTGGCGGCAGAACTTACTGCTGCACGGGGGCACGTTTGATACTTGGAAACTGTTGCTACTACTTTGATAATGCTGAGTTAAGAGCATTCCATCTTATTTTGAATCTCCATAAAATGCTAACCAACTAATTCCTATCGATCAACTGAATTAATTTAAGTTCTTGCATTTACGTTAATAAACTAGAATATTTTGAAATGTCATTAAGAATTATGAGTTAGTATCGGAGGGAATTCAACCACAGTAATAACCAGGGCTCCAGAAATAATTGGAACACATACTTACTCAAGACATGCATACTATTATAATACACCTTTAAGGAAAAAATTACAATATAAACAGTCAAAGTGCGTATTTAGTCAATTTTGAATCATTTACGGGGGAAAATCAAAAAGAGAGATGTTAAATGACAGAGGATGCATCAAGATGAGTTGGAGGTTGTAACCTTGAAATGACCTCTGGCGTGAACTGACCATCACAATAACTGTCCCCTATTTGTAATGTATGTCAATTAGTGGGGGAGTAATCTCTGCCTCTGACCTTGGCCTCTGACCTTGACCTGTGACCCTTGACCAATCAATCACGACTAAATTTCCCCTCCTTGTGCAGACGTTGTCACGTGACCACGTTTTGGTGATCACCATGTGCATTCCCTCAATATTTGGCTATTGTATAAACAATCTGGTATCAAATATTCTGGTTACATTATTCAACATTCTCATAATGTACTGTATTGGTTTTATCCTAACCTCACCGAAAATGATGTTCTGATTTGGTGAGGTTTCGACCTCACCATCATTTATGTGACTGCTACGTATGTATGGCTGCAGAACGTTTCTGTTACATTGCAACCATTCGCCGTGGGGAATGTGATTTGTCGCAGACCTCTGCGATCTGTGAACGTTGGAAACGTTGCATTATCGTAGCCCTCTGCAACGTAATTCCTTGCGAAATTATTCAACATGCTTAATATTTTCGTAGAGATTCATGACGAGATTGCTTGCGAAAATGGTCGCAAATGGTCGCATGGTGCCCTACCCCTCAGTGTGAATGCTATGCGACCATTTTCTTTAGCTTACGATCATTTTCTCATAGCTGCTGTTTGCGAATCCTTGAGATAACATTTTCGCTGGCTTCTGCGACACAAAAATACGCCACGGCGAATGGGGCTTAAGCAGTGATAAAGGCACCAGTACTGGTCGAGAGGGAGGAACAGTCGGCCGGCAGCGCTGTGTTTATTACTCAGAACAAGACAAGAAATGGGCGACATTTATATTATGGAATCTGGGGCAGGCGGAAGGATAAGCAGAGGAGGGGCGGTGATTCAGCGGGGCCAGCCGGTACTATTTTTATACCCCTGCGCGTGTACAATGTGCCCCCTGGGACAATGCCCCAGACAGGGTAATACCATTGCCCAGCTTTAGGCCCCAATGAGCCCGCTTGTACGGCCATTTGGTCCCCAATCAATTTGATTTGGCATACAAATTAACCACATTTGTAGACGCTGGGAGCGATGACCAAGAGAGGATCCACTGGCCTAGGGGTGTACCCAACCATAAAGTCTGAGTGGGTTCCATATAAATCTGAAGGGGTTCAATGCAAAACTGAGGGGGGTTCCAGTTAACTATTTTAATACAATTTTCTATTTCCTTAGTTTAATTACATAAAGTTTGAAAAATCTGAGAGGGTCCCAGACACCTCGGGAATCCCCCCCCCCCTCTCCATGGGTACCCCACTGTGATTCTCACGTTGCAGGGTCAGGGGCAGATCTGTGGGGGTCCAGGGGGTCCAGGAGGTCCAGGGGGTCCTGACCTCCCTCTAGCCCCATTTTGCATTTTTGGTGGTGACTTGAACTTGACAAAGAGAAAAAACATTGCGTAAGTGCACACATAGACATGTGTATCTCTATGGTACATACGAATGCATGTGAATGTGTTATGTTTTAGCACTTAGCATATTATATATGAGCCCCCATCTCCCTTTCCATATTACTGTAACACCACCATTTAGCTGAGGAGTTAAACTTGGCAAAGAAGGAAAACGTCACGCAAGTGCGCATCAATGCATGTGAACGTGTGACATGTTAGCACTGAGCACACACACACACACACACACACACACACACACACACACACACACACACACACATATATATATATATACATATATACATATATATATATATAATATGCGCTACCCCTTTCTTCAATGATACTATATCTGTACCTGAGAGTGTTGCCCATTCATTACAGAATGTCCGTTTAAGGTGCAGGGGAAATTACTCATACTTTTACACATGCAAAAGGTCATTTGTATAAAGGGCTCTGTACAGGGAAGGTCATTCAAGCTATTGACTGTTGTGGCGTGACGTCACGATGTCCCCAGGGGAGAGAGGGTGCCACCTATTGGGCTCCCCAGAAACTGTGAAAAAGATCAATTCCTCTACTTTTTCTGTTCCCAGGGGGCATTGGGCGTCTGCTATATATAGCCACTACTGAAGCAGGTTTTTTCTCCTTGGGCAATCTAAGATAACAACACTGGCGGATCCAGGCTTTTGAAAGGGGGGCGCGCTATTGGAAAAGAATTTCCTTAATTGCATTTTGGTCGAGTTTTACATTAAAAAAAAACAAAATTTTCCGGGAAAAGGGAGGGGCACGCTCCCCCCCCCCTGGATCCGCCACTGTAAACAGAACACAAAATTTCTCCTTTTACCTCAAAATATGGTTGCCAAGTGGACTGCCAAGTTGATATCAGCAATGAGATGCTATCCGTGGAATGTGAAACTGGTTATATGTGTATAAACGAGGTGGGCTCTCCTGTTTAAGCAAAGCAAGAGTCTGATGTATATTAACTCCTATAATATTCGAAACTCATAGAGACAAGAAAATTGTCTTTAAACTGAAGATTCCTAGAACTGAGCCCTTCAAACACTCCCCCTTGTGGAGATGAGTAATATTGTGGAATCTATTACCTATAAGAATACAATAATCTGAGTCTTTCATTAGCAGCTGATTAGCTTTTGGAAAGGTATCAAACAGCCCTGGGAATGGAACCTGGGCCTGCTGCACAGAGGTCCACATGCTACCCACTGGACCACCCACCCCCTTGTGGTGAAGCTGTAAATTACTAAGCAAATGGTCCTATAGTCGATAAGGTATAGGGTCAGTTGTAAATACAAAGTAGGACATATGAATGGGATAACACAGAGACGTGTGAACTGAACATCGCAGATGAAAAAAAAGCTAAGACAGAAAGTTGGCAGGAAGATACATTCTTCAGTGATTGGTGTGTGTAGTGGTTGGGTTGAGGTTGGCCGGGCCGGGCGGCCAGGGTGGCTATAGATCTGGTCAGCTCGTCTTGTGTTCCTTTTATTGTGACATAGCTCTGGCTTCATATTATAAATGTTATTTTGTATGAAGTGTTGTACATGTACATTAACAGGACACATATTGTCATTACACTTTGAATGTGCCATTAGAGTTGCATTTTGGCGAATTTACAAAAACATAGGAAAAGACAAACTAACAGGAGGTGACAGAAAATGTTCAGGTTTTTGAGTTGTTTCTTGCTGACCAGATCTATAGGTGGGCTATGGCTCGTTACAGGGAGGTATGCCTGGACCGTCTACGGCTACAATCCGCATCATTCCCAACCACAACAAAACAACATAAACAAAAACAATCACCAATGGAAAAAAAACCAGAGAGAGAAAAAAGGTGAATGAGAAAATTGCCTCAGACTTCCGTGTCTAGAGGTAGTAAGCTACATCAGAAGGTAAATGGATGTCTGTGTTCGTTTATCCCATTGAGACTGAGAAGAAAGTTTTTATTCTCGAGGTGGCCCGTATCCGTAGGTGTAGCCTGTATTCCACTTGACGATTCTGACTGCTGGTAATTGAATAATATATAACTTTGTATTACTGATAATATGGCAAAAGGCCATGCACCCTACATAATTATGACTTGAAAGAGAATTCAAAACTCTTTCTAATGATATATAACATGCCTATGGTTAATCCATATTCCAACTGCCTATGTTTGAAATCTGGAGCAAAGTTGGCTAGTGGAATACAATCTTAGCTACAGAGCCTTGCCCTCCCAGTGGGGGGAGGGGGGGCACTGACTTTTTGATGGTTACTACCCACTGTCAAACTACTACCGCCCCTATTTTTCAGGGGACTTAGATCACCGCCCCTAAAATCAGAGAATCTAATTACAAGGAACCATACCAACAACAAAAAATTAGATAGGAAAACTTCTGATAAAACTTCATTAGTTTTCTATTAAATAAAGTAACAGTTAGGCAAACATTCACGTAAATACCTCTATATTGTTCTGTGGATTAATTCACCAGCCCCCTTTTTTTGTTTAAAAAGTGGTTGACCGCCCCTCTATTTCAACATTGACCACCCCCACTTTGCTGGTCCGTTTGACAGTCGGTACCCTTTTGAGACCCAAGTGCCCCCCCCCCCCCCACAACGGACTTGCCCTATACCACAGCCCGTATGATACATGTGCATGCACACGCCATGCTGTGGGTACTATATCCCAGTCAGTAACAGTATACCACACCTTTCTGCGGAGTTACCGAACAAACCGAGCTGTCAGCAGTTTTGCTCACCTAGTAAAGCTCCAGAGGACGTTCCCACGACACCCCTTCCTCAGTACACGTACTCCTTCTGCACCTCTCCTCCTACAACTCGGAGGAGGAGACTTCCCCCACGTCACGGTATAACTCCTGTTGTAGTATATATAACAGTCCAGATCCCACCTCTTTAACTAGCACCACCAACCCTTTGAAAATGAACCAGCAGCCGCCGCCCCTGTCCAACTCGACTCCAGTAGCAGTAGGTAGTATCCCCTCCTCTTTCTCCTGGTGCTACTACTCCTAAACAACAACACTTGAGTAGTAGGAGAGGCGGCGGCGGGCGAAACGAGTCGTCACTGCCTCCCCGAGCGGCCAACAGCTGATCCCGGGCTCCTCCTCCCTCCACGGCGGGCCACCTCGGTGACTGGGGGGTGCTTGGGAGGGGAGGGGGGTTAAGTACGGTGGCCCAGAAGTACAACATTTATATTTGTGCCTTATACCCTCACATGTGTAGTTCTGGTATCGCTCTAGAATGTTGGATATTTAATAGTAACAACTATGAACTGTTTCAGTCTGAAGTGCTGGCGTATATATACAAGAACGTCTATGGTGCAATAACTTGGAATGTGACACACTTTTGGGAAACTCAAGGCCGCGGGGGTATGGCAGTGTCACATCTGGAAAGTTGCGGCAATTGAGAAGTCACTGATGGGGAAGTAGGGTACTGCCCATGCACATGCGCATGGGAGAGGTTTCTAGCCTCAAGGCATGTTTTGTAATGAATTAAAAGTTGTGATGGGTAGCAAACTAAATATATATCCCTCTCGTCTTTTACCTATTTGGAATTCATACCAAAAAGTACCTGTTGAGGCTATTTACTTCGAACACTGGGACTTCCTGTGCGCATGCACAGAGCCTATACCATCCCCATCAGCGTCTTCTCACATGTGGCGACTTTCCAAATGCGACAGCGGCAAATGAGGATTCACCAGTGTCCAGTGAGAAAATTAGCAGGGTCCCTTCTTGACCAGTCAGTGGCCAGGCTGGGAGACTGGAGGCAACCTTATACCCTGGTCACCCCCCCCCCCCCCCCCCTGCAGTGGACAGGTGGTGCAGCGGCAAATATATTCAGATGAATGTCTACTTTTATAAGGTGCTATAAACGCTAATTTTCTCCACTCTGAAGGCGCGTATGGTGGCCCAGAAGCACAACATTTATACATATAAATTATGCTACATCTCTCCCTAACTAATCCGTTACATTTTGTGCTACTGGGCCGCCGTAGTTAGGAGCCCTCGGTCAGGAGCGAGCAGTGGTGAGTGGGGCGACCCCCTGGAGGGAACGGCACGCCGCCTGGCGGGCGGAGAGGACACCAGTCTGTGGTGGGGACACGCGCGGGGTGATCCTACAGTCCACGTGTGGGGGGCGTAGGGGTAAACCAGGGGGGGGGGGCACTGACTCTTTGAAGGTCACAACCCACTGCCAAACTCCACCCCCCCTTTTTGTGACTGACCGCTCCTAAATTTTAGTTGACTGCCCCCTTTTTTGGGGGGACACAGATCGGCGTCCCCATAAATCAGGGTGTACCCATAACGGAAAATGAATAAACATCCCCGAAACTGCCAAGGAAAGTTCTGATAACATTTCATTAGTTATTTTTGGGTAAAATAAAGTAGCAAAAAGAATAAAGTTTCCAGTTATGGGCCCTACATTGTTCTATTGATGTAGTTGACTGCCCCCCCCCCCCTTGTTTTTTTTTTTTTGCCTTAAAAGCGGCTGACCAACCCTCAATTTTGACGTTCACCGCCCCACTGCGCCGATCACTTTGGCAGAGGGTACATTTTCAAGTCCACGCGCCCCCCCCCCCCCGAAAGGTGTAACTTTAATGGCAAATAAAGACTTTTTTTAATATCATGCTTAGGCATACCTGGTATATTCCTATTGTCGCAGTCTATTTGTCATCTTCTGAGAAACAGAAATGTGGACAGTTTCCAGCAATATGATTATGAACATATATAAAGTCACATCAACGCTTCTTAATTTACTACCAGGAATCAATCTTCATTTAATCAAAATAGAAATACTTAAGATAATAATTGTGATAATCGTCAATGAGGCTTACTGGACAGTGGACATCCCCATCCTATACTAAGACACTGGGGTTCAGAGGTCAGAGGGTCACCTAACCAGGTCAAGGTCAGGAGGTCAGGGCGGGTCACCGGGTGGATCTGTCATCGCTCTGTCAGGCGGGATCAGGCCACCAGGGGGCGTTACTGGTGGCCCTGTCTGACCACTGAGCTGCAGTCAAAGGACGAGTAGAAAAGACATAATGGGGTATGGTTGACGGTATGGTGCACGAGACTTGTCCGTCAGGGATCTAATGTGGCGGATCGGGATGGGGGGGCGGGGGATTCCGGGGGGGGGGGGGGGGGTCCTGACACCCTCCCCCTCTCATCTTAGTGTAGTCTAAAACTTCACATAGAAATCCAGGGGAAGGCGCGGCTCTGCCTTTACCCGGAAAAATTGCATTTTTCTAAATTAGAATTAGCTTAAGAAAACCATAACTCCCTTTTTGAAATCCTATATCTGCCCCTACGAGCCGTATTCTCCGCTGTCAAAGGCCGAGTACAAAGGATGTAATGGGGTATGATAGGGGGTATGATTGACCGCAGGGTGCCCCGGCCCCAAGCCTATCCGTCAGTGGTCTGATGTGAACGGACCCCCATAAAGGGGTCTTTTCTAAAGAGTGAAGGGCAGGGGGTCATACGTTGTGGTGGTTTCACTTACACGGTCACTTGAGGAGGTACGGCCATATGTCAATGTCAATAAATTATTCTCACAGGACTCAAACGTATTTAGTGCATGGATTATTGCTGTGGAAGTTGAATTGAGTAATGTAGAATTCACAACAATTTTGGAAATGACTCAGTATTTAATTGAGATCCATAATACTGACTTTTCATCTTATGCTCATTCAATTGACTGTAATCACAGTGAAACCATTATTCATCATGGACAGAAATTGGATCGTAAATTACTATAACTATTCGTGTAGATCCTGCAACCACCTCGTCTTTAAATATCTATATATTATTCTGGATGATTTTCTAAGTTATTTACTTAAGGCAAAAATTGCTTTTAAACATCAATGTGTTTATCTGTCCTAAACATTGGTCGGCCGAAGGGACGAAATAAAAATCAGTGGTAAATCTGAATTCAATAAAAGAGGGCAAAAATCAGCCTATTCCAGTATCAGTGACATCAGCAGTTGTTGGTGGCGCCATCTGAAGTATACCGCGGATACTACAGTTTGCTCAACCTTTGGGTTTGATCGAAGATGTGCTCATCACTCTCCTACCACATCTTTTCTGACATTTTACGACATTACAAGTGGAGGGAAAGTGATGGATCTGTTTGGAGAATGTCACCATCTGGCACTAGATCCCTGTCAATAGGGCATGTTCACTAAATGATGACCGAGTGAATTTAATCAGGGTTCCCCATTTCTGCAAACCCATAGTGATCCGATACAAACGATTTTATCGGATTTAGTGGACACGAAACAGTATTTACACAAGTACATTCTAGCCTGAAGTTTCTGTAATTTGTCTCTATTCTGGTAAACTATAATGATTGACAAAAGTATGCACCCAGTTCTAAATTCAAGAAAATTGTCCAATCGAAGATGTGGCAGTAAATCCATGTGAGCATATTAAACCTTAGCGTGATGCATTATAATTGAACAGGCCAAGGGTCTAAGGTGCCTATATAAAACATATATACAATCACTTTGGGAGCTATCTGTGCTTATTATGACCGTGTGGCTATGAGATAAATTTAAGTTAAATACACAATTCTAATAAACGCAAATTATTACTTTATTTTCATCTTATTAAATTCAACAGAAATTCTATGTTCGACGTGTTTTTGAATTGAAGATAATGGTAACTTCTAAAATGATCACCTAGAATAGGGGGCAGACCCCTCTGGGCATCTGGACATCATCTGCACAACGGCTATACTTGTAAGTCTGAGCACAGATTGCCAAATTGATTGGGCAACCCTCTGCAAACCTGGGCAGTGTTAGTGGCCTGTGGGGGGGGGGGGGGCGACTTGGTCTCAAACCTGCCCGGATGTGTGTGTCACATAAGTGAAGGCCTCAAGTGAGTGAAGTGAGGGAGAAAATTTCACTCAAAATGGGTATGAGATTTGGCTCCTCGCTCAATATTCAAAATGGGTTATACATAGTCATATAGAAAAGTGCTGAAACTGATCACTTTCTATGTAAATTAGGAGAAATCGATAAAGATAGATAGGCATTATAATAATGTGGCTTAATGAATAATCATATATATTTACAATAAATCAACAAATAGAGGTATGAAATATATTAACAATATCCCTTCATTATGGGTAGCTTTCACAAACTGCGGTGTCCTTAAAAAGGGGTCTATCATCAAAAACCTGAACACACCTGCAGGCATTGAGAAGGTCCCCCCCCCCACAGGGTTAGTCTACAGACCGTTAAGGGCGCGGGGAGGAAAGGGTCAGGGCGGGCAGGGACATCCCTCAGTCCCCAGGGGAGGGAGGGGGACGGGGCGGAGGTACGGGCAGGAGTCTCGCGGAGACAGCCCGCCAGGCGTACAACAGGGGTACGGTGTACTACTGAATGTTAACCCGTCAAATTTGACTATAATCGACCATAATTGTCAGAATGGTACATTGAAGGTTTTGAGTCAATTCTATCACAAATATAGCAGTGAGAGTATTTGTGAATATTTGTGTTATCTATTTGGCTATATTCAGTATGTGAGTCGGGTGTGGTAGTAGTATAGGAAAACAGTAATCAGTGTAAGGCGTCAACCATACGTGCACATAATTAGTAGGGAGTTTTAGCAACCCCCAACGCATCCTGTAACGCTAACGCAACGTATATCTTATCTCTGCTGTAATATCTGATGTGTCAAAGCTATATCATAAGAGGTACATTTCTTTTCCTGAGTTTTGCTAAAACTCCCTAGTGTGTCCACACGTATTGCGTACGTCGTGTTAAGCCCTAATTACACTATGCTTCGGGTCTGCATTCGCGACGGGTGACAGAACCAAATGCGTCTCATTCGCGTTAATGCCATATTTAAGCCCCGGCCACACTGACCAGCTCAACTCAACTCGACAGTTGAGTTGAGTTGAGTTGGACTCAGTCTTCCAGTGTGGCATAGGATGACGACTGGAGTCGTACGACGATTCCGTCGGGTCGTACATCTTGAGAAGATGAAGATGTAAGACCTGATCGTCGGGTCTTAAGGGGTCCAGTCGCAGGTGTGGCATACCCTACGACCCAACTCAATGCAACTGAGTTGTTTGCCTCTAATGTTTTCTACAGTGACAATTATATCTCTCACTTTACATACTAGGCCATAGCATTGATTTTATATAATGATTGTATTGAGAGATCTGTATTGATAAAACAAATTTAGTTAGTATAAATTTAAAATTAGTATGATTTAGAAAAAACAGACGATACAGCCCTTTAATACTAATAACATCTTGCAATATTGCACGGTGAACACTAATTCTTTGTGCCATAATTTCATATGTCCATACCTTATCATACAGCAGCCTGTATGATACTACGATAGTTGAGTCGTAAAGTGTGGCCAGGCAGAGGTTTTTACTACGACCAGACAGTCGTAGTGTCCTGGCGCCATTGGAACCTACGACGGTCTAGTTGAGTTGAGTTGGGCAGTGTGGCCGGGCCTTTAGACTATAGGCCTATTGTACTTCACGTTGGGTCGCAATGGGACCCGACGCAACACAAGGCGAATTAAATTATACTGCGCGTTTTGGGACACGTTGGGTAACGTTGGGGACACGTTGCGTTGCTTTATTTTACAAACGTGTCTGTAAAATACAACCAACGCGAACGGCCCCCGACGCGTAGTGCAATATGGCCTTTAATGTTGAGGTATCCTCAGCCCATGGATGCCGACTTTGAGTAGAGGACTGCCATATGAGTATATAGACACTATATTTAACTCAGAGCTTGTTAAGCGTGTCTACCTTTCCCAAGTGATTCCTTCCAGGTAAGGCCTTGTTACGCCTTCAAGCGCCCTTTATTTCAATCCTCATTCACTGATGAATTTCTTAATCTACTTGAACGACAAAATGGCCTCTATCCGTCATCTATGGTGATATATCACAGACTGTCTCCTTGTTTTATAAGTATCACTGACAGGAGCGCCAGCTGGGTTCTGAGGCCTAAAAACATCCACCACACCTGCTTCGGGCCTCCCAGTCAGTAAATTACATTTGATTTGACTGTTTTCCCCCTACTGTGCTGCTGGCGTACAAAGAATTGGGTACTATCATTCAGCAAGATGGTTGTTGTGTGTATGTTGGACACAGGCAGGCTAGGACACAACATCTTGGACCAAGTGGAAGCAAATAATGCTGGAAGTGTGGTGTAGCCAAGGCTATATCACTGCTATCTTGTAGTCCCTGGTGTATGTGACTGTTAAGCCCCATACCCACTAGGCGATTTTACAATCGCCCAGCGACGTGCGACGGTAATAACGGCCGTCGTCGTCGCCCAGCGACGATAATATCTAGCAAGTTTGATATATTCTCGGCGATTTTCCCGGCGATTTTCCCGGCGATCCTGTTGTCCGTCGCCCGTCGCTCAGAATGCACACCATACCCACGGGAAATCACCCGGCGATCACAATCGCCGGGCGACTGGCTACCGCCGATTATGTAACTACCCCTCGTCGCCAGTCGCTGGTCGCCGGGAAAATCTCCTAGTGGGTATGGCCCTTAAGTGTCTATTCAAATGCAAATGGGACTGTAGCCAGCCAAAGTTATTCATGTCAGACCTCAGGAAATAAAGACTCCGTGTACAAGCTAGTTGCCAAACCTATACTTCAGGGACGAACAAGACTATATACCAGGACTATACGACTACTAGGCATCTATGATCAATCACGAGGTTTAAATAAGATAACCAAAGTCTAAAGCCCCATACCCACTAACCGATGGGCTGACATTGGTGCCGACGTTGGCACGGCCTTCGGTGCCGACGGTCGGCGTACTATTACTAAACATGTTTAATAAGGATCAGTGTGATTGGCGGCGACCGTTGGCACCGACGGCGACATAAGTGGCGATTATGTGTGGGTATGGGTTGTCTAAGCACAGTCGGCCGATGGCTGTTCTGATGTCGGCACCGACATCGGCGCCGATCTGTCCCAAAATCGCCTAGTGGGTAAGGTGCTTAACATTCATAAACTAAAATATGCTAATGTCTATATTTCTGCACTATATGGGTGGCAGTAGGGGTGGGCCGGGCGTGTCCAGATGGCCTGGACACCGGATGAGATTAGTTTCACAGGATCTTCGCATGTCAAGACGATAGCTTCTGGTCTGATCACTTTGACATGCGCACTAAGTGTGACGTCCTTCAGATCGGCCCACGTCCTTCGCAGGAAGCTGACGTCATTTCCAGTGACGTCATTGATATAGAGTACGGCAGGTGAGGGAGACAGTTTATGACTTCAGCTTGCAATGCAACAGAAACATTCTGCAACCATACTTTTTTAGTCAGTTTGTTACTCACTAAGATGGCACATAACAATTACGTTATTGATGCTGGGCTTGAAACCTCACCAAATCAGAATGTACTTATAACATTATTTTTGGTGGGGTTAGGACGAAACTAAAACAGAATATTATAAGAACATTCTGTTTGGGTTGTCACAGTGCAATGTCACAGCAGCACGTTGCAGTAACATAATTGGGAGTCATCAAAAGAACAAAACTGCCACGTTATGACGTAGCATCCTTGGCCGGGACCTCATTGGTTTCTTCAAGGTGATGTAAAGTTGAAAGCATGTTCGGGAAAGAACCTAACTGTAAGTAATACCATAGATGTAGAATACTGACGATTCAGACTCATAGCCACAATTACATCACTAGCCAATCAACTGTAGAAGTTTCTACTATAGGATCTGAACAAACCCATTTTATCTGATAGAATTCTGTAATCATTAATACTATTACCCGTATACTAGCTGAATCAATTCGAAAATAATGAACCGGCAGTTTCATGGTGTTACATATACCTATTTATACCCTCTACCATACATTGTTGCCAACCCAATATTGGACGAATCAAATGAACTGGGACTCTTTCTATGACGTCCCACCCCGTATCTGGGGTAATAGGCCGGGGTCCGTCTTATTAGCTTTCTCTGAATGTGCCTCCAAGTCAATCCCTTTTTGTACTTTCTGTTTTTCTGTCCGCCTTCTTTTGTAACCGTTCTGGCCGGGTAATTGTATCCGTGTATTTTTCACCCACATCCCAGGTAATGAAGCCAACCTATGGCAGACTCAGTGTAGCAGGCATTTAATAGTAATAGTAATACCTTATGTAACCAATTAATTTGATTGTTTCCGATCTATTTCATGTGTATGTAATTAGTTCATTGAAACTACCTAAGAGTCTATCTAATGCTTATGTGATGAACGGCTATTCATCCAAATATGTAGAGATCAAAATAAGAGAAAATAAGGTAATATTATAAAAGGTATATATGTTCGAAAAGGAACGAAAGTGTAAAAGAACGAAATATGTAAGAATGAACGAAAGTGTAAAAAGCCCGAAAAAGAGGCACGAATATGTAAAGGAACGAAAGTGTAAAGGAACGAAAATGTAAAGGAACGAGACCCGGAAATATGTAAACCGGAAGTGAAATGTAAACCGGAAACGAGAATGTAAACCGGAAGTGACGTCAGTTGTAGATCACGTGACTGAAAGCAGCCAATCAGGGCTGACCTCTAGGGTATATAAAGGGGCGGTGAGGCCCGAATAAACAGAGTTCTTTAACAGTTCTCCTTGTGTCCAGACGTGTCTTCTTTCCTGAAACAACCGCTAAGATGAGCCGATCCGAGCAATTAACCAGAAGTTAGGATAAAATAGTCGAAGTTCGAGATAAATAGGAGGAACTTGGGGTAGGGGCCCGACGGCCCGAGGAACGAGGAACGAAGGACCGAAGTAAGGCACGAAGGCCCGAAACCGTCCCGGAAGCCGAGGCGCAGCATGGCACGAAGGCATGAAGGGCGAGACGAAGGAACGAAGTCCGCGGGGACGAGGGCGCGGCAGGCTCGGCCCCACGCTACCAAACAATAGGCGACCGTCGGCCCGACGGCCCCGCGGACCGGAACCACGGGGTGGACCGCCCGGTGGGGGTGAATGCTGGTCTGGGAGATAGAGCGAGACGAACCCCGGCCGACCCGTACCCCTACCATAATTTCCCTTCCCCGCAGTTCTCCGTTTGACATCGAGCGCCGATTCCCGACCGATTCGCTCAGCCCCCCCCCCTCGTGGGCGAGGCACGACTCTAAAAACACATCTCGGTTCTTGGCCCGGATTCCCCGTCCGCCCCGAGACCCAAACAACCCCCACGTTCCTCTGTTGTAAGAATCGGCAACCCCGACTTACCAGAGAACGTCACACTGGTGGCAGCGGTGGTGCTGAAATAAGCACATACGGACTTGTGGATCCTGGGTGTTTCATCGGTATTGGATGCTCATGGCGACAGCGGCGGTCTTCGAGCAGATGGACTCTGACATCGCCTTCAAGGAAGGTGGGGAGGAGAAAGGAGGTGCGAAACCCGAGGCCAAAGGGGAGGACACGACCATCATGGATAGGCGGTTTAATTTTATGGGAACGTCCACCCCGACGGATGAGCAGAATGCGCGGGCTCAACAACAACAGACCGGCCAGGTAGGAGCGAGTTTGAAGAAGTTTAGTTTACGACCGGAAAAGTATGATGGAAAACCGGACTTCGAGGGATGGATCAACCAATTTGAGGAGTACGCAGACTTGGGACGTTGGACGACCGAGGAGAAAGCGGCGATGCTCTTTCTTTCGCTGACGGGAACGGCACGAATGTACTTTGTCGGACTCCCGGACAGGGAACGACTCCGTTACTCGGCGAGGGTAGATGCGTTGCGTCGGAGGTTCGGTCAGGAAAAGGATACGTGCAATGCTCTGCAAGAATTGGCGGGATTGAAACACGTAAAGAACCAAACAGCGAAGGAGTTGGCCGATAACGCCCGGCGGTTGGCGTCGAGAGCCTACTTCTCCAACGACTATGCCAGCCAGGAAAAAGCAGCATTACACGCGTTCCAGGCTGCAGTTGGGGAAGACCTTCAGCTGAAGTGTGCAGAGAAAGGATGCAAGACGTTGGAGGAGGCGGTGGAGGTGGTAGAAATACAGGAGCGATACTCACGCCGCCTCCTGCGGGCAGTGAAGCCCGAGGAGGACGCCAATACACAAATCATGGCCTTAAACGGTAAGTTGGAGGAGATGATGAAGGAATTGGCAGAAGAACGGGAAGCCAGGAGACAGGCAACGGCCCGGAGAGAGGCGTTCAAGAAACGAAAGGAAGATTTGGAATGTCATCAATGTCACCAGAAGGGCCACTTCGCGAGGGAGTGTTCTCAGCGTCAGGGAAACGGACAGTCGCCGTCGCAGTAAGCGCGGGGCCCCCTTCGGGCGCGGCGAGAGAAGTAGTAGGCATTGGAGAATGTGGACTTTATGTGGCCGGAACGGTGGGAGAGAGTGTCGTCCGTTTTTTGGTTGATACCGGATCTATGATCAGTCTGCTGTCGGAACGTCTCTGGAGAGAGTGGGGACGAAAATGGGAAGACCTGGACGGATACGAAGGACGCCTCTGCTCGGTGGATGGTAGTCCGCTGCGGTGCTACGAATGCACGAACTTGTCAGTAAGATTGGGAACGCGCGGGTTGCAGTGGACATTCATGGTGGCAGACATCGGTAGAGATGAAGGGATCCTTGGAAACGACTTCGCGGTGAAATACCGGCTAACAGTTAAGCCCCACGCGAGTGCTGTCTTCCTGCCCGCCGAAGGGGGGGGAGAGGGGGAACGAATCCCGGGAGTAGAACGAAGAACGGATGGGGTTCGGGCAGTTACCGTCGGAGGACAGGTCATGAGAATCGAGGGAACGACGGAAATACCCCCGCTCCAGGTGACCCGAGTAACAGTAGTGGCAAGAGTGGACATAGGACAGAGTGGACAGCTGGCTGTCATCACCGGCGCTGGATTACCCATGGGACTGGAAGTGATCCCAGGAACGGTGACGTTAGGAGAAGAAAATAAAGTTTGGGTGGCCAACCGAGGGACCGAGAGCACGAAATTGGAAACCGGCAGGGTACTCGGAGAAGCCACCTTCGTACAGGAAGTACGAGGTATAGGAAGCGATGTAAAAGAACCCCCTGGAGCGCTCGTCGAAATGATAGAGGAGGCTAAGAAAGGCCTAACCACGGAGGAAGGCGGAGAGTTGGAAAAAGCCATCATGGCCCGGGAACAAATGTTTGCGACCTCGAAACATGAGCTAGGACGGACAGATTTAGTACAACATCGAATTAAAACGGGGGATCAGATGCCGATCAAGCAAAGGGTCAGACGGTATCCAGCCACCAGGAGAGAAGAGGAACGAGCACTGGTGGAGGATATGTTAAATCTGGGAATCATCCAGGAGAGCGGAAGCGCGTGGAGCAGCCCGACCGTCCTGGTGAAAAAGAAGGACGGAGGAACGAGATTCTGCATCGACTATCGAAAATTGAATCAGGCTACAAAAGTAGACGCCTATCCGCTCCCACGGATAGAGGACAGCCTCAACACCCTGGGCGGGAGCCTATTTTTCTGCAGTCTGGATCTCGCAAGCGGATATTGGCAGGTGGAAATGGCACCCGAGGACCGAGAGAAGATGGCCTTCGTGACTCAAGGAGGATTGTATGAGTTCAAAGTGATGCCATTCGGGCTAGTGAACGCCCCGGCCACCTTCGAGAGACTGATGGAAAGAATCCTCAGAGGAATCGTGTGGGAGGAGTGTCTGGTATACCTGGATGACATATTGGTCTTCGGGCCAACGTTTGAAGTGACTCTGGAAAGATTGGTACGGGTTCTGGACCGATTGAACGCTGCAGGACTGAAGTTGAAGGCGCGAAAATGCAGGTTGTTCCAGAAGAAGATTCCGTTCTTGGGACACGTCGTCTCATTCAACGGGATCGAACCCGACCCCGAAAAGTGTTGGCAAGTAACTGAGTGGCCGGTCCCTCGGGATCTCCATGAGGTACGAGCCTTCGTGGGATTGTGTTCGTATTATAGAAGACATATAAACGGCTTCACGGAGTTGGCTGCCCCCTTGTATGAATTGGCGACGAAGGAGGAGCCTTTCGTGTGGAGCGCGAGGCGACAAGAGGCGTTTGATGCCATGAAAAGGGCGTTGACAGAGGCCCCGGTATTGGGATTCCCGGAGGAAGAAGGACAATGGTGGCTTGACACGGACGCCAGTGACGTGGGGACGGGAGCCGTGCTATCGCAGGAGCAGAGAGGGGAGGAACGGGTAATAGCTTACACGAGCAAAACCCTGGAGTCGAACGAACGAAAGTATTGCACCACGCGGAAAGAACTGTTGGCGGTGGTGCGAGCTTTGAAACATTTTCGGTGCTACGTCTATGGTCAACGCGTAATAGTCCGGACGGATAACAGCGCGGTTAGTTGGCTACAGAGAAGTAAGGAACCGATGGGGCAGGCTGCCCGGTGGATTGAAATTATCGACTCGCACGACGTGTCGTTCCAACACCGACCGGGTAGGAAGCATGGGAACGCTGACGCGTTGTCGCGGTATCCGTGCAAACAGTGTGGGGAGGAGCACGAGGGTACCGAGAAAGTGAGAGTAGTGACGCGGGCCCGGGGGTATGAGCCCGGATGGTCCCCGCAGGAGGTGAAAGCAGCGCAGAGGAGGGATCGAGATATAGGACCGATTATCGCACGGATGGAAGAGGATGCGAACCGGCCAGGTTGGGAGGTCATATCTCCGGAATCCCGGGAAACAAAGATCCTATGGAGGCAGTGGGAACGACTAAGCCTCGAGGATAGCGTGCTGCATCGGAAGTACTGGGAACTAGAAGGACATGGTTGGAGGAACCAACTGGTCGTTCCCCGAGAGGAACGGGCCAAGTTGGTGAGGGAATACCATGGAGGCGCAGCAGGAGCGCACTTGGGAGTCGCCAGAACGACGGCCCTGTTGGAGCAAGGGTTTTACTGGCCGGGACTCCGAGAAGACGTGCGGAAGGAATGTCGAGAATGTGACTGCGCGTTGCTGAAAAGAGGACGAGGGAGACGGGAGCCGCTGCATCAATACATAGTAGGGGAGCCGATGGAACGGCTGGCCATGGATGTTTCGGGCCTGACCCAGTCACCAAACGAGGGAACAAGTACTGCCTGATGGTGGGGTGCTATTTCACCAAGTGGCTGGAGTGTTTCCCGATCCCGGATCAGAAGGCAGCGACAGTGGCGGACAAGCTGGTTGAAGAAGTAGTAGCACGGTACGGCGCGTTTCGAGAACTACACTCGGATCAGGGCACGAATTTCGAATCCGAGGTGGTAGCTCAGGTCTGTGCACTGTTTGGAATACACAAAACGAGAACGACACCGTACCACCCCCGGAGTGACGGATACATAGAACGAAGTTTCCGCACTTTAGGGTGCTGTCTGAAAGCTAGCTGCCGAGCAACAGGCCGGGAATGGGATGAGATGGTCCCACTCGTGATGATGAGTTATAGAGCAACGCCGCAAGCCAGCACGGGAGTGACACCGAACATGATGATGCTGGGCCGACAGACCATGATGCCGCGACAGGCGATTTATGGGAGACCTCTAGGACCGGAGGAGGAACCCCGACGGGTAGGCGACTACGTGGAAAGCCTGGAGAGAGGGCTAGTCGCGGCTAGTCGCGGCCTATCGGGAGGCCCGGGCCATCCATCAGAAACACGAGTACGATGGAAAGGTGACTCGGGGGGAATACCACGCCGGAGAACTGGTCTGGGTGCACGATACGGTGGTGGATAGGGACAAGGGAACGAAATTGCGATTTCCATGGATAGGCCCTGCACTGATCGTCAAGGTGCTTGACCGAGGACGGGTGGTAGTACGGAAGAAACGAGGGAAACCGGGGGGGGGTGGTCCATGTGGACCGCCTGGAACCCTACCGAGGACACGCTGCGCCAGCCTGGATGGTAGCTGACCAGCAAGGATACGAGGCTGCACAGTAAATGCTTGGGGTGGGGCGCGCTAGGGCACGTACGGAAACGGGGCACCCCTTTTTGTGATGAAGTCGTTCTCGTGTCTCGATTCCACAGGTGGAAGAGGACCAAGGGAACGACCAAATCGGCGCTACACAGAAAGGCTTTGGCCAGAAAGGACTGATCAACCTGGGGCCATTGAGTCGGGGCGGTGCGTTGACCACTACAGTAGGAGTGCAGGTCGTTAGGCTGTAGAGATTTGCTACCTAGCTGAAGATTGGTTCTCTTGCGGATGTAATATAGGTGGGAAATGCGGGGTTGGAACGAAAAACGGCGTTCGGGAGCCACGACGGCCCGAATGTCTAAAGTAGTCCCACGGAGCCGCTTTCCGGTCAGTTCGGAGGAACCACAGCGTGGAAAAGATGGTTGGATTACAACGAAAAACAGACCCGGCGGCAAGCTGGTAAAGACTTTTGAAGTAATGCTGACTTGGTAATACCGCTTTACAGCGTCCAGGAGACCGGAGGAGAGTAGATGCGGCACTCTCGGGAACGCCGGAGGAACGAACGGACGGTTGTAAAAGGCGAGGCCTGAAACGAGGACGGGCTTTAAAGTAGGTCGTAAAAGAAGCGAAGATGACAAAGAGAACGGGGCGGCGGCGAGAGGATGATAACGTCGAGCCCCTGTGTTCTCCGGGAAGTGTGCGGAAGCACTGCGAGGGCCAGGTGAAAAGGCAAGAGGAGGCGACAGAGGATGAAAGGACCGAGGACGTCCGGTGGGGCAATAAAAGGCCTAGGAAGAAAACGCGTAGACGGCGAGGGGCCGCGAGGTAAACGGCAGGCAGGGCGGTGACCAGCGGCGGGCCCCGGGGACCGGAAATAGTAGGGGGCGCCACCGTTGAAGTGGATGGCGAGCCTGACGCTAGGGGTCGCTAGTGCAGGCCACGCCCACTTCCGCCTGCGGCGGCTATAAAAGGCAGAGCGCTCGCCGGAGCAGGTCATTCTGGTCAGCCGATCAGGATTCATCAAATCGCAGACGAGCAGACCAAGCTAGGAGAAGAAAAAAAGCAGAGAAGTGAGACGAGCAGCATCACCACGAGGCAGAAACGGAGAAGGCTGACGGGACGAGCTTCAAGTTTGGAACGAGGCCCGAAAGCCCGGAAAACGGACGCGATGAGCGGACAGTGCTGGGAAGGACATTGTCGCGGAAAGGAATTTAAACACCTAGCCAAGCACATCCGAGGCCAGCACGATGGAGTACGGAAGCAGTACTACATGTGCCCGGTGTGTTCGAGTCGAGCATATTCGACGCACCAGGACTGGAAAAAGCACATGTGGGAATCACACGAAGGAAACCTGCTGAGGGGGATGCCGAAACAGGACCCCCTTCTGAGGCTGGAGTATGCTGCGGCGTTCGCCTTGGACCCAAAAGGACGGCCGCCGTACACCAGTTTCGCTCCTGGGGATGAAACGGCGGCCCGGGTAGCCGATTTGGAACGCGACTACGCTGTACGCCATCCGGAGGGATTCCTTCCCCCCGAGAAAGCGGTAGACAAGGAGGCACCGGAGAGGCCGCGACGGAGGATTCGCGTGCCTTACTACCCGAGGGCATCGAGAGGGTCCGACGACAGCGACGCCGAGCAGCTGGAGCAGGAAGCAACAGAGGAAGAACCGGAGGCCGACGAGGCCGGCGAGGGAGCCCAAGCAGCCAAGGCAGCAGGGAAGGGACCCTTGGCCGGAGTAGCGGAACGGTCGACGCCCACGCGCCGTTCCCCTCGGAGGGCCGCGAAAGGAGTGCGGAAGGAAGTCACCGAGTCGCCGCGAAGCGCGACCCGAGCTGTGATCAACCCGAAACCACTCTTGACAGACGACCAAGTGGCTGGAATAATACAAAGCCAAGTAAGGAAATTAAACGCCCAGGGAGAACCGCGAGAACCGAGAGGACGAGGACTCCTCGGCAGAGGACTCCCGGGCAGAGGAAGAGGAGGAAGATCCACACCCGCCCCGAAGCCAGGTTGCTCAGGGATACCACCGGGGGCTGAGGTGGTGGAATTAGTGAGCTCGTCCGACGACCAACGTCCAAAAGTTAAGGGAGAGGAAGAGGAGCCGCCAGCCTTCAAGAGACCCCCGGTGCAAGGATCTACGGTGGAGGAGCCGTCCCGAAAGAAAAAGTGGAAAAAGGTCAAGAAAGTCCCGAGAGAACTTGAGGAGGGAACGAGCTCGGACCAGTCAGAGTCGGGCCGGAGCATGTCAGTCCGAAGCGATCGGTCCCTGATCATCGCCGAGTCCAGTAGTGCAGGAGAGCTGGGACCATCGCAACCCGAGACCTCGACAGGAGTGAAACAGACCACGGGACTAGAACCACCTTGTAGCGACGCGCAGTTTACTATGATGACAGTCCACAAGAAGTCGGTTATTTATGAATCGCGACACCCGAGGTACCCCGGATATCTAAAAGGAACGATGAACCGGGAGGGAGCGTTCAGGGGTTATCACGAGGCGAGATCAGACCGGGAGCTGGAGGACAGTGTTCGGGACGCGAAGGGAGGCCGGCTGGTGGAGAGAGAGGCGCTGTACCTGGGGAGGTTCCTCTACGAAATGGCAGAGAGGCAAGGACTCAAACCATCGGGCCGGGTGGAAAAAGTGAAGTATGTTCGACACGCGGCCAAGACCGAGGAAACGGCGTCGATGGCTTCAACGCAGCCGTTGTTCTCTACCCCTACCCCGACGAGGGCGGATTCACCCCTGGAGAAGATGGTATGCAAGCAGCCAGTGGTACCACCCCCGGGACTGAAGCGGATGAGGGACATTTTGGTGGCACCGGATACGCCGGAGACACGAGCGGCTGTGGACAATTTGACCTGAGCCAGTCTGGGAAGCTCGTTCTTTGGGTCGCAGGGATCGGAGGAGACCCCGGGACCGCCGTCACCCGAGCGGATGAGATCGCCACCGGGACCGGGCACCCCACTTAAGGACAAGGACAAGGATGGACGAGCGCTACAACCACGAGTTATGATGCATAGACTAAAAATACCGGCTGCTCAATCCATGGACACAGAAGTAGAGGACTCAGAAGACATGGAGTTGGGGCAGGCCGAGGCCAGAGGATACAAGCCGGACAGGCAAGAACTGGACGAGTCGGGAGCGGATTCAGTGTTCGGGTCCATAGGGATGGAGACACCGACGGCAGGACCATCTGGAGAAACGCCACGACTCAAGTTGTTACGAACGCAGGCCATTCACCGGGTCTTGCAGGGACACTTTCCGGTGACGGCACGGGCGGTACGGGACTGGGACGCGGAGGAGGCAATCCAGGTGCAACTGGCGTGGCCCCCGAGGCAGGTGCGAGGGATGACGGCTAAGACGAGAGCGATGGCTTCAGCGTCTATGGCGTTCCTGATGGCACTGGAAACGGGCCGCGAGCCGGAGACGTTCGACGAGGCAATGGCGCAGTTCCCGACGGCAGCGCTGGGGCCGTTTACCAGAGAGTTCCCGGGAGTCGACAGGCTAATTAACGAACACAACCGGACCGTCCAATTGGCTCAGACTTTAGTGTTGTATAAAAACGAAGACCAGTTAGACGACTTGTTAAAAGCGACGACGGAGGTAGAAAAGCAGAGCAAACTGGTGGACCCACTTCTCGAGCTCCCAGCTAGGGAGGAGAGGCTGCTGCCACCGACCCGACGTCAGGAAGAAGGATGAAAAGCCTCAAAGAAGGAGAGAACGGTGGATGCTGCTTAGAGTCCTGTACGGAAGATAGCGCGACGGAACCAGAAGCGGAAAATGGCGCGTCGCGAGTCGGGTTGGGAGGGATTACGGGGCGTTGGCTCCTCACCCATAGTGTCAAACCCCCAGGGAGAGGACCGGGCCGAGGCGGAGGTACCTGAGCCGCACAGGAGTCCGAAGCCCGGATAAAAACTCTCTTGGAGACCGCTGGACGGGCCCGAAACTTTGCTTTAAAACATCGGGAACGGACTGGCGGGCTCGAATATTCTCATCTTAAGTATTCCTACTAAAAATAAATTAGGTAATTTCTTTATGGGAATCTTCTTCTTGCGGAAATGAACGAAACCGCATGTGTTAGGAGGTGTTGAGCGTAATCAGCGAGCTGGAAGGTCCATGACTGGAACGAACTTACCAAGCCTGCAGGGCGAATACGGAACGGGAGGAGATGCTAGGAGGAAAAACAAGTGTGTAGCTGTTCCACTTCTTCCCAGGAGCCCGCTGCGTTGGTTGGGACCGAGCAAGTTGAGCAGGACCGTCCGGTCGCGGAAATTGGATAGATAGCGGACCGGGCGGCCCAGGGAACGAGAGAACAAAAAGGATAGTGACGGAACGTCGAAGCGAGAGCAAAACAAGGAGGTAGAATCGAGGAAAGGAAATCAGAATGAACGAACAGTGTTGTTGTAAAGGCTGGCGCGGGCCAAGACTGAAACCCTTCTCCCGTGCTGCCTTGAGGGATCTGGAGGCGAGTGAAGAACGACCTCTGTCCTCTAGCGGCACCTAAAAACGAACTTTCCACGGCTCGTCTGGACTTCTTCGGGCTTCGACCATCTTGATCTTGGATGGATCACTCAGAATGTTGGACCGGATGGGCCCGGATTTATTGTACCATCATTTTCTGAGTTTCCTTGTCTTCAGCCTCTTACCGCATACGGAGAGCGGTAAAGTGAAATTTCTCCACCTGGATGCTGGTTTTATCGTGCCAGGATTGATGCAGCGAGTCGTGAAAGGACTACGGTGAATTGTAGATGTCTCCCGGAGGACCGGGGTGCGAGCAGGGACGGTAGCTGAAAGGCCCTCGCTCGTGCCCCACCGAAACGATATATAAACAAGACGAAATTAATAGACTTACTAAATTATATCTTAATATCTTACCTGCAGTAACGACAGTGACTGCTTCCATGTCGTACTTCCTGATATCTTTTTCCCGACGAACGGAACAAAATAGTCTTTGAAACACATAGGGAGGTGGTGCTTGGAACGTCGGCCTCGGATGCCTCGATAGACGCCTCAAGAGGTCTGCAAAGAACGACGAGAAGTGATCCTTCATCTCTGACTTGGAGTTCGACATCGGATGAGTTCTCTGTATACGGTATTTTAAAAGCCGACTGAGATGGGCCCGTTCCGGATCTCAAAAGTTGACGTCGGGTGCAGATCCCAGTTGATGTCGTCCATCTTCACTTTCTACAACTTCTTCCTCTCCTTTCTCACAAATATCTTCAACTTACCTACTTCGAACCACCGTACCTAGGAGCAGCCCGGAACGACTCGAAGCTGTTGTCTCGGCGCGTGTCAAAGGCGTTCAAGTGGCTTCATGTAAATGGACATGGCACCGATGAAGACTGTGGCCTTACTCCAGAATCAAACCAGACCAGATATATAAACAAGACGAAATTAATAGACTTACTAAATTATATCTTAATATCTTACCTGCAGTAACGACAGTGACTGCTTCCATGTCGTACTTCCTGATATCTTTTTCCCGACGAACGGAACAAAATAGTCTTTGAAACACATAGGGAGGTGGTGCTTGGAACGTCGGCCTCGGATGCCTCGATAGACGCCTCAAGAGGTCTGCAAAGAACGACGAGAAGTGATCCTTCATCTCTGACTTGGAGTTCGACATCGGATGAGTTCTCTGTATACGGTATTTTAAAAGCCGACTGAGATGGGCCCGTTCCGGATCTCAAAAGTTGACGTCGGGTGCAGATCCCAGTTGATGTCGTCCATCTTCACTTTCTACAACTTCTTCCTCTCCTTTCTCACAAATATCTTCAACTTACCTACTTCGAACCACCGTACCTAGGAGCAGCCCGGAACGACTCGAAGCTGTTGTCTCGGCGCGTGTCAAAGGCGTTCAAGTGGCTTCATGTAAATGGACATGGCACCGATGAAGACTGTGGCCTTACTCCAGAATCAAACCAGACCAGATCTTAAACTTACCTCTATTACGAACTATTTGTTGGTATTACAGTCTCACGAAAATCGTCGAGGAACATGGTCCTTCGGGAGGACGAAGAGAAAAACTTAGTAAGCAGAGCGAGGCCCGAGAGCCTAGGAGATGAACGAGGGCCCGAGTGCCCGGAGTAGGAATCCTCTTCTTAAGAAAATCATCTCATCAGTAGAACGAAGGAGCCTCCCTCTTGCCCCAAGAAGGATTGTCTTCCTGCCGTTGCTTACGGGGGGGGGAGGGATGAGAGGCGCCGGCTCCTGTCATCAAAGAAACCTCATCAAAAAGAAAATTGTCTTCTTATCGGGTCTCCGTTCCGGTTGTTGTCATGCCACTTGGGCCCGGAACGGTGACGGAAATACCTTAATAACTACATTGGACTCTCTCTCCGACATCCTTCTCTAAAGTCTTTGAGTGTGTCGACGTGGTCGAAGACTGAACGTCTTGGTGCTGGGTTAACCACGAGGACGTGTGCCACAAAAGTCAAACTTCAGTTCCTGTACGGAAAACGGACACCTCATCAACAATTAATAATTCCAGTCTTCACAAACTTACCTTCACTCCAACTCCATCCAGAGTTTCACTGTGACCAATAGCACGAAACCCGCGACGTCATCTGCTGAAGCTTCCACTTGGAACTTTAACGGTTAAACTAAGTTCCTCTCCACATCCATTGCCATTTTCTTCTTTGGAACGATGGGTACCTCGGCCTCCGGCTCGAACATGTTGTCCTTGCCAAACGTGAAAAGTCATTGAGGGGCTCTGAATGCCGAGGCGACCGAGGGCGCGAAGTCTAAAAAGAACATTCTTTCTACAGTATTCCTTCTGAAAAACTTCAGTCTTTCTACAAAATCTCATCTTCAAATCATCATCACCCAAGAGAACGCAGAGAAGAGTAATAAAACGGAAGAACGAGGGGTCACGACCGACCGGGTGGGAGAGTCGCGACCAATTCTCTGCCCAAGAAACAACGAAGAACGTCTGGACGACGGAAAAACGGACAAAAGGGTCGAGAGGACTAAGGGTCACGACCGACCCTGGCCTCTGGGTGGGAGAATCACGACCGATTCTCCACCCGAACTGGGGGAGAGCGTCTGGACGACGAAAAACGAAGGGAACGGGGGCATTGCGGGTCACGACCGACCCATGGCCCCGGGCAGGAGGACCACGACCGGTCCCTCTGTCCTAACGAGGGTAAAGGCGAGGAAACGCGCCGAGGGGCTAAGTACATAGAGCCCAGAGGAAAGGAACGGGGGCGACGGGGTCACGACCGATCCCCAGTCCCGGATGGGAGAGCCACGACCGGCTCGCTCATCCTAAAGACGAGAAAAGCGCAGTACGGGTCCTAATAGACCCAGGATAAGAACTATGACGAAGATAAAAGAGACTAGGATATGTAAAACGAATTATATGAACTTAACCGAGAAGCGAGAAAAACGAAGAAAGAAGAAAGAAGAGAAATAACAATTAGCCGGATAGGCCCCGGGGGCCCTCCGAAGTAGACCTGAGAGGACAGAGGGTGACACCTCCTCCTCTACCGATAAGGAGCGTAGGATTGAAATGTTTCTGGTTTTAGAGTATGTTCTGTTGTCGTTGCTGTATGAACTGCTTTGAAGAATTTTCGTAAGACGTGTTTTCCCACCTTTCAAGAAGGTGCGGGAGGGTGTGATGAACGGCTATTCATCCAAATATGTAGAGATCAAAATAAGAGAAAATAAGGTAATATTATAAAAGGTATATATGTTCGAAAAGGAACGAAAGTGTAAAAGAACAAAATATGTAAGAATGAACGAAAGTGTAAAAAGCCCGAAAAAGAGGCACGAATATGTAAAGGAACGAAAGTGTAAAGGAACGAAAATGTAAAGGAACGAGACCCGGAAATATGTAAACCGGAAGTGAAATGTAAACCGGAAACGAGAATGTAAACCGGAAGTGACGTCAGTTGTAGATCACGTGACTGAAAGCAGCCAATCAGGGCTGACCTCTAGGGTATATAAAGGGGCGGTGAGGCCCGAATAAACAGAGTTCTTTAACAGTTCTCCTTGTGTCCAGACGTGTCTTCTTTCCTGAAACAACCGCTAAGATGAGCCGATCCGAGCAATTAACCAGAAGTTAGGATAAAATAGTCGAAGTTCGAGATAAATAGGAGGAACTTGGGGTAGGGGCCCGACGGCCCGAGGAACGAGGAACGAAGGACCGAAGTAAGGCACGAAGGCCCGAAACCGTCCCGGAAGCCGAGGCGCAGCATGGCACGAAGGCATGAAGGGCGAGACGAAGGAACGAAGTCCGCGGGGACGAGGGCGCGGCAGGCTCGGCCCCACGCTACCAAACAATAGGCGACCGTCGGCCTGACGGCCCCGCGGACCGGAACCACGGGGTGGACCGCCCGGTGGGGGTGAATGCTGGTCTGGGAGATAGAGCGAGACGAACCCCGGCCGACCCGTACCCCTACCATAATTTCCCTTCCCCGCAGTTCTCCATTTGACATCGAGCGTCGATTCCCGACCGATTCGCTCAGCCCCCCCCCTCGTGCGCGAGGCACGACTCTAAAAACACATCTCGGTTCTTGGCCCGGATTCCCCGTCCGCCCCGAGACCCGAACAACCCCCACGTTCCTCTGTTGTAAGAATCGGCAACCCCGACTTACCAGAGAACGTCACACTTACAAGAATGGTTCGGATTCTGAGTAATATATATGTATATATATATAGGCCTACCATATACTACCTTATGTATCCAATTAGTTTTATCGTAGGCCTAACTGATCTATTTTACTTAGTTCATTTTAACTACCGAGAGACTATGCAATGCTTACAAGAATGGCTTGTATTCCGAGTAAGATATATATGGACTATGGTGACTTGACTTTATGGAAAGTAGGTATTGCTATTTTAAGTTTTGACATTTCAAAAACTAATTCAGTTATTTTTTCATCCAAGGTACTTACCATTTATGGCCTCTTCGCATGAAAATAGCCTCTTTTCCCTTGAATGGCGACGCTGAGATGGGTTATTCATAAGTATTATTGAGCTGCACTGCAAATGAAATCAGGGAAATCGTAGAAAGCTGCGGTCATTATACTTTTATAATCCTTATGAAGGGAAAAGAGAGGTCTATAATATATTTTAATTAGGGATATTATGAAAGAAAGGAGGAGTTCCTAAAGGTATGTGATCATATATATAGTTGGATATTATTTATGATGTTTCATTGGCTCCATAGCTAGGAAAGAAATGAAATTCACCGTTTTTCACCTTGAGATTTGGCAATAGTAGAGCAATGTGCTAATGAAAGTATCTTTCTGAATTACAATTCATTAAACAAAAAACGTTTCATAAGTGTCGGATTAACTCATATACATTTATTATCAAATTTAACCAATTTTGAAGACATAAACTATATATATTTTAATACACAGGGTGACATCGCTGTAATTTGGGACACGCAATATAAACTAGATATCTATCCCTGTATGGGCATAGTTTGTAACCACTCCATACACTGTGGTGAGTTCCCAGCCAAGGATGCGATGTTATTATAACATTCCAGCAACGTTCTGGTTGGTTCTGTATTTGGTTCTCGTTACATTCTTTTGGTGACTCCCAATTACGTCACTGAAACATACAGCTATAACATTGTACTGTGACGTTATCAAAACGTTCTGGTTATGTTCTTCAACCCAAAGAGAATGTTATAATAACATTCCGATTTGGTGAGGTTTCAACCTCACCATCAATAACGTAATTGTAACGTGCCATCTTAGTAAATAACAAACTAAAAAAGTATGGTTGCAGAATGTTTCTGTTATGTTGCAAGCTGGCTGGGTTTGGAAACCTCCCTGTATAGCATCAGTTTCTCGAGACAAAAAGGTTAGTGTTTCTCTATCCCCGGCTGGAGTTGAAAGGCGGTGGGGCGGAGTGTCTAATTAGTACGGCTGCACCCAGCACTGACTGTACGTGTGTGAGTCTAGAGGAGAGGGGGGGGGGGGGGGGGTGCCAATCCTCAATCTGCTCCCCTACACGCCAATCAGGCCTGGCCCAAATACATCAATAAACACTGTCAGCTGTCGGGGCCCTCATCAAACCCACCTATCTTAATCATGGCACTATGGGTCCGTAATGAATTTTAACACCTTTAAGGCCGCAGTTGGGAACAAGATAAACACCTTATATTGCTATAAAAAGGTGTTTCAATTCTACTCAGTTATTTTCTTTATATTCTTTTTACATTCATTTTTCACACCGTTTTTTCTTTAACTATTAGACATATATATCCGTTAGGAAGCATCTTATTTGCCTCTTGATGTCAATTTCCATAAGAAACCAAAAAAGCTGGACATGTTTCCAAAGTTTATTCTGCAAATGGATGACTGGATGAGGACATCATTTGTTTGATCTTCAATAAGTATTGGATATTAGAAGAGCCATTCATTCTGACTCAATACCTCTATGTGCCATTTTGGAATTCACTCTTTCAACTATCTAAAATACTTCCCATTTTCCTTTACCATTGAAAGTCTATGTTAGATTAAGGCATCGTATATTCCTCTAAAACTAGACCAAATACTTTGTGAATCAATTCACAGACAAAATTCCTGACAATTCAAGGGTTGGTATTGTCAGCTTTGTTTTTCTTTTCTTTATTTTTCAATAATCGGTTCCAATAGCGGGACCTGTAGTTTTCACATCAGGTGAAGGTGTGCTTGGGGAGTGGACGTCAACGACATGCCCTGTCTCCGCGCATGCGTATTGGCCCCCTGCTGTGCCTTCTCACTCCCCCCGGAAGCAATCAAGAACAACTTCCGGTCAGACAGAATCGGCGGAAACCCAGACTCACAGACAATCATACAAGTCATGTCGTCTTTACGGGTGTGACATGAGATTTAGGCTACGAACGTATGACCAGCCAGCTTGTAAGACGCCTTTTAGGCCAAAGTTTCTTATGTTTATAACAGGCCCAGATTTAGACTTAGATATGTTTTTTAATGTAAAATTCATGTGACCAGGGATGCGGTTAAAAGGTTTAAGCCCTAATTATACTATGTGTTGGGTCTCTGCTAGCGTTGGGTGGTGCTACCCAACGCGAACAGTTTGCGTTGGGGTAGTATTAAGAGCATATCACACTATGCGTTGGGTCGCGTTGGGTCCCAACACGAAGTATGTTATACTACGCGTTTTGGCTCACTTGGGGGTCGCATTGGGTTGCGTAGGCATGCATTGGGTCGCATTGACACACGTTGGGTTGCGTTGGAAAGCATTGGGTTGCATTGGAATGCAAGTGGGTTTTTGTTGCTATGCATTATTTTTTACAAATATGTCTGTAAAATAACGCAAACCAGACATGTTGGGCAACGCGACCCAACGCGAAAGTGACCCAACACGTAGTATAATATGGCCTTTACTGTAGCACATCCCCAATTTTCAAATTCCTGGATCTGCCCATAATAATTATATCACTTATGAAATCACTTAAGGACTACCGAGAATCATAAGAACATTCACTATCCTAGCACGAACAGTCATCGTACTCCACGTTAAATTCCTCAAAATGACAAAAAAGAAAAATGTTATTTGTTTTATATTCACAAGTATGTAATATGAATTTAGCTAACGTGCATAGGGCATAATTATTATGGGATTACTTAGGGACTACAGAATAGCTTGAATGTATTCTCAATCTCCCAGGCATACCTAATGTTGAGTGCCTCTAAAAAACAAAAAGGGAGGTTGTTTTACTTTCACAAATATATGTATTAAGAATTAAGCTAACTAGAGGTTCGTTCATGCTAAGATACGATCAGCCATCTGTCAAGGTCGATGTGGGACTACTGCCTACTTTCAGGCACGGCAGGAGATCTTCTGTTCGCATGTCAACGTCAGCATTACTTAGCAGCAACCTGCGCCCGTTTCATCAGGAAACTTTACCAACATAAAATGTTGTCAGTTGTGTTTTGTTATGATGTACTCTCAGAAATGCTGCGAGGGAAGCATCATTCTCTGTGGCAGTAGGAAACTAGAAATATCGAATTGAGTTCGCACTATAAAGCTACCCCTTGCACGATTCAGATGATGCTACTATAAAATGTTGCCAGTTGTGTTTTGTTCTGACGCACTCTCAGGAATCTTGTGAGAAAATAGTATTCTTTCTGATAGTAGGAAACTAAATATATTGAATTGAGTTCGTGATATCAAACCACCGTTTGCATGATTCTTATGATATCACAATAAAATGTTCACAGTTGTGTCTTGTTCTGATGTACACTCAGGAATCCTGTGAGAGAAATATTAGTGTTTCTGGCAGTAGGGGACTAAAAACATCGAATTGGGTTCGCACTATCGAACTACACCTTGCATGATTCTGGTGTCTGACGATCGATCTTCCTATATTGGCAGCAAAGATAGTAATACTGTTATACCCCCGACCTCCACATCCTCGGGTCTCCGCATGCTATCTACGATCTAACCCTGTATTGGGTCGGCCACTCAGAAATGAGCTATCTATTGTGTAACCTTTGGGAGGGGAGATACTGTCAGGTTTTCCTTCCGCTGTATCAACAACATAGAAACTGGGAAGTAGAAGAGGAGATAACACAAAAAGTGGAAGACAGGGGAAGGTTTAGAGACACTTCTCTGATGTATACTCTCAAACATCTAATTTTTCAAATACTTTGATACTGTCCTCTAACATTTGAAATCAATCTTGTTCACAATTGGAACTGGAGAAGGGGTGGCTATGAAGAATCAGGGTGCAGTGATTCCTGCGCTGTATTGAAATAGTTGCATTCTCGGCGTATATGCATCGCCTGCATATAAACAGCATTTCCTTCATGAGACTACACCCTTCTTATGACCCTGCGCAGTGGAGACCTACTGTGGTCCAGATCAAGGTGGCGGGAGCCCACTACCCTGGGTCAGGGCATTCCATATAGGCTAACACAGGGACCATTTTGAACTTTTTGTCTAAATCCCATCAAGGGGGCGCGCCACCTTTAATAAGAAGGATGTATACGATCAATCAAACGCTACCAGGAGAGTTACTATCTGTTTGGTTTCTTACAATATCTATGATTTGTATCATACTTTCTTTCATTCATGTCATCATCTTTTCACATAAATACATTTTTCCCGACGAATCAAACAGTTAGGAGAGACATATTAGATATAATGAGATATGTTATACTGACGACTTACTAGCCAACTTCATTAATATTCCAGCCAATGATTGTGTGTGTGTTGTGAGATAAGTTACAAGCTGAATTCCCAGGGAATAAAACATTATAATAACGTTGCAACGTTGCACTGTGACATTATTGTAACATTCTGGTTACATTATTTCATGTCAAAATAACGTTATTATAGCAACTTCACCATAACATAACATTATTATAAGTCTCAACCTATTCTAAAGAGATGCAACTGTTATGTGTTAACTGGGCAGTTAACAGACTGACCAACAAAGAATTGTCATAAAACGTGCTCCTTATGTTGCTGCTTGTTGGGAACGTATCTTTTCTTTTTTTAAATAGTCACTTGATAGATTAGTTTCATGAATGGTCACGGTTTGTGACGTACTGTATATCAGACCACGTGCTGTTGAATTATATCTAGGCCATTGATTGAGCATAATGCTAGAGGCTTAATGTACTAAAAGGATTTTGATTGTGTTTTAGTTTGATATTCCAGTGGGTACGTCTGGATGTGCAGGTCATACATTTGTATTTGAATATTGCGAGAGACATGGAAATACAACAATGATGGATAACTGCTGATGCGGTGTGTGCCATCTGTCCATTATCTTTTCATACTTTATTAAATATATATTATATTTATGTAAATATATAGAGGGAGATTGATACTATAATAAGAAGAACCGTGGGGGGCGTCTGAGGGTGGCTGTACGACCCATATGGGATCTGTACAAACCAAGGGTCAAGCCCGAGGTATGTACGATCCCATAAATATAATGGACAGATGAAACCAGGGCAATTATTTCGCTCTATCTTTTTTTTTTTTTTAATATTAGCCCAATTTTCATTCTGCCAGCGAGAAGTTCGGCATTGATCTCATACAGGCTTCAGAGTATAGTGAGGTCGGGAGTCTAGGTCTGCGCATGCCTGTTTCCTTCCCGCCAAAGGTGTTGGGGGTCAAGCGTCTACCAGGTCTACCAGGTAATGAGGAGAGTCCCTTTGTACCACGTGACACAACATGGCCGCGCCCATTGCGAGACTCCCGTGTGCGGTATAATCACCACCTGTACGACACTGCCCAGGCTTTGCTCCTAGTATTGGCGGTCAATGGTACCTGACACTGATACATGTCTTACTGACCGCTGGTCAGCCTCTCCCGGCCTTTACCCCTCCCCAAGGGGGGGGGGCGGCTCAGATTTAGACTTCCCAGCCAAGTTGCGACATAACAATAACATTCTGAAACCAGACATTCTTTAGTCAGTCAGTTACCTACTAAGATGGCACAAAACAGATGGTGAGGTTGAAAACTCTTCAAATTAGAATGCTGTTATAATGTTAATTTTTGGTGAGGCTTAGACCAAACCTAAACAGAACATTATAAGAACATTCTATTTGGGTTGAAGAACGTAACCAGAATGTTGTAAAAGCATTGTAGTGCAACATCACAGAAGCATGTTTCATCGACATTTTTGACAGCCATCAAAATAACATAACAAGAACCAATACAGAACCAAACAGATCATTGCTACAATGCATGGCTGGGTATACAATCAACATCGACTGTGGGAATGAGCCTTTAACGTTGTGGCAGTGCACCGTCAAAATTGGGGAGCAGTGCCCCCCCCCCCTAAAATAAAAATAGATAAATAAATAAAATAAAATAAATAAATAACAAAATAAAATGAATAAATAAATAAGTAAGTAAATAAATAAATAAATAAGATAAAATAAATAAATAAAATAATAAAATGAATAAATAAATAATTACATAAATAAATAAAAAGAAAGCTTAAAATAAGGGACAGTCATACTTCCTGTTAAAGACTTTCTATCTATTTATAAACCAATTTATGTATTCAGCAATGAAATGGAGTACCATAATTTAGGTTGCAATTGGATGGTTTGTCCAGGTTTTCTCTAGAGTATAAGCCCTGAGGAGTAAAAAACAATGGAAGTGAATTACAGTTAGCTTGTTTGGGGAGCGGTCAGCTTTGTGGAAAGCCTAAATGATGAGCGGGAAGTCCCACAGTGGTTACCTTACACCAAAATATTGAGTAGCCCCCCCCCCCCCCCTCCAGTCCTCTCCCCTCGGCCTGAGGACTGCTGTACAGGGTGTTGTTTAACCGCACGGTTACCAGATACATGGGCTCATTTTACTATACTACTAACTCCCGGGCCGTTCGACAGGGCGGCTCAGGGGTCGTTCGACAGGCTCAGGGGCTATTCGACAGGGCGGCTGAAGTCAAACTTAATGAGTGTTCAGTCTATAGTAATTTTCCAGTGCTTCACTTCCTATCAATTTTTTTTTCATGTGATTCAAATGGCGGTAGGGGACCTATACTGTATGAAGGCTCAAATTTTCACAGATAAGACCAGTGTAACACTTTACCATGACACTATGTTACTGTGGCAAACTGTTTTAGCTCCGCGGTGCAACATGTCTGGGAGCGTACTCCTAAGGGGAGACTAACTTCCCGTTGACATCCGTCTAATTGAATCCGCCACTCCAACCACCACATGCGACAAACAGATAGTTCATGTCCCACTTCCTACAAACCTCTTCCCTCAGACACGTGGGTTGATAGATGGTAATTATTGCCACTTTTGACTTATCCAACTTCTCAAAATCATTGTCACTCTAAAGGCCATATTATACTATGCATTTTTTTAATGCGTTTGGGCCGTTTCAAATGCGTTTTTGCCAACGCAAATAGCAAACACGAATCTGAGTGCCCAAGGCGAAGTGTATTATAGAAAAAAGTTTCTGCATGTGGGTAACGTGACCCAATACAAACCCGAAACGCCTGCCAAAATGCATAGTATAATATGCTTCACGTTGGGTTCCAACACGACCTAACGTGTAATGTGATATAGGCTTAATTCACCCTCAACGCGAATCAGATGCATTGGGCAACGCAACCCAATGCAACCAGACACCCGACACATAGTATAATTAGGGCTTAACACTCAATAAACGAAGGTGACTCAAGCCTCAATAGCTACCCCAAGGAAAGTGGAAGGGTCAGTCTGTAGAGGCAACGTTAGGGGTAGGGGGCATCTGTGTAGGTTGCTCTTGAGCAGTTGAGGTGAGGAGGTAGAGACCATAATATTATTTACACTTTAACCTAGGCAGGTGTTCTTTTATATGCAGTGTCCCATAGGCAGGGCACCACCTACAACAGCCAATGGCACTGGGCCTTTGATAACGACAGCAGCAGGACAAAGACTTCTACTTCTAACCTTCTACCCACGAAGCCACACCCGACAGGTGTGCTACCAAAATGCCCTGGGAGGTCTTATAACATTTGCGGCAATAATAATTGTCTACGCCATCTAGTTATAGACCTATATACTATAATATAAGTGTTATCGTAAATCAATGAACAATGGCCATTACAAAACATCAACACCCGTTCGTAGGAACTTGCAGACTGAACACTAGGGCCCTAATAAACGTTTGTTTGCCTAGGTTTTCATTTTCTTATAAGAGATCGCGTTTGACCAACCAACCTTTCAAGCCGAGTCCATTAGGGGGAGGGAATGAGGGTCAGGTGGGGCGGGGTAAGGCGTGGGTGCTGTTTCCCAAAGTATATTATGTAAGAGCTAAATAGGTCAGGGACGGACTTTAAACGTGTAGGAGGACGGTTCTCAGCGGACTGAATCTTTTTAGAATTTAACTCAAGATTCCTATATTAAGGTGGCTTATAGCAGTGAGGGTGGACAGTTAAGTGTTTCTTTTTTGACATAATCTAAGAGGTTCTATGATGGATATTGAGAATTAACCCAATGCAATCTGTGTACACACGACCATTTACCATTAATATGTCCTATTTATCATATTCCACTGTTTACCTGGAGACCCTTGAATAGTGTATTATCATCCGGTTGATTATATTTATATCAAATTATATATATATATATATATATATATATATTGGCCACTAAGGCCTATTTACATTGTATTGAGTAAACATGCTCATATTGATAGTGTGCTAGATGCAAGTGAAAAACGGCCTATGGGCCGATCTTGTATTGTAACATTTACAATGTTTTCCCAGGATGAATAAAAGACTTATAAAAACATATAGATATATTATCTGTGCCAGGTCCTTCCATTCCTGTCATGTCCAATACGGGGTTACTTCCTCAACATAAGGACTTGATGACAAACCTCTCAATGAATTTAACAAGGGTTAACAAGGGTTAATAAATTGCCACCTGTGTGTTCTTTCTGATACCACACACCTGTCCACCCACCTGTTGTTGACCTGCCTCCTGTGTGAGGGACCCTGGAGGCCTGTCCCACGTCACCCTCAGGTGAGAGAACTGACTGAAGTATGCCTACTTTATGTTTTGTAGTATAATACTTTCTGATTATGGATGTTGTTCAGGGGAGTAATGAAGAGGTGAAGACACACGTAGTATTGAGATGATGTTGTATTAATTCTTCAATCACAGGTTACTAACCATAGGCCTAAACCTAGGCTCTTATACAAAGAACATGTGTTCACATTGGTGTCCAGACTCCCACTGCCCAGTGGAGCATTCAAATTTCCCTGGCTCTACAATGTAGGGCAGGTGGCTCCACCTGGACCTTATGAGGGTAGTTAGACACTACTTTAAGGGTATAATTTAGTACTTGTATACAACAGTTTTATAATGTTGATTTTAATATCTTATGTATTTTCTATATTAATTCTTACATAAGTATATTCAAAATAATATATTTTAAAGTATAGATAAGTTCTACCCATTTCTAAGTATGACAAGACCCACCGTCCCACCTCCACCTCTACCCCTACCCCAAGTCCAAAGTCCTAGGGGGGGGAGGGGGTGACTTAACTTATATACGCCCGGATGTGTGTGTTGAGGTTTCAAAAATAGACCCATTCTGAATGACTTTGTACATGCAAAAAAACATACCCATAATGAAGGGATCATACATTAAAGACATCTCTAGAGAGGGACTAAAGACCACATTTAAAAAGATAGGACCCTTGAGCTATAGTTCTGATGGTGTTTTGACTTGCTCAGTCCTTGGTGATCGTATCTATGAGGTGAGGGTGACAGGGCGGGCAAACAGCAGGGGATCAAAACCTGAAAATAATTTCTGCTGTACCTCATCCCTTAAGGGCCATACCCACTAGGCGATTTTACCGGCGACCGCCGATTTGACAGGCAACTGTTGCACCAATAGCCCATCAAATCGGCACACAAATCGTCCGATTTCCTGGCAACTCCCTGTGGGTATGGTGTGATTCTGAGCAACATGTGCCAGTTGACACAATCGCCGAGAAAATCGTCGTGAAAATCGCCGGAAACAACATCAAACTTGCTTGATATCAAGTTGCCCGGCAACTTACTGCTGACTTTCCGGATCGGCGGTTGCTGGTTGCCGGGAAAATCGCCTAGTGGGTATGGGGCTTTAGTGAACCCAGACACCAACCAGGAATCAACCCAATGTACCACTTACTCAGTGCTGGATCCCCCCTATTGTCACCTTTTACGATCAGCAGGGGCTACTGGGGCCTATTCTTCCCAGAGGCAGAAGCCCCAGCCCGGAACCCCCAAGGGGGGAGGGGCAGAGGTGGGGAGGTGGGGAGGTGGGATGGGGCTAGAGGGGTGGTGGTTAGGAAAGGCCGTCGAGATAGAGGTCACAGACGGGTACAGGCGTTGCCAACTTGTCTGATAAACCTTCAGGTACCCTTTTCCTTGTTTGGGAGAGCGGGGAAGGCAAATAAGTTATCTTGTGTAACCAGACTGACAACAAAATGGAATTGTGAAATTGATGATTGATAATCTGTTACTGTCATGGTGATGATAACAGAAGATATAAAGGCGCGGCGAATTTATGTTTGTTTGCAACATTTTCTCATTGCAAAATACTATTATTGATAACCAAGACCAGGGACAGGAGGCTATATGGCCGTGCAATGGAATTTCTACACAAATCTAAAGACGTAGTTATTAGTCCCTAGAGCTGCTACCGCAAGCTATACAGTCGACTCCAACTCATTTGTCATAGAAGTATCGCAAGAATTCTCAAGCGCTTTATATTTTTCAAAATGTATGTATGTATGCATGATGGACACTGGCTTCTATTCAAATAGGCCCCTGTGAGTTGGTGAAGTAAGTCCGTGAGTGTAGGCATCAATCCCTATGGGTAAAGCCTGGTTTCCACTAGCCGATTCTGACTGCGGAATTTTGGCAATTATTTCTTAACAAATATCTATCAACACGCATCCTACATATCATTTGAAAGACAATGTAAACCCTGTTTTGATTATATATAACATGTCAATGATTAACCAAAATTTCAAATGCCGATTTTTGAAATTGGGAGCAGAATCGGGTAGTGGAAACTAGCCTTAAGGGCGCCAGCAGTTTCTTTGGCTGTACTGTATTTGTAGCGGCCGTTTGTTGGTGGTTTATTACACGTAACACGCAATAGACGACTTCTGGCATACATAAATAGTATATATAGCAACAGTCACTGCGATGTAAGGGTAAAATAACGGAAAAGGATAGCTTGCTGTCACTATATTGTATTAAAACATGTCCTTTTTGAATCAAGGAACTTGTTCACGACACTCACACTAATATTCATACCCTTAAATAAGTTAACGAAGAAAGTAGTTCTACGAATACTTGTGTATGTTTTTAGCATTATGGAGGCAATCTAGATGTCATGTACAATATACGATCTCATTTACAGGGGTTTGTCCGGAAAATTCTTTTTCATATAACTTCACGTTCAAAAATTTACAATTTTGTTACTATTTCAATTAAAAAGATAACTGCATGATTTAGTCAATAGGCACTTTGATGTTCAAAGACTTATCAGACAAAACAATACCGATAATTACTGAGAAATAGCACCGCTCTATAGTTTGTCGTCTTTACCACAATAAAGGCTGCGCAATGCCATCAACTTCCGCTCACGAAGACAGCCGCGCGATGCCGAGTTTGTTTACTTTGGGGGCCAGACACGCATGCCTGGTATAGGTGGTGCTACCAGGGGAAATTTATGTGATTGTCGGTGTTTGCTGTAGGGCAAGATGAACGGTAAAAGGAGGAAAGTGAGGGGGAAAGAGGTAAGAAGGAGAGGGTAAAGCCCAGATTGCACAAGGCGATGTTTACCATTGGGAATCTAGGAGTATCTATTAAGAATAGTATGGAACCCCTGCATGTTACATACAGCCCCATTCGCCGTGGTGGATATTTTTGTCGCAGAGAACTGCTAAAAAGTTATCTCAAGCATTCGCAAATAGTCTCAGGTACGACAAAATGATTGCAAGCTAGAGAAATTGATCACATAGCATTCACACTGGGAAGGAAGGACTCTTACGATGATTTTCGCAATCAATCTCATCCATAATCGCACAGGTTCTCTACGAAAATATTCAACATGTTGAATAATTTCGCAGAGAATCTGATCGTAGAAGGCTACGATAGTCCAACGTTTCCAACGTTCTCAGATCGCACAGCTCTACGAAAACCCATGTTCACCACGGCGAATGGGGCTTACCATTTGAAAGGGAATTTCAAGCCCGTTCTTATCATATGTAGCATAATTATCATTGGGCCATATTCCCACTGGCCATATCAGAAATCGCGAGTAAACCTAAAAAGTGGAATATACCTTAGATAACATATATCTTTTTACAATTAATATTGCATCCTACATGTCATACCAAAATTAACCAAATCCCTTTCTTTTGATATGTAACATGATTGACATCTGCCCATATTAGTACTGGCGATTTCAGAGATCTTCAGTAGAATCGGCTAGTGGAATACAACCTTAAGAGAGCGGCAGGGAGAGGGAAGGCTCTGGGGCCTTTACTATGAGCCGAGAGATGGGAGACTGATAGGCCAGGTAAACCACAAAGGACTACCTACGCTCAGGGTAGGGACGAGGGACGCATTTATTTAGGGCTCTGGGGACTTTGGAGAGATATTTTGTGTACTCAATTGTGGATTGGTTTCCATTGAATTGTGATTACATTAAGTGGAATGCTATGAGAGAAAACAAAATGTCGATTTGCTTACACACCCCACAAAAAGAAATGACGATAACACGGCCCTTCCGAGTCTTATTGTCCAAGCAGTTAACCCTTTAGTTCCCAATCCGGCCATAGCCGCCCGAGGGTGTATTCCCCAATCCAGCCGTAGCTGCCCGGAAAATCAAAAAGTTTCCATTATTTTTCTATAATTTTTCCAAGAAGAACACTATTATGAGTATTCAATGTACAAAATTGGCCAATATATCGTTTAAAAGCTGATTTAATTTCCTATCCAATGTTACAAACCCCATGTTTATAACATCTATTGTTAGGTCTGCTAGCCTTTGAACTTAATCAATTAAAAGGAATTTAGGGAATTCCGAAGGGAAATCCAAGGAAATTTTGGGGAAATCAAGCAATTCATTAATGCAACCTGTGGGGTCTACAGGGTTAAAAAGTATAGCAATTACTGATTCACTACAGAAATCAATAACATTGGATATTATTGACTTAGTACCATATTATACTAAGTGTATATATGATTTATGTATACTTTAGAGTAATATATTTTCACCTTTAATTAGCTAAGGTTATGATGACATATTAAACGTACAAATTCTACCCGTCCTTTTTGCTTCAAGGTGGCCACCAAAGACCATGGCAACTAAATATGATTTTCTGGAAACAACTATTTCCTTTAAAAAAAAATAGGCATTCTGGACATCCAAAACTGTCTTCAAATCACTTGTACATTTCATGAATTACCTTAATACATGAGGACCCAACTAAAAGGTCTAACGCATTTGTTTATTTATTTCGCTGGCCCTACAGCAGGTAATATATCTGATATCCAATCTTACCTAGCCTGGCCTCCCTCCCCTCTGATGGGGGTTACTTAAAGGTTACTCCACCTTACAAAGGTGTGCTAAAGGTCAGAGGTCACTGGTATCCTAGGGGTACTCAATACGGGAATGATCTGCAAAGACCATATTTTCAGTGGTATCCCCATTGGGTTTATTGGATGTCCCGGAAACATCTACACTAAATGATTTGTCGCAGAAATACTGTAATGTTCATTTGGGTCTCCTATTGACGAATTGAGTTATAATGTGTACAGTGTGTGCATTTGCAAATTGCATTTACAAATGATCGTGTTTTTCATTAAAAGTGGTAGGAAACAGTCGCAATCCCAAGTTAATTAGTAAGACTTTTAATGGAAACTAGTTCTTGAACTAATGTTTGCCATAATGAAGAACGTATACCATATATGTTTTACTTATATATTTCTGAAATAATGAGTAGAAGTGAACAAAGAGAAAACCTGGCTGCAAAGATGTTGCTTAGGAAGCTAGTAGCAGTTTCATCTTTCGTGTGTGGTGTATTTCTTAAAGGATTATCAGATTCTGAAGAATAAATGAGAAAGAAATACCAAAGATAACCAACTGTTTTGTCTGCCTAGACCCGCCCCCCTCCTACCCAACCCATCCCACTCACACACACACACACCTGCAGCCCTTCTCAGCCAGCTTACTATGTAACAGAAACGCTCTGCAACCATACTTTTTTTTATCAGTTTGTTACTTACTAAGATGGCTCATAACAATTAAGGTTGAAACCAAATCAGAATGTTATTATAACATTATTTTTTGGTGAGGTTAGGACAAAACTAAAACAGAAAGTTATAAGAACATTCTGTTTAGGTTGAAGAACATAACCAGAATGTTATAATAAGTCACAGTGCAACGTCACAGCAGTAGGTCGCAACAACGTAATTAGGAGTCATCAAAAGAATGTAACAAGAACCAACACAGAACGTTGCTGCACCGTTATTATAATGTCACACCTCCGGCTGGGTCTCCCCTGGAGCAGCTTTGCGGACATGGCGTGAGCAGCTCCATCTCACGGGTCAGTACAACGAGGGAGGCGGGTCGCACGGGGGTCATGGACCACTGACACAAGAGGTATGTTGAACCAGGTGTTAGCTCTTAGATGTATTTCTACCTTGTCTGACAAATTCTCATACTTATACTTATATGATATGCAGGACTGTGGTATCCAGGATTCCTAAAAGGGGTCTGCTTATGTATAAAAGCTACCCAGCAAACAGGACACGTGTATACACCAGTTTAGAACGGGTTCAAAACATGTCATACTGGTGTTGTTGTTATCACTAAGAAATATCAGTATTCTGGTAGGATTTTCCATGAGTTTTCACGTTGTAATGCACCTATGTCAATTTCATATTCAAAACAATATTTACGTATGTGACATAATAATATCTGTCACGGTAATTCAAATTTTACCTTTTAAGATCAATACTGATATAAGTAAATTTTGGTGTTATTCTCGTTACATTCTGGTGTGATGATAAACTCCATGTAAAACATGTATATCACACCAGTTTTGAGTGGAGTTCTAATGTTAAACTGATGTAAAGTAAAACCCTGTGATTTTACTGAGAAAATTCCCTCCCTGTGACACCAGTTATTGACACCTATTTTAGCAGTGAAAAACATGTATTTTACACTGGTTTTACACAGATTTTGTCAGCGTTTTTGGAGAACATCAACACAGATAATCCTGCAAAGATGTAAGAGATATACCACAGATTTCTCCCTGAATAATCCTTCAAAACTGGTGTAACTGTCCTATATTCATTTTAACGAATAGAAATTACAAAAAAAACTGAACAAAAATAAAACAGTTTAATAAAGGAATATAAAGTTGGAAGATTTTCCACAATTAGCAGTCTTCCATAATAATCAAATAGAACTGAATAACTTGAACCTTCAGTGCAATTCTCAATAGCTCAGTGGTAGAGCACTGGCATCATGTGTGGGAGGTCCAGGGTTCGAATCCCAAGTGTTTTCTTAGATTAGAAGACCAAAAAACACGAGTTTTACATGTAAAATCTCGTGTCAAAATCTCGTGTTAAAAACACATTGGAAACACCAGAATGAGGTCCACAGAATCCCGAGTTATACTCGAGTTTAAAACATGTGTATGACTCCCTGGATCCCGAGTTACCAACGTGTATAACACGGGTCCTTGTTAGCTGGGTAAGTACTCAACCGTGACATGCGAATATTTAAAGCATGTTTTACTCTTTGCGCCCTTCTCCCTGTGTCCCTGTGAGGATAGTAATTCCCCAGAATTTCTAGCATATCCGATATTAGTGTTATTATAATTTCTTGTTGCTTTTGTGTGTGTGTGTGTGTGTGTGTGTGTGTGTGTGTGTGTGTGTGTTTATGTATGTGTGTCTGTGTGTGTCTTTTGGTGTGTCTGTGTGCATCCGCGCGCTTGTGCGCATATGCATGCAAGCCTGTGGCAATGTCCACTGCATTGTGTTTATCTGCATGAAGGAAAACGTACTAGCGTCTTCCCCATTGGATCTGCCCTGCAAAGAGGTAGGTTATCCTTCTTTCAATGTATTTTTTCTTGAATTTCTCAATAATTGCCAGAGGCTCACACTTGGCATACCATAGGACGGTCCGAGACTCCTAACTACCTCTAACTGTGAAGAAAATTGGCGGACAAAGAGAGACTGAGGAGACTGCTAATGGTGGAGACGTGTAAGAGGCTGGGCCTCCTCCTGCCCCTGGGGGGTCTGACCTGGTCATTAGGGTTGGGGTAAAGCCCAATACCCACTAGGCGATTCTGTGATGGATCAGTGCTAAAGTCGGCTGATTGTACTAGGATAATCAGCCGATTTTTGTACCAACCCGAATCACCGATTAGTATAGACCTTGTGCAGACGTGGTCACGTGACCAGTTTTTAGTGATCACCACGTGTTGATCATGAACACGTGGCACAGAAATAGATATACATTTTCAAATTATGAATGATAGTTTTTGTTGATTACGATTCAGGTAGATTATTTCAAGTACATGTGACATAAATATTTGTTCTACGCACATCAGAATTGTAAATAATAATGAATAATATTTTATCACCAATATGGCGCCACGTCTATATTTGGAGATGTGACGTCATCTGCACAACGTCTATAAAATGCAATAATGAAATGTACATGTTTGATATAAATTGGCGCTATCATCCATTGATTCTTCTTAAGAAATTGGACGATTACAGTGCCGACTTGGTCAGAATTGCATAGTGGGCATTGGGCTTAAGGGGAGTTTGTGGGCGTTGGGTGTTGGGGGAAGGGCATGGGTGTGGGGGGAGGGGTTGGTGGGTGTGTGGGGGGGGGGGGCACCTGCTGAAAAGGGCCATCCGTAAACGGGTCAGGTCAAAAGGTCATCTAGGTGGGGACCCCTGGGAGGGAATGGAGATTGAGTGAGGAAAAAACACTTCACTCTCTAAAGGGCAAAACCTGTGAGCAGAAGAGTTTCCTCTTTTGTTCATTTGCAGTGTTTGGTCTTATTTTTACTTTTATGAAAGTGATGTCGATATAATGATTTTATTTTATGATAAAAGTAACAACGAAATGTTCCGTTGTTTTATTTTTTCCCTTGTTACGAAACCCATTGTGCAATGGGCCACAGTTTTCACATAACAGTTGCATTATTTTAGGTAAAGTTGAGAATTCCTTAAAAAAGAAAATATTATAATTACATCATATTCTAGTGAAGTTGAGACCTTACGGATAAAAAATGTTATAATAATGTTATTATAATGTGAAAGAACATAACAATAACATAACAATAACATCACAATAACATTACAGTTTGACCTCATGCTGTTAGGTTCTAAAGACGTTACTGGGCGCCATTAAATAACGTAACCGGAACGAAAGCAGAACTAAACAGAATGTTGCTGCAACATTATAATAATGTCATATGCTTGCTTGGGTGTTTTACTACACTTTCTTGTGGTCGTTCTCACCCCAATAGTCTCATTTCTAGTAGTTTGTCTAAGCTTAGTAAAAAAAATAGCTGGTCCTGATACAGCTAAAATATTGCTGAACGAACCTTACAATTAAAAAGTTATTACCATCTGATATCATGAGTAACGTCTGCCTATATGGATGGATGTCCTCAATATTATATACCAATGCCAGGATAAGTTATCAATACTAACTGGTCACTGCTATTTAGTATTTTTGGTCTATTGAAAGAGTGAGCAGTATTTGTGTATACTGCCCTCCTTGCTTCATTGTGTTAAATGTTTTTTTCTTTATTTTGTGAATTCTGAATGGATTTGCATGATTAATCTTTTAATGTCAGGTAAAATAATGCAGTATCGTTTAATGGAGATTGTGATAGAGCTCTATAATTTAAAGAAAATAAAGAATATTATGGCCAGTCAAAGTGTGTGCATTATCAAGACATTGTGATACTGCCTACTTTGCTCCACTGGTAATTTCCTTTCTATTTCCCTTATAAATTACAAACTATGGTAAATAATATAAGTAAAACTACCCTCAGTTGACAGTACAACCCTGTATACTCAGTGGGATGCCAGTAAAATAACAGCCCTTGGCCTGATGGCCTTGAACAGTAATTTGTCAACACCCACCTCGTATTCAGGGTTGTACTGTCAACCTCTGTATGTTTTCCTTTAATACCATAGCGTATATTCTATACCAGTATTACAATCCACCCCTTTTCTCAATGCCCATGTTAATTGCCCGGCGATACACAGTATACTCCTGGGCCGCTCCCATATACAGCACAGAGAGCTGGTCAGACGTAGATAACCAGCCCTAGGTCCTAGTGGGGGTTACAGCCTCCTGCCCCTGGGTCTGTGTCGGTCCCTGGCACAATGACTGAGCTTCAATGGTTTCCAATACCTTAAATGGGCATCACTGTTAAACCTCCTGGGTTTGGAGGCGTAGTTATATGCTGAGGTCTCTATAGATCTGGGACACACACAAAAAACTGTTTTTTTCCTATAATTTGGTAATTTCAAAGACTTGATGGGCAGGTCTATAGCCTTAAAGATATTACTGAGCACTTAGCCAAAACTACGAATCTATAACAGACTTGCAAAATAGGTTTTAGATATTGGTTCTGGCCGAGAAGGCCACAGAAACACAAAAACATTTTGCAAAGTTCAGCTGTTCCTGGGAAACTTAAAATCCAGTACAGGCTCACCAGACCTTATAAGGTTGTTCATAAACAGATACAAATTTAGAAACAAAGTAAAGGATACGGATGAAATGATTATAAAAACAAATGGATACCTGGAATTAGATACTGTTTTTTTCAACTGTCAACAGCAAGATATAAAGAAAAGTGATAGGACCTTTGGGAAAATATGTTATTGTCTCCTGGTTTTATTGTGTAATGGATCATCTCTTTACCTAGAACAGATCATGGCCGACCAATCAAACGTATAAATCATTTGACAATGCATGGAGAGTTAACAGCTAATATCATGTGTATTATATACTGGTGTGTGGAGTGGTGATCATTGGGATTCAGTTCTGGGGCGTGCTGCCCAACGGGTCCCCATATAGCATTACACCAAATCTGTCTTCATGTTTTATATCCACAGGCCCGTAGCCAGCTTTTCTCAGAGGGGGGGTCGTTATTTGAGTAGTAGTTTGGTTTTTCTTCCGGGGGGGGGGGGGGGGGGGTCACTTTTTTGAATAAATACATATTTTTTGGATTTAGTGTCGTATTTTACATTAAAAAATAGAGAAGGATTCCTCCAAGGGGTGGGGGTTTGTACGAACCCCCGAACTCCTCCTGGCTACGGGCCTGATCCAAATGTGTTTCATATACTTGTTATACCAATCATGATTATGTTTGTAAAACTGTATAAACAGGTATGCCAGAAATGGGTATTTTGGACTAAACACTGGTTGATCTGCTATCAATAGTGAGTGATAACAAAAGGGAATAGACCTTTCAGAAAATGAGTTATTGTGTAATGGATTCATCGTGTAATAGATTATCCATTAACCCAGAACAAACCATGCACTGCTGATCAAACGTTAGTCCTTTGACAATGTATGGAAGGTTAAAAGCTAAAGTCATGGGTATATACTTTTGTGTGGATTGAAGATCATTGGGATTCGGTGCTGGATAGTTTTACTCAGCCGGTCACCAAATGGCATTACACCATATCTTCCTTAATGATTTATATCCAAGTGTGTTTCTCATACTTTTGATACCATTCATGATCATGATTGTAAGAAATTTAAATCTATACACGAATATGCCACAAATGGATAGGCGGAACTAGATACTTTTTTCTTTTTTGATTGGTTCGCGGTCAATAGCAAGTTGTTAACAAAACTGATCAGACCTTTGGGAAAATTTGTCATTGTCTCTTCTTTCCATTGAGGACGGATTGTCCTCTAACCCAGAACAAGCCATGCACCAGCGATCAAACACTAAGCTATTAACTACGTGGGAAGGGTTAAAAGCTAATGTCATGGGTATACATATCTGTGTGTAGAGTGATGATCATTGGGATTCAGCATGAGGTTGTTTACCCAACAGGTCCACGGATAGCAGAACACCATTTCTTCCGTCATGATTTATATCTAACTTTTTTTCCAATGCTTTTGATACCAATCACAATTCTAAAAAAAACAACTATATTCACAAATGGATACTCAGTTCTAGACACTGATTTTGTGCACATTGTTTAGCAAGAAACTAACAAAAACTAGATACTATAGGTTTATATCTGTCTGTGGAGTTTTGTTGCTGTGTTGTTTTACGCAGCAGGCCCCTAGATGTCATTACACAATTTCTTCCTTCTTGATTTATATCAAAGTGTTATTTCAAAGCCAATTAGTATTTTGATTGTAAAAACAACTTTATACATTGGTATGCCGCAAATGAGTAATAAGAAGGATAAGACATTTGGGGAAATATGTCACTGCATGTCTCCTGATTTCATTGTGTAATGGATTATCTCTTTACCTAGAACAGATCATGCACCACAAATCAAATGTATAAATCCATTGACAAGGTGTGGAGGGTTAAAAGTTCATGTCATGTGTATATATCTCTGTGTGTGGAGTGATGATCATTGGGATTCGGTGCTTGGTCGTTTTGCCTGGCCAATTTTTGGGTATTCCACTTCATCTATGTGTTATAAAAATGTTTAAAATGAAAACAACGCAAAATGTCCATATATGAGTCAATAATTCAAGAAAGAAAATTATACACGGTACATGGGAAATCCCTAAATTTTGGCATTTTAGTACTCCCCTTCCTATGTCATAATTAAGGGAATTCCCCTTTCAGAATTGTTGCTATTCCCTGGTTAATAAATAAATGTAGTTGAGTATAAAATACATGTAATTGTAGCTTTTATGGGGCCTTATTTTAATATTCTATGCTAGAACTCTATTTCCAATCTAAATATTATATAGAGTGGGGGATTCCCTTTTATTGAAGGCTGAGGATTCACAATCAGTGTCCTTGTGACGTCACAAATTTGTGGATTTCTCTTGAAAACATAAAATAGACCAAATATAAAAGTCTCATAACCAGTCTACACTTAGAATATTCTTAAAATATCTCTAGCATTATTAGTTCTTACCTTACTCAAAGAATTTCAATAAAAGACATTCACCCATTAATTATTTGCAAGGTTTCCTATAACTATGAGTGGAGGGTTAAAAGCTAATGCCATGGCTGTATTATATCTGTGTGTACACTGATAATCAGTGGGATTCAGCTGTAGGTCGTTTTGCCCAGCAGGTCCGGGATGGCATTACACCATTTCTTCCTTTGTTATTTATGTGTGTTGCTTTTGATACCAATCATGATTATGATTGTAAAGAAAACAACTGTATAAGGCTACACGGGAGTTTTGCACTGGGCGCCGCCATATTGTGTCACGTGGTACAATGGGAGACTTATCATTGGCTGGGAGGTTGGCTTGACCCCCGACTGGTAGTGGCGCCAAAGGAATACGCATGTGCAAACGTTGACTCCCGACCTCCCTATATATATGGATATGCCACAAATGGATACACAAAACTAGATACTGTTTTTTTCAAGTTTTTATTTTTTGTATAGCAAGTTATGAACAAAAGTGATTAGACCTTTTTGAAAGTATCACATGTAATAGATTATCCTTTTACTCAGAAGATACCATGCACAGGCGATCAAACAGGAATCCATTAATTATGTGTAAAGGGTTAAAAGCTAATGTCATGGGTATATACTTTTGTGTGGAGTGATGATCATTGGGATTTGGTGCTTGGTCGTTTTATCCCGGATGGCATTACACCATCAATGGAGGAGGGGGTAGAGTTCCACTGCCATCCATTAATTTTCTATTATGAACGTGGGATGTTTTGTTCCCATGATCTGGGATCCGATGCACCCTGCAGTAACGTATGGGATACCGAGGGTTAATGGTTGGACTAAAATAGCCTGGCGGTCAAAGTGTTTACTAATACACACAATGCTAAGCTTTTATACAGGTAAAATGCTAACTCGGCTATAGAATCTAAAATCGGTTATACAGTCACAGATTTATTGTTTGTCTTTTAGATGTGTGGTAAAAAAATGACAACCATCATATTTAGAATATAATTATATAAAAGCATGTCCTGCGTAATGAATATATGTGGTTTAAAAGTCTAATATATAAATCCTCTGATGAATTACCCTTTAAATCAGCATCTTCAGCATCTATTTTATAGGAGAGAGAGGTGGTACAACCTTGGATAAGTCGGGCTTAAATTGTCTGGCTTCTAAATCATATTCCTCTTTGTAATCATTGAAATGGAAAGAAACTGCATAGTCGGGCTATTTGACACTTAAAGTAATTGCCTAGTGACGTAAATCCGTTTTTAAATGTGACCACTTTCCAGTTAAACTCCCCCCTATTCACAATGTCCACCCAACTCAATCAACAATTCAATCAAGTCTATTTCCTGCATTATGCTCTGTCTCGGAGTACTTCAGGCCAACTTGTTAGGAGGAAAGACTGGAGGGAGCTACCCACTGTGCAATGCGATCTAAATTCTGGTCGAAACAGAGATCATTAGCGACCAATGTCTTAAGGGGGGAACCCATCGGGCGATTGAGCTACATTCTGGTCCACTCGACTAGTAGAGACGACCAGAATTTGTTAAGTCGTTTTCGACCGTTTGTGGTCGTTTTGACCAGAAGAAAGTGATCTTATCTGGTCGAAACGATCTGATTTCAATCGCTGTTTTGGAATGGGTTTCCCCCTTCAAAGGGGGAGACACATTGAGCGATGTGACTCGAATTCTGATCAAATTGGAGATCGCTCGCAGATAATATCTAACATAGTTAAGTACTTTCCAAAGATTGACCAATTTTTGACAGACTTCTGCTCGAATCGCTCAACGGGGACACAATTTCTGGTGTTTTTCAACTAGATCTAGACCAGAATTGAATCGCTCATGGTACCCCCCTTAACTTAAGAGTGCAATAAATGACGTCAAGGTGACAGCCTGCCCCTCACCTAACCCAGTCTAGAGCACATTTGTGAACCGATGAGGAGTACACTGATAATCCAACCTTTGATAAAGTTAGTCATATATGACTAACTTCCTTAGTAAAAACGTCTGTGGCTCATTTATCTAACCTTTGTCCCCGAGATTAGTCAACCCTGACTACCCCTAGTTAGTCAAAATATTTCTAGGAATGATGCTAATAACATAGGGTAAGATGACTAAGATATCAGTAGTTAAGACTAACAGAAGTTAGTTTTGTTGACCAAGGGTTGATCGCTTATGACTAACCCTCAGGCAGTTCTGACTAAGAATATTTTTATTTCCTGGAATAAGTTGGTCATTCTAACTAAGTATATTAGCCACTGTTGACTAACCTTTTTTAAGCTCTCTGAGCTCTTATTACAGAGCTATATGGCAAAACAAGGAACGGGCTAGGAAGAAGAACAGGAAAGGTCTAGAGAGAGGGGCAAAAAACTATCAGCAGGTCATGGTCTTCTGCTGGATGTTAGGGTCTACTCCTGGCCTCCTCCAGGCCCTCAGGGTCTCAGACTTGTCATCAGGGTCTCCACAGAACTGTCAGGGTCTCCTCCCAGCCATCAGGGTTTTCTCCTTGCTATCAGAATCTCCTCCTTGTCATCAGGGTCTTCTCCTAGCTGTCAGGGCCTCCTTCCAGCTAGGGATTCCCCCTGGCCATCAGGGTCTCCACCACATAGTCAGGGCTTCTTCCTTGGTATCAGAATCTCTTCCTGGCCATCAGGGTCTCCTCTTGGTCATTAGGGTATCCAGCTGGCATTCAGGGCCTCCTCCTTGCCATCAAGACCTCCTCCAGGACATTCAAACCTCCATCCAACCATCAGGGCCACCTCATTGCTGTCAGGGTCTCTTCCTGGTCATCAGGGCCTCCTGCTTGATGTCAGGTCTCCTCCTGACTGTCAGGATCTCCTCCTGGCTTTCAGGCCCCCCTCAGTGTAGTCAGGGTCTCCTCCCAGCCATCAGGGCCTCTTCCTTGCCAACAGAACCTCCTCCAGGCTGTCAGTACCTGCTCTCACCTGTAAGGGTCCCCACCTAGCCATCAGAGCCTGCTTCTGCTGTCAGGGCCTCCTCCTTGCTGTCAGGGTCTCTTCTCAGCTGTCAAGATCTCCTTCTGGCCATCAGGGTCTCCTCACTGTAGTTGAGGCCTCTTCAAGGCTGTCAGGACCCCCTCCCAGCCATCAGGGATCATTCCTGACCTTCAGGGACCCCTCCCAGCCATCAGAGACCCTAGCCTCCACCCACCAGGGTCCCCTCCTGCCCATCAGGGCCCCCTCCTGCCCATCAGGGACCCCTCCTGCCCATCAGGGTCCCCTCCTACCCATCAGGGATCATTCCCAGCCTTCAGAGATCCCTAGCCTCCCACCTGTCAGGGACCCCTCCTCCCCATCAGGGTCCCCTACTGCCCATCAGGGATCACTTCTAACCTTCAGGGACCCCTAGCCTCCCACCTATCAGGGACCCCTCCTTCCCATCAGGGTCTCCTCCTGCCCATCAGGGACCCCTCCTGCCCATCAGGGATCACTCCTGACCTTCAGGGACCCCTCTCACCTATCAGGGACTCCTCTTGGTCCTCAGAGTCTCCTCCTGCCCATCAGGGACCCCTCCTGCCCATCAGGGACCACTCCTGCCCATCAGGGTCCCCTCCTGCCCATCAGGGTCCCCCAGCCTCCCACCTATCAGGGTCTCCTCCTGCCCATCAGGGACCCCTCCTGCCCATCAGGGATCTCTCCCACCTGTCAGGGACCCCTCCTGCCCATCAGGGATCACTCCCAACCTTCAGGGACCCCTCCCACCTGTTAGGGACCCCTCTTGGCCATCAGGGAAAAAAAACATCTGATTGGTCATACTCAGTGAATTATACAAATGTAGATGAATTCATAGATTGTCTCAAATTATTCATTCTATATGCTTCACCCAAAACAAAAAAATCTTGTTTCAATGTGAGAAAACTTGCAACACAACACTATAGAGAATGACACCCTATACTACTTTAGAGTTGGTCATATATGACCAATGTCCCAGTCATTTTGACTAATGTTGGTCATTATGACTAACCCTGAGAGACACCTCACTCTCTTCACTCAAGTTAACAAATTTATAACTAAATAGACCATTTTATGGATGTAATTGACTTTAGAGATCATCCTCGATATCTGTTCTTTTAAGTAGAATATGTTTACATGTTGGATGCACAATGTGAGCTAAGGATGAGACTGGATAAACTTACCAAGTTTAGAAGTCTGTTTACTTTTGTATGCCTCCTTCCTGATGGTCATGTGATCACTTATTTGGTCATGTGACCTCTTAGTCAATTTGACCAATCATTTAGTCATAATGACCAACACACTAATCATAAAGTTGGTCAAAATGGCTAACTGACAATTGACTAAGATGAGTTAGCCATCCCTGACTAACTTTTGAAATCCCTAGATTATCAGTGAGTATTATCCCAGAATAACGTCTTTTATTGAGGATGTAGTTCCTTGTTAGTATTTCCTGAAATCTAATTGATTAATATAACTGGAGTATTATCCAGGCGCCCAAAGGTAATGAAGAATTCTCTCCCACTTTAGCAATCATAATTTAAAGGCATAAATTCATCAGCAGAAATTTGGATGATTATCGAACAGATATATCTGTGAGAAATAGAATTGGGGTTAAGTTTAATTTACCTGTCACTAATAAGGAACAGGTACATAAGAGCCGTTTTTATAATGGGGCAGGCCTGTGGGGCAGTCCCGTGGAATAATTTAGAGTCGAAAGTATAGAATGCTACGGATATTACACTGTACAGTGTTTAAAAGGTATATGAAAGAGTGATTATTGTACTGCTATTATGTTGTGTATGAAACAGGATATGGTACTTGCATTACCATCATGTATGTTAATCGATTCCATCATTATATAAAATATAATCGTGTATTTTTGGTTAACCTACATCAGGAGAACTTTGCGAAAGGGAAGAGATGTTTAAATAAGAAGATTAATAGATAAGAACACAACATCAAAGTGCTGTATGCCTAACGCAGCCCAGGCAAGAACATGGCGTTATTATAACGTTATTATGCCGTTCTATTTGGTTCTAGTTTGGGTCTTGCTACACTATTTTGATGGGACCCATAAACGTTTTTAGAACCTAACTTTGCGATGTCACACTGTGACATACTTGTGACATTCTTGTAATGTTCTTTCACATTATAATAACATTATTATAACATTCTTAGTTAGTTAGGTGTCAACTTTACCAAAATATAACGGTTTTATAATGTTCTTTTATAAAGTCTTAACTCCAAGTATTAACTAATAAAGTATGGTCACGGAACTTTCTTGTTAAATCACTGCCTGCTTGGGAGTATATATGTTATTTGTCACTTGCACCACTGCCTGCCTTCAAGATAAAGAATTTTCTTTTCGATATTGCAAGCACATGTAGCCACGTCGAACGTTAAAGAATGTCACGACCGTTTATAAATGTTACTGTCTGAACGAAGACGACTGAAGAAATGAAGTAGAATCTAGTGACTTTAATTCAGACACCGTTTACTTTCTACTCTGATCTATTCAGCAATGTCTAATGTGAAAATATGTTATATTGTGTGTTATTTTGCACTCCGTGCCCCAGACTAACTTAATGATACAGACGTTAGATGCCGCCAGAACAAATGGAGTAGAATCAAGTAACCATAGTTTAGACACTCTTCACACTCTAATCAGATCTATTTAGTAGTTCCTTATATAAAAGCCGCAGACAGTCTGTCTATTTATCTCTGCTGCCGCCAGGGGTCGCCCTCAGGTGCACGTGCACCTGGAGCTGCTCGGAGCAGCTCACGCCCTTCTTGAGCCGCTCCTGGCGGGTGTCTAGACAAATCTGTCGATTAGGGCCATATTGCAATGCCAGATCCTACTCCCGATTTCGAAAATCACCAATAATGGATGCTAATAGGCATGTTACATATCGTTAGAAAGGACTTTGAATTCCCTTTCGAATGGTATGTAACATGCATGGGTTTCTGTAAAATTTCTGAGAAAAAGTTTGAAATGACACATTTTCAGTGGTAATAATCGCCTTGTGGGATACGGGCTTTGGCGAGACGAGCTGCTCGTCCGATCGATAACCCTGGGCGGGATATAGGCGGTGAGTTAGTGTAGACAGCACTCCTTATCGCCCGCTCAGTCCGACAGCGGCGGGCTGCGAACTAATGAAGTTACTTGGACAGAAAGTGGATAAGGAATGGACTGGGAATTGCCCGTTTGTGGTTAGGTCTTAGCAGGGAGTCGTACATGTGTCATACATTAGTGTAATAACAGTGGTATGTGGAGAATATGATGGATGGATTAGAAATTAATCAGAGAATAAAGGGAAGATTATGGGGAAGCATCTTAAGACAGATCTCAATAGAACAGTAGACACAGAGAATACCCTGCAACTCCATAGATAAAATGTCATCCCTAAAGACCGTAGCCACAGTCAGATTGAAACTTAATTAGACAATTAGCCAGCTATCCCACACCTGCCCTCTAATCATAAAAAGGCCATTTTGCCTCAAAACGATCAGCGGCTCATGATCAAAGACCGCTTGATGCCGACTGGCGGTTGTCGTAAACCAGTCGCCGGAAGGTGCTGAGAATGACGGATCTACGCCGCATTATTTCACAGTTGTCAGCCGCCGGGCCGCCCGCCATTTAAAGAAGGGGGAGGCGGGAGGGGGAGGAGTGGAGAGGGTGGAGGTGGAGGAGGGGAGTGGGGAGAGGGATGAGCAGGAGGTACAGCCCCTTTTATGGTCACGGTACACGCTGCTGGGACTGTCACGGTTTACATAGGATATCATTGGAGCGGGGAGACATGGGTCAACATGATGAGCACATTGGGAGAGTTCTGGCTCTGTTTGTACAGTGGATATACGGCCCATTGACTCAAGGATAGATACAGGATAGATACAGGGGAGCGGGGGGTCGACATATATGGGCTAAGTACTAAAATGTCGTGCATTTGCACGTATGCGCACATTTGTTTCTCTTTGTCCAGTTGAAGTCCCCACCAAAATGGGTGGGTGGAAAGGGGGGAGGGGGGGACAGGGTCAGGACCCCCTCACCTCTCCCCCACTCCGCCCTTACTGCCCGCCCCTGCCCGCCCCTGCCCGCTATAGCCAGGCATCAGGCCGGCAGATGCTCCTTACACTGTGAGTCTGGCCTCCCACCCCTCCCTCCTCCCTACCACTGCTGCTGCCACTGCTCCTGTTGATGTTATTGCTTACAGACGTCGACCTGGCGACTGTCTACCCCCCTCACCGCTATGTTTACAAACAACCCGTCCTGTCTAACCCTACTGACACCCCACCCCTACCCCTCATCCACCCACCTACCTGCTCGTCACTGCCTCAGGCCGCCACGGTCCATCCTGGGTAAACCATCCAGGGTAATAGACGCGGAGTAGACGCTGTACAGACGCCGCCCGCCGCTCGAGCCGACGACGACGACGATGATGGGAGGTCGGCGTCGCGCCGGCCGCGCTCGGCTGTTTCCGGCAGCGGCCGAGCAGTCCCGAAGTGAGCCCGGCCGGTCGGGCAGGGCTGGTGAGAGTGTTGATGGTCGGCGACGTGGGGATATATGTATCAACTGCTGTCCTCATCAAATGTAATTATTAGGTTGTATGGTCTTACCACTTGCAGTTCTGCCGACAATGAATCATGCCATGCTTGGTTGTTTGTTTTTTTGTGTTGACCATATGCCTACATACAGTTATTACTGTGTGGATGATTTCCATCAGTCTTTTTTTCCAGAAGAGTATTTGATAAAATTATAATGTTTGAGTACCATTTATTCTTTTCTGACTAAGTTCGCAGGAATCATATTTAAATATTTGAATGTTTCCATTGCAGAAATCGTTTGCTTCATTATCAATACAAAACAAATGATGTGTAAAACGAATCCGCAATAAAATAATCTCAAATGGTACTACATGTACATGTCAATTTTGGGTCTGTTCATGGGAAAAATGATTTAGCAGCAAGCGAGTAATAAAAGTGAGAGCGAGTAATTTGATGAAAGAATTACATCAATAGTATAGTAAAAAGCAGTAAATAAGTAGTTTAATGAGAGTGGTACAATGAAAGTTGCATGTCAGTAGTATATTGAAAGTGGTATGCGAGTAGTATAATGAGAGGGTATGTCAGTAGTATAATGAGATTGGTACATGAGTAGTATAAAGAGAGGGGCATGTGGGTACTACGATCAGAGTGGTATGTGGGTATAGTATACACCCTTCTCACGACCCTGCGCAGTGCAGGCCAGCTGTGCCCCAGACCAAGGTAGCAGGAGTCCCCTCGCTGGATCACTGCTATGCATATAGGCTAACACAGGGACCATTCTGAACTTTTTTTCTAAATCCCATCAATATACTAACAAAAAAGCGAATTGATCATTTTTAGCACTCGTATTAACATACAAAAATATCTGTTCTTTGCTACAAGTAACCTAATTTCATGATACAAGATGTAGTTTAGATACATTAAGGAATATTTCAGCATAGCTTGACTTTTATTTTGAAAAGAGGTCAACTCTAAAAACAAGTTAATTATGTAAACATACCAACAATGATTGTGTTGGGGCTCAGTTTGAGCGGGTATTTAAGGGCTCTGGGCTGTGGAAGTGAACTGGTATAAACAACCACAACTATCCCCTCTCTCCCTCCCCTCTCATATACACATTCCACACACTACTAATAGGCACAGGTACTGACCACCTGAGTGGACACCGCTTCTCACTGCACTCTGCATCAAGCCTAGTGATCAGTGTTGCAGACTGAACTGGGCAACACTCGCCTCACCAGGGTTCCTATTTCTGCTAAGAGGGGGCGCCACCTTTAATAAGAAGGGTGTATAGTATAGTGAGAGTGGTATGTGGGTAGTATAATGAGAGAGGTATGTGGGCAGTATAATGAGAGTGGTATGTGTTAAGTATGAGAAGGATAAGTGAGTAGTATAATGAGAGTGGTATGTGGGTAGTATAATGAGAGCGGTATTTGAGTAGTTCAATGAGAGTGGTATTGTGATGAAAGGGGTGTGTCGGTAGTGTAATGAGAGTGGTATGTGAGTAGTATAATGAGAGCGGTATGCGAAAAGTATAATGTGAGTGGTATGTGAGTAGTATGAACAGAAAGATGTAGTTGGGTAGTATAATGAGAGGGGTATTTTAGTAGTACAATGAGAGTGGTTTGCATAGTGTAAGGGGTGTGTGGGTAGTGTAATGAGAGTGGCATGAGATTAGTATAATGAGAGAGGTATGTGGGTAGTATAATGAGAGTGGTATATAAGTAGTATAATGAGAGGGGTATGACGGTAGTATGATGAAAGTGGTATGTGATTAGTATAATGCGAGCAATATGTGACTAGTATAATGAGAGCAATGTCTTGGTAGTACAGTGAGAGTGGTATTTGAGTAGTACAATGAGAGTGGTATATGAGTAGTGTATTGAGAGAGGTATGTGGGTAGTATGATTAGAGTGGTATGTGAGAAGTATAAAGAGAGAAGTATGTGAGTAGGATAATGAAAGTGGTATGTGGGTAGTATAATGAGAGTGGTATGTGGGTAGTATGAGAGTGGTATGTGGGTAGTATAATGAGAGTGGTATGTGGGTAGTATAATGAGAGTGGTATGTGGGCAGTATACTGAAAGTGGTTAGTGATTGTTATAATGAGAGGGGTATGTGAGTAGGACAATGAGAGAAGTGAAGAGTATGATAAGAGTGTTACTATAATGAGAGTGGTATGTGAGTAGAATAATGAGAGGGGGAATGTGAGAAGTATAATGAGAGTTGTATGTGAGTAGAATAATGAGAGTGGTATTTGAGTAGTATGATGAGAACCACATATGCATAGTATAATGAGAGCAGTATGTGAGTAGTATCATGACAGTGATGTGCTAGTAGTCTAATGAGAATGGTATGTGAGGTAACTTTTACATACTTCCTGTGTTTTTAACAATCAAATCTCATAACTAAAGATTATGCCCCACCGTTTTATTATTCATTTTTCATTCTTTTAACTGCCATTCATTTGTGGTTATATCATACTTTAAATGGCTTGTTATGCCAATCACATAGCCCCCTGCTACTATACATACACATATAATGACTAGAGACCTCGTTCAGCATTGCTATTTTGTTCGTCGATATACACAATAAAAAAGCAAGATATATGGAACATTAAATTGGCATAACATAGTAATAACGGACGTCTGCCACTGTATATAGGTATACGACCAGACAGTTAGTATGGTGGGAATCCATGACCAATGAACCAGGAGTGTGGGGGTCCCTGGATGGCGCCGTACGGCCGGATGGGTATATGTCACACCAGCCATTTATAGCGTTATTGAGATCTTGCCAAATCTCTAGAGAGGTACAAAAGGGGATTTTCATCATCTACCATTTGTGTGTCTGTGTCTTTCTGTCTGTCTGTGTCTGTCGGTCTGTCTGTGTCTGTCTGTCTGTGTTGCCTCGTGTATGTTGGTGCGTAGGCCTATATATATCCGTATGGATGTGTTGATGTTATCAATCATATATCCTCAAACATCACCTTTCATGTAGGTGTATCGAATAATATATGCATCAACGTCCCATAACTAGACCATTTACATATTTGACTGGTTTAGGACATGTTGTTTTCTTTAGCAATAACATTCCCAATGTATTGTTCCAAATTATTCATATAATTGATTATTCTAAATATATGATAATTGCTTGTATGCATGTATGGTTTGCGTCGGCTCCATATAATATGCCGTAGTACATAAGGGGCCTTCCATTTAGTATGTACGCACCAAAGGGGTGGGGTCTGACATTTTAGAAAAATTTCAAAAGCGAAAAGGGGTTTACAATAATTATATCACATGTATACTTGAAATATAGAACTGCAGAATAGCACTACATTGAATACACCGTAATTTGTAATCCAATTCCTCTTAGATAGTGTAAACAGAGTTTGGCATATCTCAAACTCTCTATCTTGATTTAGAAGTCACCAATTTACTAATACCCCCCCCCCCCCCGGTCACAAACAGTATACTGATATGGCCACAGAGATCGATTTGCGACTTTAACAGGCGGCCAGTTTCAGGCTGTCTCTGCCCCGGTCGAGCAGTTTTTTAAGCACAGCGGTCGGCGGTAGTGTTGGTCGGTGGTCGGTGCCCTGGACTCTGTCACCAAAATACGACGCGCATGTCTAAAAGTGTTTTTCACTTTTTCCTGGATTATTCTCGGAAACAGCCGTGTCTCTATATGTACTGGTGTATCGTTTCGTGTACGTTGCACTTAGTCAGGCACCCTACCCACCGGAGTGACTGTGTGAGGGGCTCCAGTAATGTATGGACTGTCATTTCGCCGGGTGCTGGTGATCTTGTCTTAATTTCATAGTGGCATGTATGAGTTCATGAGACCAGATCTTATAATTTATCTCAGCTGACAGTCTAGTTCTGGTTCTGGCTCACTCTGTGTCCAATAGCAGCTAGCATTTAATAGGTGGGGCTTGGGTAGAGATTGGGAGGAATGGCGTTTTAATTATAAGGAAGGTCAATACATTGTTGATATCAATACATACGTGTTTCCAACAAGTGTGAGTATCAACCAAAGGAACCCCTAGTGTGAGCTGAGGGAACCTGTAAGGGGACTGTGGCGCCCCCTTTAGGGTGGCTCTTAAACTAGGCTAAGGTGTCCCGTTGTGCCACAAGAGGGGGTTAGCTATACCTTTCTTACTATGGATCAAAAGAAATTTATATTCTGAAATCACACCGTCTGTCCTTCATGATAATTCGAAAGACTATCAAGTATATGACAAAAAACCTATGGTATGACGTCAGATGGTATTTGATTGCTTCATGGATTCGTTGCTTCAGCAAAACTGTCTTTATGGCTAAACAATATAGATACCAATGAATGAAAAGCAAGAAAACAAACCGGGATGCTGCATGAAAAAAAATGATGACATCGGAACTAAACCAGTGTAGGAGGGTGGGGTAAATGAAAAAAAATTATCTGAAAGCCTTGTGGATTTAATTTTGACATTTAGAAAACAAAAGTAAAAGTAAGACGTAAAATTGATACGATATATCTCCTCAACTGCATCCTGTATATCAATATTTTCGTATCATTGGAAAGACCAGGGGTCCACCTCACATAATCTTTCGAAAATCATTTTAAAAGCTATATATAAAGGGAAAAAGCAGAAAAAGAAACAGTCCCATTAACCTGCGTCGGGTCAGCCGGCTTCCCAAACCCGGGTGGTAAACCCCCACCCACACGGACCACAGCCGAGAATCTAAACATTTACGGTAGGACCGTGGGCCCGCTGGTCGGGGGCCTCTATTAGGTAGGTTTTGTTTATTTCTGCCGGGAAGCAGCGTCCAGCCCGGCCCTATCAGGAGGCCATCGACATGGGCCAGCTGGGGGGGGGGGGGGGGGATAGGAAGGGGCGGGGATCAGACACCTCCAGGCCCGCGCCATGCGATTGGAGTGTGAGTGAGTGTTGGGGGTTTTATGCTGTACCGACAGCCAGGGTCACTTTCATGGTGAAAACATTTTAACAAGTGGGACGTATTCTTTCTTTGGTGACCGTATCTATGCACTGATAATCTTAAGGTGAAATAAGTCATTTTCATTAACATTTTTGGTGATGTGTTAGTCGAAATGGCTAAGAGGTCACATGACCAAATAAGAGATCACATGACCACCGGGAAAAAGGCATACAAAAGAAACAGATTCCACAGATTGGTAAGTTTATCCATCCTCATCCTTAGCTCATGTTGTGCACCTAACCTTTTACCATATTTCATGTGAAAGTATAGATATCAAGGAGGTTTTCTAAAGCCATTATTATGAATCAAAATGGCTTCTTAGGTGGTAAATTATCCTCTTGAATTGGAGTGGGCCCTGGCAGCCTGCAGCTGGTCCTGTAACCTTTGAAGGGTTAGTCACTGGTGGCTAACTTTGGTGAGTCATATTTTGTCTAACTTATGTTAGCCACTCACTGTGACTAACCATGACTAACTTAAAAAAGTTAAATTTGCCACAGCCACAATGACTAAGAAAGCTAGCCATACATGACTAACTTTTTCAATGCTGGGATTATCAGTGTATTAAATACCTAGGAATTATCCTAGATCAAACACTTACTTTTGAAAAACATATAAATAACTGTATTAGAATAGTTTCACACAAAACTCATTTGCTACGCAAACTGAGAAATTACTTGACCGAATCAGCTAGCATTACCATCTATAAATCAATGATACTGCCATATATAGATTACGGAGATATTGTTTATGAAGGGACATGTGAAAAATTACTAAATAAGCTACAAAAAGCCCAGAATTGTTGTCTTAGAATCTGTGGCAATTTGGAAATACGTTACCCTGTGATAGAATTACATAGAAGGTTTAGAGTGGGCAATCTGAAAGCGCGAAGACAAGCTCATTTAAAAAATTTCATGTATAAAAGGCAAAATGACCTTATTTTAATTGACAGGAAACCTGTGCAAACCAGGGCAAGAGATGCAATTGTCTTTAAGGTAGTTCACCCAAACCTAAACAAGTATATGAAAAGTGTTTACTATAGAGGTCCTGTCCTATGGAACTCGCTACCAACTGAATTGAGAAATACTCCTTCCTACCTGCAATTCAAATCAATTACAAAGAATGATATGCTGAATGTGAATTATTAGTTAATTAATTCCAAAGTCCATCTCCTTAAATTTCTTTAAAAACTGGAAATTTTTCAACCCTGAAGTGTACACCTGTATTTCTAAACCATTCAAACATAATGTTTATATTGTAAATATGTTGTATTATCTTTTATATATACCCAAAAGACATTTACCAGGGAATTGTTACTGGTAACTGATTAAAACCGACTGTATAGCCGACATTTGCCAGTTTAAATAAAAGAATTTAAAAAAAAAAAGTGTGAGATGAAGATGACAGGGTGGGCAACAACAGGGGATCAAAACCTGGAAATCATTTTTGCTTGGTCAGTGCAGGGTCCCCCCTATCGTCGCCTTATACAGTCGGCAGGGGCTACTGAGGGCCTATTCTTCCCCGGAACCCCCACAGGGTTGTCATCCGATTTGAGGTTGTGGGTGATAGGTATAAAGCAAATGTTGATCGAACTTTTTTCTCCTCAAAATGCTCAGGTAATTTCTCTTTGGTGAATTTTCATTATTTGTGTCGTTATTTCTGTGCCATTTGCTTGGAGGGGGTAGTGGGGAGTTTTATAGGTCAGGACGTAATTTTTGGATTTCTTTTCTATTATTGAGGATAGTCCTGCATATTGTTTTTCCTGTTGTGTTTTTTTTTTCGCTGTGAGGGTAGGCAGGGGAGGGGGGTTGATGGGGGTCTGTGTTTGGGGTTGGGGGTTGGAGGTTTTCCCTTTTTGATTATTATCAATTTCATTTTTTCAACTTCCCTCTATGTTTTTATCAATATTGTATACATCTATACATACATTTATCTTGACACAAAGTCAAACAAAATACCAATTACGCACATTAGGGGTTCCTCATGGATACCGTGCAGCAGCATATTAAATTTGAGCCGTTTCTGATTTTAATCTCATCCGCCATCGATTACCTTACATGTCCCAGAAGCTCAGAACGCTTCAACGGCCAGGAGGGGATTGCCCGGCGAACCAGCTCATCGGGTGGGAAGCATTTCCTATCCCTGACCTTGGGTTGGCATTAACTGACCTTTGGTGACCCTGTAAGTGGTGGCGCCCCCTATTGATGTGTACGTTGGTAAGTGCTGTAATCGTACCCCCAGCTTGGCGTGTATCATTCGGCGATATTTACTGTATTTGTTTTCTTAGCACAGGGAGACGGGCACTTGACGTGGGGACGTTAGCAGGCCGGATTAACCAGAGTTCCTCTGAATTCCCTGAAAGCACTGGCGGATCAAGGATTTTTAAAAGAGGGTGGGGGTGGGCGCTTTTGGAAATTGTTTTCCTTAATTGCTTTTTGGCCGAGTTTTACGTCAGAAAATCTTCCGGAAAAAGGGAGGGGCCCCCCCCTCTGGATCGGCCCATGGAAACGTCTGAAAGTGATATTGATAAGATGGAGAACAGTAAACGTATCATGCTTTGGTTGTTCATAGTATACTTTTTTCTACAGTTCTGTAAGATTCATTCTAAAGATCTTTAAAGTTGTCTTTAAGGTGAAAGGGCATTGCCATTATTCACCATTCATAAATTCAGCTAATAGAACAGTATAACGTTCAGGAATTAGCAATGCATGTATCTGGCATTTATATGGTTATTAAACTATGAGACGTACACTTTGGTAGGATATAGGTTTTGCCTTAAATTTCATAAAATAAAAGCAATGTTAATACTATAATTATCTTAATAGAGGCGCATGAGTGTTATCCCTAATGGCTTTACATCAGCTCAACATACGAAAAATATCAACCACTACAGCTCACCTTAGCTCCTTATGAAAATATTGACATAAATGTACAAATAAATAAATATCATAGGGGCATGAATAAAGAGGTCGCAATGTCCCTCCATATAATCAATTAAACAGTTTTTATATCCCCGCCCCTACCTTGCCTCCCCCGCCCTGTCAGCCCCGTCCACCAGCCCGCTTTCATCCCCTCTGTAGTTGGCGCGGCTGTCGGCAGGTGTCGCGTCGGGCGCCGGTCGACGAGCGCCATCTGGTGTGACTCGGACGTACTACACATACCAGGGGGCGTGGGGCGGGATCCTAGCGGCGGACGCCGGCAACTTTCTCAAAACAAGCCCAACCTCCTCGCCTGCCCCCTGCCCCCTGCCCCCAACCCCTGCCCTGCCCCTCCCACCGGTGAGGCATCTTGTGTTGGCCTATTTTGTTTGCTAACTATCGTGAGAAATTCAAAATAATGCAAGCCGGATTTATGTGGTACAAATTGTGTACATCTTCTGAACATTTTCGTCAGATGGCGCCATCATTGTGATAATTTTATTTGCATATGGTAATTGTTTAATAAAAACTATTTATTGCATACGTCTACATCATGGCAGCCCTGTGTGTGGTTTATATGTGATTGACATATACATTTATATGTATATTTATAACTACTTTTTTAAATCAATATATCTTATTTAACTCATTATATTTGATAGACAGTTAATGTAATGTGGTTCCTCATCCAGGGATGCGAGTGCAGCAGCCTAAGACAAAACTACTTGTCAAAAGCAATACCGGATTAATATCAATCGGTGACTTTGGAATATTTTTGGCGAAACGAAATGACTGTTTGCAACTCTGATGTCTGTTGCTGAATAAAATGTATGCACACACAATAAATATGTGAACACCCGGGGCGTCATAACCTGCCCTCCCCGCCATGACCCTCCCCTCCCCTCCTGTCCCCTCCTATCAGAACCAGCTTGATCCTGTCTACCTGGCCCCATCCCAGCCCCCAACAGAACGTAAACCCCCTAAAACCAGGGCGATCTGGGAGCCCCATACCAGCCCCCAACGTAACGTAAACCCCCTAAAATCAGGGTGATCTGCAGCTGGGAGCCCCATCCCAGCCCCCAACAGAACGTAAACCCCCTAAAACCAGGGCGATCTGGGCCCTGGAGAAGGCACACCTGTGGCCGGATTATAATAACTAATGAAACCTGAGAAACTGCTTCTCCTTAGATTCAATATTTATTTTCAAAATACCGTATGGGTCTTGTCACACAAGTAAAATATGCTGTCCAATGGGAGCGTATGGTTTAGACAGTGTGATGTACCACCGATATACTACCTTGGGAATAGTTCTGAATACTTCTTATAGGTCACATTGAAGCGCTACCTCAGCAACTTTTCATTGAATCAGGCGGCTACAAAAGTTGTAGTTTTTTTCTATCAATGCAAGATGTTTTACATGGGATCTGACGTTATTTATCGGAACCTGGCGTTCCTGAATCTACTCCCACTTATACTGACTACAAACGCTGATATTTCAAAAGACGTTGACAGTTATTATTTTTGCGCTCAGACAGACATGTACTCTCTGTTTATTTAAATAGCCAACATAAATGCCAGAAAGTTGGTGAAAGTTTTTGTTAACATTTTTGAACGAGTTAATTTCCACGCCGTGTGACGGAGGGACCTTAGATTTAGTACAAAATAATCTTAAAATATCTCAATCTGGATGCGAGGTAATTCTGCCCATTTTAGTTAGTGAGCTTATACATGGGCTAGTAGAATAGAATCTGTTACTCCTTATTTTCAAAAATGTGGTATCTGTAGGGCATGTATCTGTTGACTGGTGATATCTGCTCAAGCTAGATATATATTACACCAAATCATTATTATAGGTTCGCTACTCTTATGTTCTGATGCTATCTAGTCCATATTCTACTCCAACAACGTATCGATATTGCACGTGGAGTTACTGAGAAAAGAAAGAACATACTTGTTATATCAATGACACAATACCTATAAGTAGACATAAGTAAAACACAGCAAAGAGAAACGATGATTAACTTAATCTAAACTTTATTTGGGCTATCCATATTTATAAATGCAACTCGTTTTACTGATATACCTAGACTGACATCATTTTGTACAAACAACCGTTTTGCATTTACAATGCACACATATCGATCAAATACTCGCATAGTATAATGACATGAGAACACAAATAAAGACATCAGAACGCTCACACAGTATAAAATAACATCTACATAAATATATAACGCTCATAAATAACATATAGCATGTCATGATTTTTTTTTCTAATCAAATTACAAATTTATTTTTGACAAAAACTGTTTTCTCTCCCCAGTCTTTTGATATACGAGGCACCGGACGGTTTGCATTGTAACAATGAGAAAAACAGGACAGTTCAAGACACTGATCAAGAGGCTAGGTCCCTTGTAGCAAAAGGAACTCACAGTCAAGACGATTTCATGGTCATTTCTTCTCATTTGCAATGAAGCTGAATCAGTAGTGAAGGTTGAGATGGGGTCTGGTGTCAATTTACAGGTTTCGCTTGTCCCTTGCGTTCGTTGTCAAGTCACCCGGCACAAGCGTAAAGCCCCGAGGCGCATTAATACTCCTGTGATGAAAGGAAGTTGTGGGACTGACTTGACATTTCACTTTTCTCCAAGCAAAAATTAAGTCAGTGACTCCAATGACCTCTGTTTAAACTCAGGACCCGGAACTCAGGATCTGTGGTGTGACGCATGCGCAGGAAGACGTTGACGTGATGGACGGCGGAGTTATCTGCGCAGGGGTAAGTCGCCGGCGGTAATGAGGCAATCAGTGAAGTTTTTGGACGGAACTACTTTTTAGGTATTGAGGTAGTGTTACTTCTCCGTGTGTTGGCGTATGTGGTGGGTTCTTCACGACAAAGAACTGGCAGTGGTGAATCACTTTGTGTAAAACAATGTCCTATCCTGTGATTTGTAGACATAACTTATGTTCTTTCACAAGTTCTGAGTGTGCTCGGAGAATCTCTGTCAAATATTCGGGTAGATGCATAAGAAAAACCCTTGCAAGACTTAAAACAAAGTAATATTGTACATGTCTTTGGCACTGCAGAGTTTGCTACTGAAGGTGGGAACCTACTGAGCGAAGCAACTAAGATTCTGGTCGATTAGGGCATCACCAGCTATCAATATCTAACAATTTCAAATATTTGGAAAGTGATTTTTTTCTTTGGTCAAATCGCTCAATGGGTTCCCCCCTTTAACCAGTGAGAAACTACTCAACTAAAGTATCTCTTCACTACAATATAATAATCATATGGATTTATCAATGTTGCACTTCAGTCTGCTGTTTCTTGGTAAGCACCCTGGGATTTTGCTATAGTATCCTGGTGCATTCCGAGAATTGGGTAAGGGCAAAAAAAACCTCTCCAGTGGCGGATCCAGGGGGGGAGGGGAGGGGGCAATTGCCCCGGCTAGACCTACGGGACAAAATTTTGGCATTGTAAAATCAACAGATCTGTGGAAATCTTTATATTTTTCATTTTTATCAGGGGGGTCAGGGTTTGCCTCCCCTAGAGGACAGGCTCAGGTTCCGCCCCTGCTCTCTCAGTCTCTATGTACAGGCCCCTCACTAGGGGTGGGGACAGGTCGGTGGCCGCGGTGTGCTGCCGCCAGGGTGCGTGGTGGCGCCATCAGGAGGCGATGGGCGTCTTGTTGGAGACGCAGGAGGAGGTTTGGTTACTGGAGGAGGAAGTAGTGGACAGGAGGACGTCCTTCTGCCGGGAGGAGGACACCACGTCGGCGGCGAAGGAGGACGGCGACATGGTCACCCGCCCGTTGAATGTGAACGGCCACGTCTGGAAGGAAAAGATGGAGAAATATTACAAAATTGTAAGGAAAGAAAAATATGCAAAACTATTACATGGCAGAAAAGAAATTTAACAAAACAATATTATGTCCATTGAAGGCGAACAGCCATGTATGGATTAGAGAAAACGGAGAATGGACGGTGAGAAAGAAGCAGAACTATTACTACTACATGGTCACCCACCCAGCCGTTATAATGAACGGTCAGCAATAGCTGTTCTAAAAGAGATAACATAACAAATATGTAATACGTAGCCGGCGCGTAGTTTGATATTAAGCGGTGACTTTTTCAAATCTCTACAGAAAGAAAACCCGTAAGAATATAAACTTTATACACAAAACCGATCAATGGTACCAATCTTCCAAAGTAGCAATTTCATTTTTCTTGTCAAGAACATTTCTGGAGGAATTCGGCTCAAAAACAGTGTAATCGATTATCAGTTTGTTATGTAGGACTCGATGCTCTGACAAGGAATAACTTTCAAGCTATACATACTGTTACAAGACCTATATCAAAACTCAGTGGCGGATTTTTGGGGGGGGCCAGAGGGGCCTTGGCCCCCCCCCCCCCCCCCCCTCCAAAAAAAAAAAAAAAAGAAGAAGAAGAGGAGGAGGAGAAGGAGGAGGAAAGAGAAAGGAAAAGAAAAGAAAGAGGGGGACCTCTAAGGCAGGGTTCGAAATTAACGTCAGCCCGTCAGCCCCAGGCTGATAGTTTTGAATCAGGGCTGACAAATTTTGAGAAAATTACATTAACATCAGCCCAGATTTTTCACACCTGTAATACATTTTAGTATATCCGGGCTGACAGCCAGAAAAGTTAATTTCGAACCCTGCTCTAAGGGTAGGTGGGTATAGTTCTGTCTGAGGGGAGGGGGGCCCAACTCTGAAGGCTGATGGGCCTTGAATAATTCTGTCTGAGGGGAGGGGGGCCCACCTCTGAGGGCTGATGTGCCTTAAATAGGTGGGTCTGAAGGGGGGGGGCTACCTCTGAGGGCTGGTGGGCCTTCAATAATTCTGTCTGAGGGGAGGGGGGCCCAACTCCAAGGGCTGGTGGGCCTTGAATAATTCTGTCTGAGGGGAGGGGGGACGACCTCTGAGGTATGGTGGACCTTGAATAGACGTGTCAGATTTGTCAGATTAGGGGATGACCTCTGAGAGCTGGTGGGCCTTGAATAGATGTGTCTGGGGCCCCCCTGGCATCTCAGGTTGACCCCTTCCCCCCTCCCTTGGCCTGAGGGTCCACTGCCCTCTCAAGTCGACTCTCCTCCTTTAACCTGAGGCCCCCCTGGCCTCTCTGGTCAACCCTCCTCCTCCTTTAACCTGAGGCCCCCCTGGCCTCTCTGGTCGACCCTCACCCTCCTCATTTAACCTGAGACACCCCTGCCCTCTCTGGTCGACCCTCAACCTTCTCCTTTAATCTGAGGCCCCCCTGGCCTCTCTGGTCGACCCTAACCCTCCTCATTTAAAATGAGGCCCCCCTAGCCTCTCAGGTTTTAAAGGAAACCTTGCACATAAGTATAAGATGGTTATTTTGCAATGGAATCAGTGTAAGTGGCTACATCATATCTAGCGCTATGTGTGTGAAAAAATTTTAAAGAAAATTCTTAATTTGGACACAATTAGGAGACTTTAAATTCTTGCAAATTATTCAATTTTTCAAGGGAAATCTCCTAATTTGTGACGTCACACGGTGAGTAAATGGGGAATCCCATTCATCCATCAAAGGGAATCCCCCATCTTGGAATGTGTAAATTAATGAACATGTAATTCAAAATGAAATACACATATTTAGTCAGATAAGACCTATTATTGATGATAACATTTAATATTCTGCAATAATTCATAAACCAGGGAATCCCAAATTATATATAGAAGAAAATCCCCTCATTATGACGTCACACGGTGAGTAGCTGAAAGGCCCAGAAATTTGGGAATTCCCCATTTTAATTGTGTTTCCTTAATTACTCACTTATACCTCAATATTTTCCATTTATTTCTTCTGAAATGTTTTTAGAATACTCAAGTGAAATTGTCTATATAAGACATAACGATTTGAAAATTTATGTTCAAGGAACCCTTTAAGGTCACTAAGGTACCTCAGAATACCTCAGATTGCATGAATGAGAGGTTATATTTTCAAAATTTTCCTGGAGGCTGGACCCCCATACCCCCACTTTCAATGGGAGGATTTATTCCCTAAAAAGAAATACAGATATATATTGGGGAAAAAATACCATGTTTTAAGGTCACTAAGGTACCTCAGAATACCTCAGATTGCATTCAATGGGAGGATTTATTCCCTGAAAGAAATACAGATATATATTTGGGAAAAATATCATGTTTTTAGGTCACTAAGGTACCTCAGAATACCTCAGATTGCATGAATGAGAGGTTATATTTTCAAAATTTTCCTGGGGGTGGCCCCACATAAGCCCCAATGGGAGGGAACACCTCTAACATACCCAAGAATATATAAATATTGGGAAAAAATGTCTTGCTTTAAGGTCACTAAGGTACCTTAGAATGCCTCAGATTACATGAATTAGAGGTTATCTTTTCAAAAGATTTCCTGGGGATGGCCCCACATGAGCCCCAATGGGAGGGGACACCTTTCCCACACCCAAGAGTATTATATATATTAGGAAAAAATATCATCTTCTAAGGTCACCAAGGTACCGGAGAATGCCTCAGATTGCACAAATGAGAGGTTATTTCTTTTAAAATTTTCCAAGGACTGGACCCCCATACCTTCCCCCTATGGGAGGGGCCATTCCCTGGAAGAATAGATACAAATATTGGGAGGAAAATATCACCTTCAAAGGTCACCAAGGTACCTCTGAATGCCTCAGATTGCACAAATGAGAGGTTATTTTTTTTAAATTTTCCTGGGGGTGGACCCCCATACCTTCCCCCCATGGGAGAGGCCATTCCCTGGAAGAATATATACAAATATTGGGGAGGAAATATATTATCTTCTAAGGTCACCAAGGTACCTCAGAATGCCTCAGATTGCATGAATGAGAGGTTATTATTTCAAAATTTTCCTAGGGGTGGCCCCACATAAGCCCAAATGGGAAGGGACACCTCTCCCATAACCAAGAATATATATCAATGGGAAAAAATATTATCTTATAAGGTCACCAAGGTAGACCTGAGAATGCCTCAGATTGCACAAAAGAGACAAATATTGGGGAGGAAATATATTATCTTCTAAGGTCACCAAGGTACCTCAGAATGCCTCAGATTGCATGAATGAGAGGTTATTATTTCAAAATTTTCCTGGGGGTGGCCCCCCATACCCCCCCAATGGGAGGGGACACCCCTCCCATACCCTCCCCATGGACGGCTGCGCCGTCCATAAATTAGCTCATTATATACTACTTTCTAGAATCTTGGCCCCCCCCCTTTTCAATCCTGGATCCGCCCCTGAAACTGTCCCCTATTTGCCCACCTGACGTATAAATTACTCTGAATATAAACTTTAATAGTACCCTCTAAACATTTTAATTGGTCCTTGTTTTGTCCCGATCATGCCTGAACCCTTGTAAAGCATTCTGTGCATTCTCCATCCACGTGCACAAGATCCACATACCTCGCCTTCACCAACCCGTGCCCTCCCGTTCCCTGAGCCCAGCCCCCCCGGAGTCCCCCCCCCCCTCCCGTACCCTCAGGGGGTTTCCCGCCGCCCTGGAGGACGCCGGGGTGGGCCGCGGTGAAGACAACGGGCTGATGTGATTGGTTCATACGGCGTGATTAATGCGCCAATTAACATTGGTGATTGGGTTACTGCGGGGAGGGGGTCGGGTTTCCCACGATCTATGGTCAGTTTACCATGGTAACAACAGGGGCTGACCACCCAGACAGGGAGACGTCAGATGTGGGAACTCGGAATGTAGGCAGTTATGTGCCCCCTAGAAAATGATCTATCAGTGGAGAATTTCGGGAGGGGTAGCAGGGACCCTTATTTTGGCCGGACATAAATTTTGAGAAATGTAAAATTCTCGTCCCTGAAGGATCTGACCGAAATTTTGGCAATTTCCCCCTCACCCTTGAAAATCTCTAGATCCGCCCCTGAACAGCTGCTGAATAAACCTTTTTTTAATGTAGACCATAGATATAGCACAGTATACCCGGGAATTTTCGAACCTAGACGTGGACAGAGGAATGGGGGCTAATGTACACACTTTCAGCGTTCCCTCCATGGACATGAATAACATGTAAGAAATGATAAATTATATTACATTTAGGTAACAAATAGCACCGAACCCCCCTCCTAAATTTACTCCTGTGTGTATGGATGAATGATTAAATAGATACGACCGTTATCAGGTATGATATCACACGTTGACAGTTAAATAAATATACATGCAAATGTCTACAACTAAGGTGGCTAAGGTAAGAAAATCAAGAATAGAGTTTGCAAACCTTCCTTGAATGTAATAGACCATTTCCAATAAGAGACAAATTCACTAACGTCTTGTCATGTGGCATCTAATTTCCTTTCTTTGATTGCCCTGAATCTCGGCCCTGAACAAAGGTTTACGATTTCATTGCAATCCAACTCTGTAAATTATTGAATCAATCTAATATTAAGATGATTTCATGCATCTACACTAGTACTATACTCATAAAATCATCTTGACTTATCTCAACTCTCAGCATATACAACTAACCCAGACACAGAGGTGCCTGTCTGCAGGTTAGCCGCGGACCCACTTTTTCCCAGCGGGTCGTAAAGCTGTCCGTACGTCCCGCTGCCCGTCCGTCACCACCCCCTCCTCCAGGGTCTGATGGGACGCCGGGTAGACGCTGACCAGGTGTGACATCGGCGGCTAATCCCCATTAATCGCCTAACCTGCGTGTCATTAGGAGGGATAATCCCTGGGACCTCCCTCCCAGGCGGGGGGCGGGGGCGACTTCCCTTCTCAATGACCGCAGATGTGTGTTCAGGTTTTGAAAACAGTTGTAAAACCTACCCATAATGAAGGGATGTTGCTGATATATTTCATACCCCTTTTTTTTTTTTGTTGATTTAATGGAAATATACGTGACTACTCATTAAACTACATAAATGCCTATCTATCTTTATCTATTTCCCTTAACTTACACGGAAAGTGTTCAGTTTCAGCACTTTTCTATATTACTATGCATAACCCCTTTTGTATTCCTAACCCATATTCAGTGAGGAGACAAATTTCATACCCATTTTGAGCGAAATTTTCTCACTCATTTCACTCACTTGAGGCTGAAAAATTACCCATCTTCACTCTTCGACACACACGTCCGGGCAGGTTTGAGACCAAGGTTCCCCCCTAGGGGACCTCCCCTGTCGGCCGGGGTCCCAGACGGGAACTGTTTACAAATAACGGCGTGTAGAGCTAGTCGTCTAGGTCTCTGAGAAATGGCGATTTACGGAAGGTTAGACATTTTAAGTGTAGGGAATAAAAAAAGGAAATGGTCTTGTTTGCAAGGAATCATTGGGGTGATCCATTATGAAAGCATCAAAGGGTGGTGTTCCATTAGAAAATTCACGTGAACAATTCGTCTGTCGATGTGACTATTTTGTGAACGTCACTCCAGTTAAATCTAAATTAACTGTGCTTGCCATGATGTACATGAAAATAAACTGCGTGACTGTCAGCATATTATTATAGTGAGACAGGTCCATAACCTACCAATGACGTCCATTATATGCCTTTGAATAAAAACTTGATGATAGATTTGGGGTAGGTTTATTTAAGATAAACAACTAGCGGTGCCTATAACCAGCCCTGTCTACCTCCCCCCCCCCCCCCCCCCCCCACCTTCCCCTTGTCAAGGGGGCGGGTGCCCATTGTACAATTTTCCAGGGTTCCGAAATATCAAGATTAAACAAATACTGTTTCGCTATAATCCGTACCTCAGTAAGGGCCTCCCCTTAATCCCCAGGGGCGGATCCAGGATTTTGAAGGGAAAAAAAAAGGAGGGGGGGGGGGTGGGGGGAGGGGGTGGCGTGCTATTAAATAATTTCCCTCCGCCTCCTAAGGGGCAGGAATTTTACATTTAAAAATTCATTAACAAAATCCGCGCCTGCCCCCCACCCCACTTGCCCCAAAGCCCGCTCTCTCCAGTAACGTCCTCCTCCCAATCCACCCCCCTACTTACCACCAACTCCCTCCAGTAGCCCCCCCCCCCCCCCCCCCGAGAACTGTCTAATTAAGCCGTGAGTGGCCGTGACGTAAGGGGGCCTCCATTCCCACGTCTGTACCGTGGAGGGTTGAGGAGGGTGGGGTGAGGACTGGGGAGGTTAGAGCCCCATGGGAACGACCGTGTCACTGGTAAAGCCCCCTGGAGGACAGATGAGTTCTCACATCCAATTAAACATCTTTCAATGATTTACTGCCATCAGTCTCTGTAATTGATAGTTAAATTACATTGGCACTGGTCATCATCTATGCCATTGCCAAGGCGCGACATAACGGTGACGTTCTGCGACGTTCTGCACCGATATTAGGAATTTCTTGGTTGGGAAAGTCGTTTGATTCGGGGAAAAACTGATTGGTATTTTTCTGAATCCTTAAGGCAGCTGAAACTACCCATAGAGATCTTATATGTCTATTAACTACCATACTAACACCCTGCAGTGAAGTTATCAAGAAAATGGGCACTACATTTGAACTACAACGCAAGGAATAATAAGGGCCCATCTATAAATGATGTCACACATTTTCAGGGTACTTTTAGGACCCACCCACCCTCCTGTCACACTGAATCTTCTGTTTTAAACATGAAAATAAGGGCCATTTTCAGGCAGTGTCACACTATTCAACCTACCCACCCACCCCCTTGTGTGTGACATCATTTATGGACGGCCCCCAACATACTAGGAATCCTAGAGGTGAGTTAAAAGAGGTATTACAATACCAAGTAAGACATGCTGCCTCGAAGGCAGATTTGTCAAATGACGACCACATGTGACACCGGGCGCGCATGCGCTCTGAGACCTCTCGGGTCTCGCTTTGGCGCCGTTCTCGCGAGGAATGTCACGTGATCAGGTTTACGTCACGCCTGACGAGCGCTGACAGCGCCGGCTGGTGGCGGCGGGGCGAACCAAGGCGTGGTTTATCTTGTATTAATTGGAGTGAACCGGGTTCTCAGCTTTCCCGTGTGATAATGTCTCACAGGGTGTCTTCCTCTTACGTCCAGGGATCTGGTTCTTTTGTTTGTGTTTTCTTCTGAGCCTTTTCAATTTAAAGGATTTCCCTCTGAAGGACTTAGGCATTGTAGATATTTTCAGAACAAGCCTATGCTATCTGATTTTTTATTTTCATATCCATCTCATTTCGGAGATTACACTAGAAGTAATCCAGGGTAATCAGGGTATGTAAATAACCCAAACATTATTTTGTAATTAATACAAGACTTTCTTTTTGAACAATCTGTAATAATTTCACTTCTTTATAATCACGTTTTACTTTTTATAAGGAGCGATCCGCACCTTCAGAAAGGTATCCATAAAAGTTGCTCAAAGTATGTCATTGTCTCACTCTACTCATAGTCAATAGGCGTCATATACACACGCAAATCAAAATAGCTATCTTGCGGCCAATAAAGATATTATTTGAACATTAGTTCACATATGACCGATGCGGATCTCAGCAAGGATACATTGGATTTATATTTGATATGTATAATTATTTGTGTGTTTACCCTAAAAAGTAACAATAATTATTGTTTGGGTTTGTAACCTTTTCATTAAATTGTTCATTAAAAAGCAACAATGTTGTTTGGCTTTGTAACTCTTTCATTAAATTGTTCACATACATGGAACATCATTGTAACAATGAACGTGATAATTTAATAAACAAAAACAAAGAGATGGGCCTGAAGAAATATGACCATGAAAGCTCCACGACAGAAGGTCTTTCACATTTGAGTCCCCCCCTCCCCCCCCCCCCCCCACACACACACCTCATTTGTTCGAGGAAAAATGGATCATTCAATACCGGAAGTCAGGTGTCGATGTAGGTGCGCGCGCCGCTTCGAGCCGCTCCGCCCTTCTCCTACCACCCCCCCCCCCCTCCCTCCCACTCGTCATGTCACGTATATCATGACGTATTAAACACCGGGCGTCACAAGTCGAGGTCGGGGGTAAACCGCTCATTTATCACTCAGAGTTGGACAAAAAAAAACTACGGACTGATAGGGCGGTGACAGAGGGGCGGCGGTGGGCGGCAGGGGGTAGGGGATCGAGCACCCGATATGGGGACTGGGGGTGAGGTGGGGACGGGGGTGGGGACGGGGGTGGGCAAAAAGTAAGCTTTGTAGATGACTTCATTATCCCTGCAGGATCTCTCATGTACACGTGTTTTAAGCGTGTTTTCCTTGTTTAATCTGCACGCGATCCACAGAGATATTTACGTCATTGATTACAGGATTGCTGATAAGAAATTCTAAAAACAAAAGGTATAATTCAGGGTTGGTTCTAGACCTCCAAGTTCATAGATTTGACTTTAAAAATGTATGTCTGACCGCAATATAAGTGGTGAGCTCCCAGTGCGACACCACCCCCCTCCTAAATCCACCACTGTAGTTTATCATGCTTTAATAACAACTGCAAACAATTGGCCTTATCCTAATCGAACAATATTCATATCGTTTTGCTAATGATATATATTCACATGCCACCTTCGATTTAAAGTTTCTTATCTCATATTCAGGAAGTGGCTAGGTAAATGCCAGTCTCTTCACTTAGAATAACACAGCGATATTGACAACAATAATACGGTCGCCACTTGTCAAGTGTACCTTTTCATTGTCTAGAGACTGGGCTTAATAAATCATCGTAAAGTTGAGAAAGACCAGAAGAAAATGGCGGGGGCCGTTTTCAGTGATCACACCTCCACACGTCCCCCGATGACGGACGGCCGTTTCCGGTCGGCCTGAGTTCCGGTGTCAAAAAGACCCGTATGTAAACACTGAATTGAGATGCCCTCATATCGTATGACTAATGTCCGCAGTGATCTCTGTATTCGACAATTCTCTTGATATAAGGGAGGTAGTGCGTTTAAGTAAAGCCTTCCCAGCCAGGCATGTGACGTTATTATATCGTTGCAGCAACATTCTGCATTGGTTCTTGTTACGTTATTTAAATGCCTCCCGATATTGTTCGCAAATGTACTGCTGTGACGTTGCATTGCAACATTATTATAACATTCTGGTTATATTCTTCAACCTAAACAGAGTGTTCTTATAATGTTCTGTTTTGGTTTCATCCTAACCAAAAAAAAAATTATATTATAGCATTCTGATTTGGTGAGGTTTCAACCTCACCATCAATAATGTAATTGTTATGTCCAATCTTAGTAAGTAACAAACTGACAAAAAAAAATGGTTATAGAACGTTACGTCATAAGTTGGCTGGGTGGTAGGCCTAGGGCCACAAACATTTTGATAGATTCATTAAACTCTGTTGAGACCAAAATGCCCTCCTTTAGGCTGTCAAATAATCAAACCACATTTAGGGGAGCTGTCAATAAGTTCTAGGTTAACCTGCAGGTAGAATTCAAGAAAATGGCTATCCGTGGTTGGGAGAATTCCTTCATAATGCCTCTCAAACATGTTATTGAGATCTGAAATCATTAGTTTTGCAGTTGGTAACTACATTCAAAGACTGAGTGACTCCCCGCCAACCCCGAGCGCTTTTTTCTTAAACAATTAAAGTTGAAATTTAATTCTAGCGCTATCTCCTAGATTCTTTCCCCTTGAATAGATCACGAATTTCCTGAAAATGTCGTATTCATGTTCCAAGAAAACCTTTTAATCCCTGTTGTGTCTATATCGTTCTCACTCTATGCGTGGTATTTTCTTTAGACTGCTCTAAAGTTGGTTTCCCTGAATCTGTGACGGGGGGTGACTGGTGGTTGGGTTGTAAAGAGAGAGTTGGTTATCTCCTGCTGACTGGGGTCTCTTATGTACGACAACAGCTGGGCGCAGCTTGCGAGCAGATCACGAGTAGATCGTGGATATGACCTGTCATTTTATAAGGCTTGCTTTCATTTGTCCCCAAGCACAAAATCAAATGGAATCACAACTCGTTTGTGTCTGCTATAAACCGACCCTTTGAAAATAAAAGCTACTGATTTCATGTGTCTGAAAACGTTTAATTCATGTTATTTTCATTTTACAAATTAAAAAAAAAAAATTCTTTGGTTATTGAATTAATTGTTTTGTCCATGTAACCCATGTAGTCAGTGAGCGACATAATAGCCACTCGGATCCGTTCTCAGGGGCGTATCCATGAATTTTAGAAAAAGTCTCAGTTTTATATTAATAAATGTAGTATTTGACTAAAAAAAAAACGGGGTGATGCGCCCCCCTCGAAATCCGTCCCTGGTTCTGACAACGTTCCGTGAAAGAGTTAATCCGCCATCACAATCTTACATGGCTGGGTAGTATGTATTTTCTCATGTCCTTGATATCAGCTGGGAAACTTTTGTGAATGTCAGCAAGTTTCTACGTGTACAGTCCAACCACATGGAACCCCCGGACTGAGCAGGCCGTACCTATAAAGTATAAACTGCTAACGTCTCAGGCCGGAGGGGAGCCCATACCCCTGGCCCCTACCCCTCGTCCCCCCGGCCGGCCCGGGAGGTGGTGACGGGCGGGCCGGGCGAGGGGCGGGCCCCCCGACACTGACCAGCAGCCGCCCCCGTCAACGGGCCCCCCGTCACACAACAAACAATGAGTCGTTAGCAACCTGTCCCTGAGCACTACTCACCACGAGGCGAGCTGCTCGCGAGTTACTCCCCACAGGGGAGGGTTCAGGGGCAGGCCCAGGGGCGCGGGGCCCCAATTTTATTTGGATTTTTTGTTTTAAGATGTAAAATTCCCGAAAAAGGGGGTATATATACCATGAGCACTATATATATATATGGGTATGGGAGGCAGTGGATCCACCACTGCCTCCCATACCCACATATATATAGTGCTCAGGGCCTGTGCTGCTCCCCTAACCGGCTCGGCTAAAGCCTACTTTACGCTAGGGGCTTCTGACCACTGATATTTTTTCCTTTTTGAATCAGGAGTATATAATATGACAGAAGACCAAACACCCTACATATGATTTGAAAGAGAATTCGAAGACCT